>CM024725.1:18847126-18881167 GCA_014182545.1 Eucalyptus globulus | reverse complement strand
CAAATTGTTGCTGCAACATTAGCAATGTGATGGCACCAAAGCTATACTGAAATTTAAACATGATGCATAACTTACTATTGAAAAGCAAAACTGAATCGGTGAGTGCAGTTTTTTTAGTGAATGTGGGTGGCTTTTTTTCGGGAATGGTAGTTTTGGAAAGAATAGAAAGTGAGACGCAACAGTGTTTGGGCTTTATGATTTTTAGATAGCGTCACTTTAGATAATGAGTCCTGTGAATGATTAAAGAGCATGGACGGGTTTGGGGAGAGCCCAAACAGATAGGCCTAAACCATCCCATCCCCCAAATTGGCCCATTATAAACTCCAAGCCATTTAACCATTCGTTTGCTCTCTCTCTCTCTCTCAGGCTCCGTTCGTTTCGCAAAATATGTGGCATTTCTGAAAAATATTTTCCAGGAAGTCATTTTCCAGGAAAATGTAATTATTTTCCGTTATTCGGATGAAACTTAAAAATAAAGTGGAAAATATTTTTCGTTGTTCGGTAAGGAAAATATTTTCCTTCATATACTATTTTTCATTTATTTAATTTTTTAAAATGGATATTTCATGTTTTTTAAAAATTGATTTTTAATTATTTTTTAATTTTTAAAATCTATTATTAATTTTTAAAATTTTTCTTTTTCTTTTCTTTTTCCTTTGTTTTCCATCTCCTTCTTTCATGGCTGGTAGCCGGCCATGGTGATGGCTAGCAACCGGCCACAGACAAGCCTTGAGCTCGCCGATGAGCACGAGGCTCGCCGCTTCCCAGATTGGCAAGCACAAGCGTCAAGCTCGAGTCTCGCCAGATCGATGATTGCGAGCTTGAAATCGATGAGCTCAAGGTTTCACGGCAAGCGCCGATGACTAACCAAGAAAGAACGAGATGGGAAACAAAGAAAATAAAAGAAAAAAGAAATTAAAAATAATTCGAATAAAAAAGAAAAGAAGAAGAAGAAAGGAGAGGAGGAAGTGAGTATTTGTAGAGACGTGAGATAAAAGAGATCAATTGTGGAAAATGTTTTCTACTTTTCAAAAGTGGAAAACATTTTTCTCTAATTTAGAAGACTTTTTTCCTTTCATGGAAAACATTTTCCCAAGGAATTCATTTTCCGTTAAACGAACGCCAAAAAATCCGGAAAACATTTTTCCCAAAATTATTTTCTGCAAAATGAACATAGTCTAAATCTTTGTACTTTTTAATCATTTATATCATTTTCGAATATTGCAGCACCTACTATATATCTTGTTTAGGCTTAAAGCAAAATTCCTGTAAGCGTACCAACATACTTCGAATTGATAAATCACTTCTTGGTCCCTCAAGAATTAAAGGTTAGATCCATCCCTGTTAACGAATGTTTTAAGGGCAACACATTTACTTAACAATAATCTGGTTGTCAAAATATTTTTTTACATATAACTTGAAAACAGTCAGTGCATCAAGTGTTGAAAAGTTTCCTTAATCTGTTAATTAAGAAGTGCCCGGGGCACTAGTTGATGAAATATTTATTCAATGGATCTATATATCTAAATGGAGGTTTGGTGAAGAAGTCGAGGTAGGCTAAGATAGGTGCCTTAAATAATAGAGGACAAGACACTCAGTAATTTAAGAAATACAAAGAAATAATCCTAAGATGACATGAAGTGCTATAATAAGCAAGCATAATGTATATATTGGGGTGAGTTAACATGTTTACTCCGTAAGCCTCTTTTTTCTTGTAAAGGAAAATTATGATGCTTTGGTGATTACATATAAAATTACACAAAACTTAAATACAAGTATCACATGTTTATGCAAATTGCTAATGCTTTCGCTTTGGTTAAGTTACCATTTGAAAGAGTCGAATAATGCTGATCCAACATGTTGATATGACAAGATTTATTTTATTTTTCTTACTTTGCTTCGTAATTTGTCCTATACTGTAAACTTCAGAAGGTCATTTTTCAAATGACATGAGAAGTTTGGTTAATTATGCGCTAACGTTAAACGTTTAGGCTAAATATATAGGCACAATCAAAACAAAACTCTACGATTTTTAAAAGTTAGAGCTACACTAGAAAAAAAAACGCTCAAATTGTGAGGCTTGTAAAAGTCATAATCTATTTCAAGACTTTCAGGTGTTCACTGTCAGAATTTAAAAAACAAAAAGTCAAGAGGGTAACTTACCTCAAGTAAAATGTAAATAGCCTAAAGTTATTGGATGGATTTGCCCTTATAAATAAGCAAACTAGTCATGCGTTATGTGCCAAAATCAAACACCTAGAGGAGGACGTTGCAAATAAGAAGACGACTTTCGAGGGCATATGGCAAACATTAAAAGGATTCAAGGGGCTGTTGCGACCCTCTTTTCCGACATAGTGGAGGAAAAGAATAAATTTAAAAGCAATGCCCAAAGGTGAGTCAGCAGCCCTCCATTAGGCACAGGTTCTCTCAAACCCTTATCTTGTATGACATTTGATTCATTTGTAAGTTTTATTTAGCCTATAACATTTTATGTAAAAAGAGGGTCGCCACTAGCTTATTAGAGTGAGTTAGAAATCAAGTGAGACACTTTGCCTCACTTCTTATGCAACCAAAAATTATCTAAGATTGATAACTTGATTATGCCAATAGCCTAATTAGCACCATTCCGATACCTCTAACTCGATTGGTATGTTCATCTATATGATCAAGCATTTTTTATTACCAAGTATAAGTCCTAAAGGCCATTTGACGTCACTAAGTGTTCATGTAATGTTTTTTTAAGAATTTATTATGATCCTAATGTGTTCCCTAGCCATCCTAAAGAGGAAATGAACAATCAATGTATTGAAAGTGTGGAAAATAAATACCCAACTATTAAAAGCAGCTAAAGTAAAGTATGAGAAATAAGACTCAATACTCGTTGGGAAAAGAATATACATGGCTTTGTTCTAAGGCCCAAGACATGATCTCCATAAACTAAATTCAAATTGAGTTTAATCCTTTTCAAAAAGATCAATCTACTGAAATTAAGCTACATCCAAGGTCACAACTAAAAGCCCTTAAACTAGAAGCATTATAATAAATAAAACTAAGCTAAGTCCAGTGCTAAAATTAAACAACTCTAATCAAGGCCTCAATTTCTAGCCCTATTCTGATTCTTTAATTTTCGAAAGTTTTTAATTAATTTTTTAAATATCTTAATTCCAGAAAAGAGAAGGGGCCTGGGCTGGGCCCTTGGGCCCGGTCCGGATATGCCCCTACGTTGGCCTCACTGATCTGGGCTAATGGGCACAATTGGACTTTCATGTTGAGCCCTCTTTCCAATTAGACACAAGCCCAACTCATTAAAGATCAAACTCAGCCCAAACCAAATTACACCAAGCCAAGCCCAAGCTCACTTAAGAAGACTGTCACAAATCCAAATTCGAAATCACCCTAAACCCAAACTCATCCAGACTAAATCAAGCCCAACTTATCAAACTTCAACCTAAGCCCAAATTAACTAATTTTACAGCAGAAACTAAGCTCAAATCTTACCAAACAAATTAAGCCAAATTTGTTATTCTCTCACGCCACGTTCTTTTTCCCAATCATCCACTCCTCCACTGACGTCCTCGTTCCAGGATCACCCAAAACACATTCACTCGTTCATCGAGTCATTCCCGGAACAAACCGATGGAAAGGAAAACAATGGAATAACTGATCCAATCATGGCTATTGATTCATACTCAGGCAATGGATGCAATATTCACAAGCCGATTCTTTGGGATTAGGATCATGCAACAACTTAAGTTTCCTTGAATTATTGGGGCATCTAAGCTAAGCCTCGTTCCAAGGATCAATCAAATGCTCACATGGATCGTAGAGAAAGAAGCTATGGGAGAAAGTGTTTCTATTGCTCAAGTATTTGGTGGATACAAATTAAGGAGAAAGCTCTTTTATTTATATAAGAGCCCATCTTATTAAAAACCATATATTTCCTCTTAATCTAATGATGAAGGTTGCATTTCTCCATCTATCAATTATCGACAACTATACCTAGAATACTCTAGAATTCCGTACATCTACTATATCGACTGTCCTTGGAAATATTCAAAAAATCCCAAGAGACTTGGCTCAGTCTTCTTGGATTGTACACGATCCTTTGTTCACGGAGAACCTTGAGATGGTGATATTCTCCCCCACCCATTTGAACGATGTCCTCAGCACTCTTGACTCGATGCCTTTCATTTGGATGGTTGTTCTTCGGACGTTGTCGATTCTTTCGTTTCCGATGCCGTTTTGTCTTTTGGCTTCTTGGCTTCTCAGCTATTCGGCTTCTTCTTCAGTTTGGCTATCTTGATGTTGTCCGGCACGTTCACCACTTCTAGGAAGAGCACATGGAATGGCATTTCATGTTGATTTGGTCTAGGATGTTCCAACGCTACCTTTGGCTTTCCCAAAGATTTGTGGCTTCATGCTTGACTTCCTTGACTTAGTTATGAACTCCTCAACTCTCAGCCCTTCGTCCGTGAGTCGGATTGTGGAGATGTTCTTGGTCTCCGTCAACACATGGATCATAGGTACCACCAATGGGCATTGTGGGTCAATGATGATAATCGACTTGGTTCTTGTGTCAATCATGACCTTCACCCTATCAGAGAATTCCAAACCAAGATAAGATCATATATGTCGAGTGGAATTACCTTGAATGAGAGCTTGTTCTTCCATCCACCAATTTGCAATTCTATGTATGAAGCAATGCCAACGGTTGGTACATCATCCATGTTGACTGCCTTGAACCGATATCTGGTTGGCTCCACACAAAGTCCCAAACTCTTTGCCCCTTCACTTGATAAGAATATATTTGATGCACCCATGTCAACTAAGGCATAGAGCGATGTGCTATAAACCTTCTGTTCCACAAACGACCAATATGAGCTTGTAGGCTTCTGTTTGGCCTGTGATTGGGTCTTCACTGAATTGATGGAGTTGAGAACTTCCCTTTTTTCTTGCTTTGGCTCATCCTCATCCTCTTCAATGGCGAGCAATGCATTGATTTTGCTCTGCTTAGGGTACTATCGGGTCCAACGGGGACTGTCGTAAAAGAAGCGTAGGGATGGCAATGGCTTGTTGTACCCTTCTTTGTTGAAGCCACCTTGGGGTTTATTCCACTTCAGGTTGGATTGTTTGGAAGCTCTTCTCCCCATGATTTTTCCTGTTGATCTCTTCGATCACAAGTAGTCTCGCCTTCTTCATCTTTGTTGTGGTCAAGGTGGTGGTCCGCTCCCCCACCATTTCCCTTGGACTCAGTCTCTTCTAATCATTGGAGGTTGATCAAGGAATTGGCTACAACAAGAGCCTTCGATAGTTCTTGTACTCCACAACATTCCAATTCCGTCCTCGTCTAAGGCTCAAGCCCATCCATAAATGTGAGTAGGGCATTGTACTTAGTCATATCCGAAATCCCCAATATCAGCTCGATTAACTCCCGCACATATTTGTAAACATCTCCCTTTTGAGAGAGATAGTGGAGCGTACTCCAAGCTTCATTCTTGGCACACTCTAGGAAGAATTGTTCGTGGAATGCAGCAATGAAATCGGACCAATGAGTGATCGGTTTGGCACCTCACCTTTCATCGTTGCACTGTCCTTGCCACCAAAGTAATGTAACATCAGTCAAAAACATAATAATGATTCTTACCTTGGTCTCATGGTCCTTGATTCCCATGGCATTGAAGTATTGTTCCGTGCCTCTTATGTTGTCTACCTCTTTGGCGGATTGGTCTCCCTTGAACTACTTTGGCTTGGGAACGTCCACTCTTGGACTCGGCATCATGGTGATTACCCCTTGCACCATGACCGTCTTGCAAGCCTTGAGTTCATCTTTGACCTCTTCTTGCTCACTTGCCCTTAAGGACTTGTAAGCTTTGAATTCCTTCTTGACAAACTCGGTCAAGGTTTTGAGGGCATCGCCCCTCTCTTTCGCTAACCTGGCAACAACGTTTAAGGCGCCTGAAAATTAATAAAGGAGGTGATTCTTTGATCTAGTCCAATCTCTCCTTCTCTTCTTCGAAGAACTCATCCATCATTGATTTCATTCGGCGAGTCTGTCTTCGAAGGAGGTTGTCACATCTTCTGAGGAAGCTCTCTCGGACCTTGCAGAGTTGTCCGTGCCTTGGGCCTTCTCACCAACCACAGCAACAGTGGCAGCATCTTGCCTTGATATTCTCTCAAAAACTTAGTGTGCACCGTGAAATTTTCTCAATCACACTCTCTACAACTTGCTTTGATACCACTTGTCGATGAATGTGAGGTCTCTTTTGTCTTTTGCTTGTATTAGCAAAATTTTCCATGGATTAACCCAGTTGACATTTGCTTTAAATTAGCAGATTTATCTGTATGCTCAACGTGTTACCAGAGTTGGGGCATTGTATTCAACATCATTAAGCTGGATTTGGCTATTGCCAATCTAATCCAAAAAAATGTTGACACAAATTATCTGATTAAATGCAATAAAATGATTAATAGCATAGAGGATGTACTCTCTACATATTTAATTTCATCATTTCTGTAACTGTCTGCTAATCAGGCTAACACATTGCTCCTTAAGTTTTTGTGGCAAACGTTAATTTCATTATGGGAAGAATAACAAAGCTTTTGTAACAAACTATAAGCAAATGCACTATTTGGTAAGGTACTTGGGAGTATCTAGTGGTGTCTTTGTTTCACGATATGGTGGCTGGTGATAAATTTGCTTCTTCTGTCGTGTGGTGGAATGGACTAGACATCATTGGGTAGACATGTCATGCACTTCTTCTTTATGCATTAGTCTTTGTACTTGTATGCAGGCCAATTCTAAGTTTATCAGTTGCAATCTAACGCCTTGTTTACTTCCTTTTAATTTGTTTGACCTTTTTACTTATCTGGAAGCAGTCCCTGGACACATTTGGAAGTACAAAATGGAGGGCTAATCGAAGAGCACCTGCTGTAGTGGCGAGTCTCTGGGCTCAAGGTCGAACTGTTGGGGTTTGGTTGAGAGACAAGATGTAAGAACATACTAGATTTATGACAAACTATGGTTCTTTGTTTGCAAATTGTGTTTATCCAACTTGATGGCTGAAGATTCTGATCTTTAATGGCATTATTATAGTTGCCTATGGCCAGTATAATGTTGATATTCTATGTCTGGGTTCCTTCTGTTCAGGAAAAAGTTGACTTGGCTCCATGATATCCTACTGCAATGACTTACTAAGTATAGCATGATTTGACTAGAGTTCTCAATCATTTATTGATCTGATTCTATGTAGAGTGACTTATCTAAAACAGAAAACAAGAAAGAATTATTTCCAACTAGCGTTGTAAGAATAAGTTTTGCATATATAGTTCATTTGTTTTAATGTTGGTTGCCATGCAGAAGCTTGCTGGTTTTGGTTTGACGTGGTCACCCTGTCGTTCAGGTCATTACTTCCGTTCTACATTTTGCAGAACTTATTCCAATCTTTCTTTCATTGCGGCTTCCTTTGCCAGATAAGGATGTTTCCGAGGATGGTGATTTAATTGATTCTAGATGGAGCACTAGTAGTTAATGGCCTCTCAACTAGTCAAGTGTATTGCAAGTTTGCTACCTGCAGTGGAAGATTGTATTCTCAATTGAGGAAGAACTTAATGCTAAAACCGAGTCAATCGGCCTAGTTGAATTTGCCCTAAAACCGTAAAGATTGATGGCTTCTTCCTAGCTCACTGGGCTTATTCTTGCCATTCTTTGAATCTATGTCTTCTTAGTATTGTTGTCTGTGAGCAATGTTAATTAATGTTTCCTGAACTTCTTTGTAAAAGAAAAAATTTCGAGTTTGGTGGGTTTTGGTCAAGACGTTTTGCTATAGAGATTTGCTGAGTTTGCTAACTTGGTGGAAATACCAAGGCCAGGTGGGCTCAAGGCTTTATTTTTGTTTTTTTTTACCTTTGCTTGTGGAACCTGTTTCTTGACTTACGGACTGCTCGAAGCCCATCTATATTTAACCAAAAACTAAAATCAAAATCCAATTCATAATTTATTATTAACTTATCGAAATTTCTTTTATCAAGAGTTCTTTATAAGTATTTCAATTTGTAGATTTTTTTCATGCTTTTTTTTGGCTTTATTTACTAATTATTTTTATTTTTTTAATTTACTTTTTTAATTTGAAGTGAAGTTTTTATCTAAGTAAGGTATACATGTAAATAGCTTAAAGTGAGTTAAATGGTTGGGTAAGGATTTTCCTAGATTGGATTAAATATCAATGTATTTTTGTAATAGAAGTCGGGTTAAAAACATGTACGAGTCAGGTAAAATATTAATCATAAAATTTATTTTGCATGGAAATGGATCAAATGGATTAGACGGATCAATATAGGTTGGACTATTTTTGTCACGCCCCAAATCCCAAGCACGCACACATCCCTCGACGGTCGATCAAATTGCAATGTTTCTAGGACGCGTCACTGACCATTTCTTTTTATGCACATGCGGAAGCGAACTAATAATCACCTAGACAACAAATAACACAGGGATAGTAGAAAGACATGCCAACACTTTTTCACAAAACTCACTTTATATACATATCAGGTCAAACTTATAGGTCTATACACATAAGTTTGACCCAAAAAGAAACTACTAGATAACCTACACCCCGGGCCCACCACCTTGGGCTTCGGATCCTCCACGACACCATCTGGGATGTCAATGTCCAAAGGATGAGCTACCTCTACTCTGGATTCTTCAACCTCGGGCCCCGAGTTCTCCATAATATCATTCAATATATCGATGTCCATGGGGGTGAAGTACCTCTTCATCCTCAGTTTCGACGGTAGACCCATCGAAACCCTACAAAGGACCCTTTCGAACCCCCTTAAGCTTGTTAAGGAACCACACTTTGAAGTGATAATGTATCAAGTGAGATAGGCTTTCATCGACCCAAATAGTGGTCACCACGAGCTCATGGTTCCAGGTGGTCCCGAGGATGGGGAAAAAGGTAGACTTGGACTCCATCTCCCATGGGCACCCAAAATGGACGTGACGTACCTCCATCTAAGGACTTGAAAAAGAGTTAACCACAACGGGGTGAGATAAAATCTTAGTGAGTCGACACCCTAAACCCCGATTAGGGTGAGAATTCACTCAAAGGCAGCCTAAATGGGCGTCACACACAAACTTACCTCACCTTAGTACCTTATTGCACATTAGCTCATCGCGTATATCATATGCATATACTAAACGTATTTCATAACTGGAACACATCAGATCATCTTTCGAACAATCACATGGGTCTCGATTATAAGGCCAAACCGTTATTCGTGTCCCATTTCGTACCATACAATTTGTCCCATAATCAGGCGCGACTATCTTAATCACTCAAGCGTGTCCTATTTTACAACCCATCAACCACAGCCAACTCAACAGTCGGCGGTCATTCGGCATAACCGGGCATCATCCCGCTCTGTCAAGCACGACAACATCTATATCTAGACGGCATTCCACGAGGGAGCATCAGCCTAGCCTCCATTACGATCACCATCCGTTAACTTGGGGCATCCAAACTTAATAAGGCATCACCTCCCCAACTCCCGTTGGGTGACGGGTTCCGATAGTGATCACACACACATCCATACTTGGCTAAGAACATTGTGCTTTGCACTCAAATACTTCTATTTCAAATAATGGACTTGGCCAATTTTCCTCCTATTAAAAATTCCCGGTAAAATAATTGTGTGTGGTCACATTTTTAAATTGAACCATAAAACACACTACACTCCCATTTTAAAATTCCACGATTTTATATACTATATAAAATAATTTTAGCTTAAAAAACCAACACCCCGTATTTTTCTGATTAGATACCCATAAATTCAAATTTTGCAATAATAATTGCCAATCACCATCAAGCACACAATTTCACATATAAGCAATCAATTTCACATATAAACTCAACAACGACGATCAACTTAAAATTCTAATAAATGACTATCCCATCACAATTTACGCTAATTAAAATTAATAAAATGAATCTCAGAAAAAAAAAAATTATTTTAATTTAATTAACTAAACCATAATTAAATAAACTAACCATGGTTAACAACCATAGTTAAGTAACTAACCCTAGTCAACTAAACTAACCTAGAGTAATTCATCCTAACCAAACTAACCCCTAACTAAACTAATTTAACTATCTAGTTCATCCAACTAAACTAACCAACTAACTAGTTACACTAACTAAATTAACACTAATCTTAATTAAGACTAAACTAATCTCTCTAAGTGTAATTAATTTTCTAATCCGAGATTAGGGCATTAACTCATCAGATTAGCACGGCAGTGGGTTCACGACAATGATAGCGCGAAGATGGTGAAGACCCAAACCTATGGTGTCTCCAACAGAGGATCAACCAAGGCTGAAAAACCGCAAAGGGCTCACGGCTTGGAGCTACTGGTTCAGCTCGAATTTGTGGCTGGGGATGGGTCAAGCTGAAGCTGGGCTGGTCGGGACTGTTTTCTGGTCGCAGGGGCTGGCAAGCGAGATAAGGGTGGCGCCGAACAAGCGAGTGGTCGTAGGAGCTGAAAAAGCTACGGAGCCGTGAGGCAAGCGGCCAAGTGGCCGCGGGTGGTCGAGCGAAGCTAGCGGCAACTTAGGACGGTAGCTGGACCAACGGACGTGCGGTAGTGGTGCGGTGGCAAGGTGGCCGCGAACTAAGCTGGAACAAGTGACACGGGGATGGCAGCTGGGACAGGCAGACTAGGTAGGGGCTGGACTTGAAGAAGAATGAGAAATGATGAAGAAGCAAAAAGAAGAAGCAGAAGGCTCGGCTGAAGTAGAAGGGGATGTGCACACTTGAAAGGGAGAGGAGAATTGGAGGGAGAAAGAAAGGGATTGAAAGTCCACCAACTAGCCAATGAGGATTTGAGTGAAATATCTATGCACTTGAGTGCATGGCCTCAAAGTCTTCATCAGCCTTCTATGTCAAAACATCAACCAGTGGCCAAATTCTTCTTAATTCTTCACTAAACAACTTCAATTTGATGGCTAAAAATGCCAAAAAAGCTGCCCATACGAATTTACCTTCAACTCTTCACATAACAATTCAAATTGGTGGCCAAAAATCCAAATAAAGGCGTCCCTCCGAATTTCTTCCATTTACTTTTTGCTGAATTTGATTTTTCCGCAAAATTCTGGGCTTGACGGAATTTTTCAAAAAGATGAGACAGGATTCTAAAAGTAAATTGTGACACACTCGAACGTTAAATTCCCAAAATCAAACTCAATTTCGTGGTTAAAATCGACCGGACGCGATTTTAGTACAACCTAACCTACCGGGTAGCTTTTAGGGATTTCAATGCGCTTGGCCCGTGATTAATAATTTTTTATCCACGTTTGTACATCTCTGACTCGTAGGTGACTCTCGGTTCTCGTCAAAATCGCAAGGTTTCAATTACGGGCACCAAGTATAAAATCGACAGAAAATCGGGTTAGTGTCGTTCGACACGAATTTCATAATCATGTGAAATCACCTTGCAATTCAATTACATGATTTCGTCGAATCGACATATATCCGATCATAAATCAATTATAACGATGTTGTATTGACCCTTGCCGATTATCACGGTCGAGCGATCGATTTCTGATCGAATTCTTAAGTCGGTCGCGTTTATATCCCTTAACAGTTTCACCTAATAGGTTAGTTAATTCGTGAGTGATTAGCTCAGAAAGAAATGACCATAGGCACGTCGATGAAATGGCCATCTCATATTATTGAGATGGGATCGAAAATTCAAGATGTCACAATTTTTGACCCGACCCACCCATTTACCGGCCCTAGACATGCCAAGTGGGTTCTATCTTTCATAGCCAATACATGGTAAACTTAGCTCTAGTGCAACTCTTCCCTCCACCACCGAATTCTCCATGACATAATGATCTCTTAAGGACTTCAACAACAACATCTTTTGGGGAGAAGTACACTATTAGTACCACAAGTTGTGTACGACGCTCACTTTGGTACCAAAAGTTTCCGTCAGATCACTTAAGTGCCAAATCGGAGAAAAAACGATCACTTTGGTGCCACTGGCAAGAGATTCTGTTCAAAATGATTACGTAACTTTTATATTTAAAAAAAAAATTCGAGAAGCCTTTTAAATGACGTCATTTTGCCATCAGATGTGGATGACCTCACAAAAACGACGCCACATAGCTCATTTGGGATTGAAATTAGGTTTTTTTTTTTTTGTTCAATCCTCGCTGACCTAGCTTGCTCGACCACCGTCGCTTGGCCACCGTGCTCAGCCACTGTCGCTCAGCCACCGTCGCTCGGCCTCCGTTGTAGTTGCTCGACTAGGTGAGCAAGGAGAGGTTAGGTTGTTTCTCGAGCAAGAAGCGATGGGAAAATAAGAGGCGAGGGTGGAGGAGGAGTTGAAAGAATGGGGGTCGAAGGTGCAGAGAGAAAGAAGACGAGGAGTACGAGGGAAACAAGGAGGGCGTAGATGGAGATGGTGGATTGGGCTCTGCTTAGAGAGTGGCTGGTAATGGTGTTGTTCTTTGGGGAAGAAGACGATGCTGCCATGCCTCCTCTCTCTCTCTCTCTCTCTCTCTCTCTCTCTATTTGGGGATTTAGGGTTTCAACTTGGGGGAATGACATCAAACGATGTCATTTTGTAATTTACATGCTGACTGTACTCTCTGATGAGCCACATCAGCGTAAAAAATTAATAAAAAACTGTCACGTCGGATTTCCGGCCAACCAAATCGGTGTTGGCATTGAAATGATCGTTTTTCAAAAATTTTGGCACTTAAGTGATCCGACGGAAACTTTTGGCACCAAAGTGAGCATCGTACACAACTTATGGCATTAATAGTGTACTTCTCCCGCATCTTTTGGAGAGGGTCCACATCTATAAGTGCTCCATAAATGGTCTTATCATTGCTGTTTTTAAGGGAAGATCTGCTCTAGTCGCTACACAGGAGGACAGCATATTTGTTATGGCCTTTGAAAATTATGAAGAATGCTGCATATTCTTGCAAGCTTTGGAAGCCATGACCAGCAATCCAAATGATCCAAGACTATCTTTAACTGAAGCACCCTTTTGGCTACACAGCATTTGTGGGTTGGTTTTTGGTCTTAATCCAGATTGCATTAGTTTTCACTGCTGAAATAGCTATTTGGAGAGTGCAGTATTGATTGAATGGAACTGTTGTACTTGAATTGGGATTCTTTGATAATGTGAACATGGAAGCCTGAGGTTGATGTGGTGCTCATTCATTCGACTTTAAGGGGTACAAGTTTGACTTTGGTCCTTCTCTGTTCTCTGGCTTCCAATACAGAGGTCCTCAGGCGAATCCCCTTGCACAGGTAAATATGATTTCCATCACACTAAGTTGCTCAATTTTGCTTCTAGCATGAATCCAGCGATTGGTGTCTATATAGCTGCTTTTCCATGAAATGCATTGCTGTACTATTTCACTCTTTGGATGATAACGGCATTTGCTTATGGATCAGGTGTATGCATTAGGAGAGTTCATTGGGTGTATGACTCCTGGATGATGTATATACCAGAATGTGAGTTTTTGTCACGTATTGGCCCAACAGAGTCTTTCAAGATGGATCTTTAGTTTTTCCCTTTGGAATGTCGATCACCTACCCAATTCTCAAAACTATCTATCTAATTCAAGATTGAAGAAAATGGTGATATATCATGTTCTGCTTAGTATGAAATGGATTAGCTGATAGCCAGACAGCTGAGCCTAAATTAGTTAAAATCTAATAGTACTCACCATTGTCAATTATACGGATGCCGATGTGGAAATAGCTGGCCATAGCTTTCCCATGGACAATAAGGATACGGAGCGTCTCTATTTGTAATTCAGGCCACTGCACCAACCGTTTTCCAGATTTGTCTAGCTGAAAAGTCCTTGGAATTGCCAGCTTTGAAAATATTACGACTTTCAACAAGTAAGTCTGACCGATGGGACTCGATAGATTTGGCACCAGCTGTTCAACAATCATCGTTGGTTATAGCGTTACAGCGACACCCTTACAGATCAAAGAAGGAACGACTGCTTAAACTAAGTCAGCACCATATATCGATATGGCTACATAAATCAAAAGAATGAAAGTGGTGAATTTAGCTTGATAGTTGATGCTTTTGACGTGAACGTGAGCAACAATTCGTCGTCGTCAGACAGCTTGCAGTTCGCACAAGCCAAATGACCTTATAGCCACCACAAAGATCAAAGATTTCATGGATTTTCCAATAGCATTTGGATTACACTCTTTCTATCTATAATCTCTACAATGCAAGTTCCACAGCTCACACCACCTCCACAATTCGTCCTTTTGACATTGGTGACATAAATTTGCACATTCAAACGCCAAAGGAATAAATATCGGACAAAGAACATAGAAAAGCAAAGTCAGGGAGGCATTACACAATTACTCGATACATTAGAAATCACGTTCGACAAATTGAAAACCAAGCAATCACCATGTTAAAGTGGGTTGATTCGGCCCAAAGCGACCAATAACAAGAGGCATACTCAGACAGATCTATTTCTAGAATTTTGTCAAGGATGCTGTCGTAAACTAAAACTATCGTATATAGCAAGGTATGAAACTACCATCAGGCATGACAGGATTCAATCATATTACTGATCAATCCTCCTTTCAAGGGCTATTTCATATATATCTGACTCAGGATTTTCAGATTTGACTCGTGAAAACAGGACAAGGCTGGATATAACACCAAGTTCGATCCTACCTTCTTAACGCGCTAAACCGACGCTACGAGTGTTGATTATATCAAACATGCGAGCTTCAATAATCGGCGGCGAGTGGAATCCAACACCGGTGATGAGTTCTGCATGCGATTTGACTCACTCGCGAGTTTTTGGCATTAAAAACGGGGGAAGGCAGAGATTCCAGTCGCCGCTATCCTTTTGCGTTTACCGGAGACTGGAGAGACATGGTCGTTGGCAACGTTTGAAGATGGCGGATGGTTAGATCCGGAAACTTCTCGATTTTTTTTCTCTTTCACTTCACTCTCTCCCGTCGCTCGCAAAAATGGTTCACTCCTCTTAATCTGAGTATGTCTAGTGCGGTTAGAAGAAAGATAAGCCAAAGAGATAAAGAAAACGCGCGATCCTGTTGTGGCATCGAACGCGTGATGTCCTTGCCAGATTCTTGCTTCGCTCAATAGCCGTCTTTTCAAACGCGCGTTAATTTTTATTCAGAAGAACGAAAATGATGATTATACATGAATGGCGAAAATAAAGAACACGGGCAACTGAACATAAAAGCTTCGATAATATAAGCCCTAGTTCCGCAGCAAATGGCCGAAGCCGGGACTGGAGCCGGAATCTGGGGGCTTGAAGGCGTCTGAGCTACGGCCGGGAGATGACGGCGTTGTTGTTGCCCGCACCATGGCACTTGGCTGCCGTGGCCGCGTGGAAGACGCATCGGTGTTCGTGGCTTCGTTCGAGTTTCCAGGATGCAACTTTTTCTCTGCTCCACTACGGTTTTCCTTGGTTCCTTTTCTAGGAGTTCCTTGACATGTTGAAGCTCGTTTGGGAATGGGTTTTGCTTCTGCAGGAGCCTCAACTTCCTTGCTTCAGTGAATTCGAGCTTTAGATAGACGGCTAGAAGAAGAAAGAGGAAGGGCAACAGAGCCTTATTTTGCGCCATGGCGCAGAGCGAGAGAGAGAGAGAGAGAGAGAGAGAGAGAGAGAGAGAGAGAGCATGAGATGGCATTAGACAACACCTGCCCGGGAATTTAAAGAGAGAGAGAGAGAGCATGAGATGAGAGGGTAGTAGACAGCACGCTAGACAGATGCGGATCCTTTCATGCCCAAACAAGGCCTAACTTTGTTCTAATGTCGATGATGCTTTTTAGGGATACCCTTTGGTCCAAAGTTTGTGAAGAATCCTAAGCCTCCACGTGACATCGCTTTCATGTATTAGGTGTTTTATCATTCCTTTCAACCTACGCCTTAGATGAAATTTGACGACGTACTAAATGCATATGTTAGATAATCATTCTTGCAATTTTGAATTCTTTAAGAGTATGAGGGAGAGTCAATATACAATTACTTTTTATTTGCATATCTAGTTAAGAACTCGAAAGTAATGAATCTAGATTTATGTAGTTTACATGATCATCACGATATAAAACATAAGGAAAACAACTCTTTTGTGATACTCCGATGAGATGCTGAGTTATTCATGCCGATAGAGAATGGCACTGTTTTTGTTCAACCCCTCTCGATTTTTCTTCTCTCTCTTTAATCATCAAAGCTTAAGGCACTGTTATCGACGCGTGGTACTTCTTGCCAGAACGAAAGCATGTTGCAATTAGAAAAATGTTTTAGGCAAAATTGGAGTGCGAGTTTTCGGATGCATGTGGAAGACAAGCTAGCCCTGGGCCCCCATGCGTACACGCTCTTCGAAGTTTTGTCTCGGATCTTGCTCTTTTGCTTCTTTGAGGAAATGCCATATAAACTTGCCAGTAATCCATATACAATTAAATACAATACGTTATTGATCTTTCGTTAGGTATACCAATGAGAATCTCAGATATTGTCGATTGCGGGTACTTCTTGCGTGTCTTTATCCCTCGGTTGGGCTAAAATATTAACTAAAAAAGTGAGTGTGACCGACCTACTTAGCTTTTTTATCTTAGGCAGCTTTTTCCGTGTTAGCTTCTTACTTTTAACTTTTTGCGGCTATCAACAATTCGAACGTATCTTGACCGATTGGAATCGCCTGGAGCCGTTCACACGCTCCGAGAGTACCGAGAATATTCACTACTAGTTGGAGTATCTCATGGAATTTATGCACTTTATTTATTTATTTTTATTTGTTCTAATCTACTATTATTCTAACTCTTACTCTCAGATTTATACTCTACCTCTTTGTAGGGCATGAGAGTCGAAGCCTACACTTGAAACTAAATCATTATCATCCTAACTCTTTGTGAATGTGGGGATTCAAATCTCCTACATCATTTTTTCATGTTGGAAGGATAGCCATTGAAGTAAACCCTGATGATTTTATGTACTTTTATGACTTTCTATTTCTCGGGGTAATATTTTCATTTGCTCATGATTAGAGAAGTATTCCTACATTTCCATCTTTTACTGGTAGGTTATATGTTCTCAAATTCACCCATAGGTAAATTTATTTCGTGAAATATAAGTATATGTACAAATTTTTTGAAAAGAATTACTTGTATCATTTTGGAATAATTAGTTATTGGAAAATGATTTTATTATCGATGATAATTTTTGTCTAAACATTTCCGTGGACGATAAAAACATTTAACAAATAATTGGTAAAAAAAATTATGGCTCATATCATAGTGTTGCTTTCATAGTAGTCTAACGATTGCTATGCTAGCAAAACCCATCAAAGATATATTAACTATGTCCTTTGCTCTCTTTTCATTGTTTAAATGATTAAATAGCATGGAGCCATATAGGGAAAGCCCATGCAGATAGGTTTAAACCATCTCCCAAATTGACCCATTAGAAACTCCAAGTCATTCAACCATGTGTTTGGTCTCTCTTCCTCTCTCCCCACTTATTATTGTTATTGTATATCTTTGTACTTTCTAATCAATTATATCGTTTTTGAATATTACAGTACCTACTATATATCTTGTTTGGGCTTAAAAACAAGATTGCATTTACGCGTACCAACATATTTAGAATTGATAAATCACTTCTGGGTCTCTTAAGATTTGAAGTTTGGATCCATCCCTATTAACAAATGTTTTAAGGGAAGCATATTTACTTTGAAATAATCCAATTGTCAAAATATCGCCTATATATAGTTGAGAGTTGAGAACAGTCAGTGCATTAATTGGTGTAAAGTTTCCTTAATTTTTTAATTAATAAGTGCCCGTGGGCATTAATTAATGAAATCTTTATGTAATTAACCTAAATGAAGGTTTGGTGTCAGAGGTATGCTAAGATAGATATTTTTAATAAAAGAGGATAAGACACTCGGGAATATAAGAAATATAGAGGATATGACAAGACATGCTATAATAAGCATAATGTATATGTTGGGGGTGAGTGAACATGTTTCCTCCATAAATCCCTTTTTTTCTTTGTAAAGGAGAGTTACAACGCGTTGGCGCTTTCATCAATTTAAACAAAACCTTAATACGAATATCACATGTTCATGCAAATTGCCAATGGTTTCACTTTGGTTAGTTCACCACTCAAAAAATCGAAAAATGATGATGCAACATGTCAATATGACGAGTTTTATGATGCTTTTTTAATTTGCTTCATTATTTGTCCTATATTGCAAACTTCAAGAAGTCATTTTTCAAATGACATAAGAGGTTTGGTTAATTACGCACTAATGTTAAATGTTCGGGCTACATATATAGACGTAATCAAAACAAAATTCTACGGTTATTGAAGGTTTCGGCTACACTTAAAAAAACGTTCAAACTATGGGGCTTGTAAGCATTACGATCGACTTCAAGATTTCCAGGAATTCACTGTCAAGAAAAAAAGTCAAAAGGCAAGTTACCTCAAGTAAAATGCAATTGGCCCGCAGTTCTTGGACGGATTTGCTCTTCATAATATAAGTAAATTAGTCACGCGATGGGCACATGCCAAAGTCCACACCTGAGGAGGACATTTCAAACAATATGAAGACTTCAGAGGGAACATGACAAAAATTATAAATTCAAGTGGGCAATTTTTTTTAGTATTAAAATCTCATGGGGCAAAGCATAGCTCGCCTTACATGTCTGACATCAATAAGGTCGGTGATGACTGCTGGACAAGCTAGAGGCCTACTGCTGGACTAGAAACAGCTTCAGGGACGACATGATTAGATTCATTCGTCCAACCAGACACAATCAACAACAATTGGATTTCGTGGAGTTCACATAAGACTCAACATTGTAAAAGATCAGGACAAGTAAATCACCCCATATTCTTTGCAAATTCTGTCATACGTTCTCAGTCTCCTGTCTTAATTTCCACTTGTATCATTCCCAACTCCATGTTCCATAAACCTTGGTGATAAACCATCGAGCCGAGCGAACAACATGTGAAAATGATGAGGGAGAAATGAGAATGGCACGTACTGCGCCCATTCTATCTACAGGATACTTTGAACACAATTATATTCCAAAGATAGAGGCAAGAAAAGTAAAGAAAAATCAAACCCGTTAAAAAAGACAATCTAAGAGCCTTCTCATTAATTATAGCTATCAATTACTCTTTGATTAAGTAGCCTGGAAATCGGTCTATTCGGTTGGTGTGTCAGGATAGCAAAATGAAAGACTACTCTTAATTAGCAGGTGCATCAGACCCAGTGTGTAATAATCAAGAATGAATTTAGGGCTAAAAAAGGAACAAAATGTACTGTAAGATTCAACAATGTGTTGAATTCAGAGGAAGAAACAAGACTTGGGCCCCCAAAAGCAGGCAGTGTGAGAGAGCACGATTCTTGTGGCTCTAGTCGTTAGCTTTCTGCACCAAAATATTATGACTAGCTTGAACTTGATAAGTACATGATTCCAAAATCTTGTTGAAGAAGCAAGGTTCTAGCTAGCGTGGATGAAGCGCTCATAAGTGGTGCCATTGAGTATCTTAAAGACATCATTCTAGTTCTTGATATGGTCCGACAACGGCACACTACGTATCTTGATCTGGCAGCTCGTCAAATCCTTCGTTGGCAGGTCAAGGTACTCTTGTACTTCATTTAGCTTCTGCACAAGAGCAGAGAAATGAACACCAATATAGCATTGGATATAAGTCGATTTTAATGGAAGTGAAATTAGCAACAGTAGCTTTCAAATGAGACGCAATCACAAGTGATTACTATAACACTTGGGTTCATCATCATAAACTAGACTTCAAGTAGAAAGTTATAGATTTTGGGCTCTATTTGCAGGATTTGCAGTATTATGCTGCACTCTATAAGTGATCAGTTTGAATTAAGGGTGCTTGCAAGATGTCATGGTACGAGGCCCCATTTCTTCATGAGATCCTGGTAGTACAGCACAATGTGCCCTGCGGAATTGTAGCATGTCAAAACCTTAGTAAAGTGCAACTCCATCTCCTTGAAATCATTGACCAAGGATGAGGAGTTGATTGTAGGTTTGTACCGCGATAGTGTCGCAGCCTGCGGTCAGTACCCAGGAAATGCATTCATGTATTGGTGTGCTAAGATGAATGAATTTGGGCATGTGCATAAGGTCGCGTGCCATTTGGGCGAATGTGTCTGTAGAGAGAGAGAGAGAGAGAGAGAGAGAGAGAGATAGATAGATAGATAGACCTTTTGAGGAGAATGGACGTGGGACTTATGGTTTCCATTCAACGATTTAGCATAGCGGTCATAGGAATTTGCTAGCACTGAAACCATGCGGCGCAGAAGATCTCTGCGGAGGAGGAAAATTACAGAAACATGTCGGTGGGTAAAGTACTGCCAAATTTCTACATGGTGCTCCATCATTCCTTGCATGAATTGTAAGCAAGAAATGCTCAATTTCCTAAAATTATCAACCAACAATTTGACAAGAAGCAACATTTTGCTGCATCGACAGTCTAGAAATAAGAAAATTATATACTTGCCCAGCGCGGTCATAAAGCTTAGGTAATTGCGTTTGCAAAATTCGTATGCCCTCAAATGCTTACTAGAAATATTCAATTTGATTGGATCTAGATGATGATCTCATGTACGCACAACCTTCTTATTCCTTGTTTTTTGGTTGGCCAAAGTGGTATCCAGCTTCTACACCAAAAAGCTTTTGGAGAAAAAGTCACCTTTGGCATAATCTAGGGTTTCCAGAAATTCTGAAAATTTCAAGGTGTGAGCATTTTCTTTCATGCATGTGCCATACATAGCACACTAGAGATATCAGCAGAATTACAGGTAACAAAGACTTGTCACCAATTCTTTGTCTCTTTGATAAAGGATTCACCTTATAGAGTCCTATGCTCTCATTGACTATGGGGTACTCTTTGATCTACTATTCCACAATATTCCATCTCCAACTTCTTTGTACATCCTATGTTCAGTGACGCATAACCCAAATTATAGTAGTTTCATCGATCCATTTGGATAAAAAAACTTGAGTTCAATTGTATAAATTCGCAAATGATGTCCTGATATTTACCTGATTAAGCGTCCACTTGAAGACAACTGCAGCAGACAACGCGTTCTGCGAAACACTGCAAAACCAATCCAAGCTGTAAACTTCGCCAAATCGAGGAAACATTCTTCCTCCGATTTGTTATAGAGAAAATCTCCCCATTGGAGCTCATGTCGGGATGGCTATTTAGGAGCGTCTTAAACCACCCTCTCCCAATGTCTGTGTTGATACGATTACGAAATATTGTACTGAATTATCTGCACAGTCAGCCCTGGTATCAATTAACACCGAAATCAGGCGAAACCAGTGAATCATCATTCCATCAACAACGAAATCCTAGTTTTATGTTGTTATTTATTACCTGCTAAACGTTTTGGGTTTTGGATAATGGATCGAAGACTTATCGTATTGTTTCGTGCCAGGGAGCTCGCAAGGTTCCCTGGGGATTTGGATGTTTATGAGATTTGGCTTGGCGGGTTATTTACTTCAGACAGATCGAGCATATGTACACCCCACAAAACAGTGAAAATGCCAAAACTATTATCCTATATACTAGAGGCGATTTCTGGGGAGTTTTAACAAGCAAAGTGTCCTGTCAAGCATAAAAAAAGAGAGTAAACGTCATCATACAAAAAAAAAAAAAAAAAAAAAAAAAAAAAAAAAAAAATCATCGGACAGAGACATGATAATTACCCCGCAATATGGTGTTAGCAATAACAATAAAAAAACTATGCGGGGAAAATCACCTGAGGAAATCAATGCATGTGAAGTCGATAGAATTAATTAGGCAGTGCAGGGCAATAATTAAAGGTAGATTTTAAGTTTTGATCCAGAAGTAAAATCAGTGAACTGTCCAATTATGGGAACAGGGCAACAAAGTGATTATCATAACAAGATCGTTATGACTTGAGATTAACATTTCTGATCTCAAGTTGACTTTTTTTTTATCTTCCTAACTCAAAAACATTAAATTAAGAAAAACGCATCAGCTACTTCAACAAATAAATACTACTTCATACACCCCAAAAAGCAACAATTTTTTGACAAAATACAGTGAAAAAAATGACTTCTTAAGAAAACCCAGCTCTCTTCGGCCAACTTAAGCAATAAAGTAACATGTTTAAACCTCCCCCTGGGCCAACCGTGATGGGAAACTTTTCTGATGGCGGGTTCATCTTGTGGGAGCCCAAATTCAACGAGTCATAGAGAACGACATTCCATAGGAAACTTGCAATCAAATCCCACTGGATTGTGACTTGCTGGCCAATCCTGGTTATTGGACAAAACGTGGAGGCATGAAGCTGTCTCATCATAAGCCAAATATCCTAGGAAACTTCTTTTCCTTTTCTGGTAATCAAATAGCCTGGAAATCTTCATCGAGTATTAAAAAGCTTATACCTAAAACTATTAACATTTTCTCTCATGTGAAGACCAATTAGATGACAAAGTTGTTAAGCGAGCAAACAAAGTGAAGGAGTTGTGGAAAGTTAATGTGCATAAATAAGAGAACTCACAAACGGGGGAACGGAGAGCATGGCATGACAAATTGAACTCCACCGATAATTCTCACTAAGATACCATATTAAAGCTGAACCCGTTGTCATAAGTGTCCATTTGTGTATACTTAAAGAAAGTACTCTATCCTATATTTAGTTCCCCTCCAAAATTTTAATATACGTATAAAAAATTTGAAATCATTCTAAATAGATCTTAATAAGTTACTAAAGCATGACATGAGTTGTCCTTTGAATCTATAGAACTCTACCCAATTAATAAATACAAATTCACTGTCACTTCGCATTATATTATATGTCACACATGATCAAGGATTAAAGAGGTCAAGTCAAAGGTACAAGAGCCACCAACCCAATCGGGGTTCCCAATCGCTCATCTTTGTCCATAGTACCAGTCCCTTAGTTATATATTTCGCATAGTCAAAGAAACAAATGATGGGATCCAAAGTGCATGCCTCAGCCTCCCAATCAAACACTTTCTACTTTTTACCTATTAAATGAAAAACCATTTAAAGTAATGAGAATCATCTGACAAAAGTATGTTTGGTTGGCTCTTGAACGGGGAAGTCATGGGCTATCTTCGATTTAACTTTTCCCACGGGCTCCGGGGCTTCCAGTCGATTGAGAAATGTTTTGGGTGTCTGACAAGATCTTTCGAAATCTCTTTGATCAAATGCTAACATTAACAAAGCGGAAAGCTTTCGACTTCTTTTTTTTCGGTCAGAAGCTTTCAACATTTTTAAAAGGCTACCTTCTATCAATTAATGAAAGTTATCTAGTTACCTTTCTTGTCTTCAAAAGCTCACCAAAAGTTTAATTTTGCCCATTTAAAAAAAATAAAACCCTACTTCTCACAATACTTCACTTATTACCACCTCTTATCACAGGACAGCTTTGGTCTTTTGCTTCGTTTTGTTCTCTCACTCGATTGCTCCAATGCTTCGCTCAATTTCACATTAGTGTGTCCGATTGCTTGCTTTCTCGTTCACTTTCAATCTTTGCATCTCTCCGCAGGTTCAATCTCTTTCTCTCTCTCTCTCTCTCTCTCTCTCTCTCTCTCTCTCTCTCTCCCTTCTCGGTGGATCTGCTTTCGATTGCTTACATCCGAACTTTTTCATGGTCTCTCATTCCTGTCTGTGATGTTTGCCAAATTCAAGTGGCTTGTGCTTAGTCATTAGTCGTGGCCGCATTTTCCTCATTCACCCATCATCGACCTGGAGAAGTTTGAAACCCCACTTTTTTCCCAAACGCTAGGCATCCCCCAACTCTTCCCACTATAAGTCTTAAGCATAAATAAATCCGAAAATGAGACAAAAGAAATAAGTATTAGAGCAAGAAGGATCGTTTGTGTTGAGTGGAACGCACGAGCTTCGCCGAATATATAACTATTCTAAGCCGTCAAACTTTAAAATGTGGGTTATCCCTAAAAAAAAGAAAATTGTGGAAAGAGGACGAAGGATCTCCAACTGACAAGGGCCAAATTCTTTATACAATTTCACTCTCTCTCACCGTTTTTTTTTTTTTTTTTTTTAGCCGGGGGGGCGCAGTTAGCACAATATTATGAACTAGATATTCTTTCTTATGTAGAGCGAATCTCAAGTTTGAAGAGTAATAGACATTATTCATCATATTATCATCTGAAATTTTGAATTTTATCGAGTGTAAGCTCGTGTTCCACCATATGCACCTAGAGTGAACAAATGAGTGCTACATAAGCATTTGCAAGAAGATTAATGATTGTGGGTAAAAGGAGGACATAATTTTTTTTCAATTAATGTTAAAAACTTGTTTGAAAATGAAGAAAAAAAATCATGTTGTTTTTCATTGTTTAATAATTCAAATCTATTCACAACAAGGCGATTTCACTCATTATCTAGTCTAATAATATGAAATAAAATTAAATGTTTTTACATTTGTATGACTCTGATGGTGTTCTTAAAAATATTATTCTTTCATTTTCAAAAGCATGCCGAATCATTTCAAAATATTCTACAAATTTTTAAGAACCTAAAGTAACGATGTGCATTTAATATTAACAAGAATTCATCTTTATTGTAATGCAAATATTGAAGGCTTAAACAATCATAAGTTACAAGATTTCATTAGCATCTATATCCAATATAACTTCAGAATTTCCTTATATTCCAAATCTTAGCTAAAATATTCTTTACTCTTGCAAATCACTTGCATGTTATGTCTATAAATGCCTTTATATGGGGATAAGGATACTACAAGTACTATTACTTTCATATAGTGCTCACTTAGGTTTCACAACATATTTTGACCACTTGAGTGTCATGACTTCCAAAAAAAAAACGTCAAGTCCATAACTTTCAATTAATTACTTGAATGTTATAATTTGTTAACTACGTTCACTTAAATGCCAAAAAAACGTGAATGTTTTTAAAAAGTTATGTACTTAAGTAAACAATTAAAAATTTATATAACACTGAGTGATCATAAAAAAAAAGTTGTGGGATTCAAGTGAATATTGTATATAAGTTATAGCACTCAAGATAATTATATGACACTTGTGGTGTTATTTTCTCCTTTATAAGTATGTGAGAGTGAGAGAGAGAGATCTAATACATAGTTCACCGAGGGCGACCATTATTGCTTGACAATGCATATTTGAGAATCTAACAATATAAAAGGACCGCAACCTGAGTTGGTTAAGATAAATGAAGAAAAGACAACCGAGATTTCCACGCTTTTGTCTCGCATTCGTATTACATCGACAACGGAAATTTCACTAAGTCTATTAACTCAAACTTAAAGAAGACGGAATGCTGATATGTGCCCATTGAAAATAAAGAACATAGAAAACTAGTTGCCAGTCCCGGGGCTGTGCCAGGAGTTGTGGGTCTAAAACCATTTATACGACTGGTAGATGGCGGTGGCATTGATGAAGGTGGGCGAAGTGGAAGACGCATTATTCATTACTTCATTCGAGTTTTCACCATGCTTTTCCAGGAATTTATTCACATTTTGGAGCTTGTTTAGCAATGGGTTTTGTTTTTTCATGGTTAGCTTCAACTGCCTCGCTTGAGCGGACCGGAGTTTTAAAGTTAGGCTAAAGAGGAAAGACATACGCAATGACAACCTTATTTTTGACCATGGCTAGAAAATAACTAGAGAATTTCTACTCGAGTGCTATTTATAGAATCGGAAGTAGTCACGCCAAACTAGTTGGAGATTCAAAAAGTTCAAGGAAAATGAGAAAATCACATATCGGATATAAAATTCTCTCTCCCTCCATCTATCTCTCTCTCTCCAAGTCATGCTGAGTAGGGGTGGCGGTTCCGGTTCCGGTTCGGCTCCGTCCGGAACACGGAACTTACCTCGAAGTACGGGTTCCTCAATTTTGGAACCTGGAACCTACCCGTCGAGAACAAGAACACGGAACCTACCATCCACAGGTTCGGGTCGGTTCAGGTTCCACGGAGTTCCTTTTGTTTTTTTTTTTTTTTCATTTTCGTATTGGGCGCGAATATCCAGAAGTGGAAATAATTCAATAGTTGGCCCTCCATTTTCAATACCTGCCAATAAAGAGGAGCAATTCAGAACACGCCATAAACAACTAAACTAAATTCATAGTGGGGGTGCAACATGCACAGGAGCAATTCCAGAACACGCCATAAACAACTAAAGTCATAGTGAGGGTGCGACATGCACGGACAATTCGAGAACACTCCATGACATACACATCCAGCCTCCATTTACAAACAGCACTCCATTCACAAACGGGTAACACAAAAATCAAATTCTCTATGCCCTTGCACAAACCGACACATTGTACATCCTAATCGAAATAAGCAAAAGCAAAGCGATAGCTTAATCTTCGCACGTGACGAACAGCGTGCTCGACTCGGTCCGATTCTCGAAAATCACTCACTCACCCGTACACACCTGGGAAACCCTAAATTACCGGCTGAGGAACAGAAAAACCGTCAAAGCCGCGAACAGGCAAAGGAGAGAGGTCGAGGCGAAACCAGCCTCCGAGACGAAGAAGAGCTCGCCGTTGCCGCCTCTGCTTCTCCTCCTTCAGCTTCGCCGCCGATCGCAGCCCGTAGCGGGGAAGCGGCTTCGTTGGGGGCGGAGGCTAAGGGTGTGGAATTAAGGTTGATTGGGCGGCTGGGCGAGTAGCAAAAAGCTGCGTCGGGGCTGGCGGCGGCGAGTAGCCTCCACCAGGGGGACGAGTGGCATCGACGGCAAGCGGCTGGCGGTGAGGCAAGCGAGGGTGACGCATCCAGCGGCGGTGTTGAGGGAGTCCGGTGCGAAGACAAGAGTCTCACGGCACCAACGGCGGCACGGATGGCGCGGCAAAGAGGCGGCAGTCGCGGCTCAACCCACGGCCAAGGGGGGAAGAGCTCGGTTCTGGCGGTGGCAGTTCGGAGCAACGACGGCCCGAACGGCCGAGCGAGCAAGCAGCGGCAAAAGGTGGTGACGGTGGCTTGGGGGCGGCGGCGGCGGCTCATGGTGGCGAGGGCGGCGCGGACGGCACGATAGCTTGTCGGGCTCAACGGCGAGGACGGCTCGTCGGACGAGCGGTGGGTGGTGGTGGTTCGGTGGCCAAAGATGGTGGTGAGTAGGGCGTGGGGCGGCGATGTGGTGGTGGGTGAAGCGGCGGGGCCACGAAGAAGAAGAAGAAGAAGAAGAAGAAGAAAGAAGAAGAAGGGGAGAAGAAGGGGTGGGTTTCGGCCGAGAGAGAAGAAAAGAAAAAGGTTTCGGGCAAGAAGTGATGGGAGCAGGAAAAAGGGGAAAAGAAAAGAGAGAGAGGGAGAAAGAAAGGGAAGGGGGAAGAAACGTAGGGGAAATAGTTGTTTTTTTTTTTTAAATTTTGGCCGGTTCCGGTTCTGGTTCCCGGTTCCCTTTTCCTGGGAACCGGAACCGGCCTCGTAAGAACCGGGAACCGTGCTCACCCCTAATGCTGAGTCCATGATCAATCATTACACTGCTATGGACTCATCAATGACTCAGCGCGACTCTCTCTCTCTCTTTCACATTTTTTTGTTTTTGTTTTTTTTTTTCCTTTATTCTATCTCCTACGAGATTTTACATAGGCTTACTCGACCCTATGTTTTATGCTCTTTATCATTGGTCCGTTGCCCTAATAAAATCTATGGCAACCGGCAAGTACCAACCACAAAATGGCAAAGTAATATCATCATTCTTAGAAAGTTACATGTGATCCTTATAATGCAGTAGTATAATAATGTCATGTGTGCAAGAAATTTTCAATTTTTCTGGTCGGTGCTCTTATTCTTGCCCTCCTTTTCCATTTGAAATTGGGTTATTCTCCAAAGTTCAGAGAAAATTAATATTTCAAGCCTAATGCCTTTATACATGAAATAAAATGCATCTTTGTTAATATAATGAGATATGATCTTGAAATAAGAACTTAGAGAGGTTTCATGTTTTGAATTTTGGTTACCTCAATCCCTAGTTGAATAGATTTTTCTTCAATCGGGAATGTAGAAAACTCCCTCCTACCGATTTTCTTATTAGTGGGGATATAAGCACAAACATCACAAACATCCAACCTAACTAAAAATAGATCTGGAAGATGCCTGTATTCACAATTCACCAATTAGAAAATCGGCTGGAGGTAGTTCCCTCCGCTCCGAAATAGAAGAAAATATGATCCTTATTTTATTTTGTTAAACATCGAACTTGGAGGTCACCGATTTAAGCATGGCCATTTAGCTAGTTTTTTCTTTTTCGTATATTGTTGGGCTAAATGGAGTCCGTTTCGTGAGAACTCTAATTGATTAATGAGCTTCAGTCAGGCCCACATATCGAGTGTCTTTCTCTTATGTGCTTCCCTGCCCTTAACTAAAGACGCGACACTTCGACCTTTCTTTTGAATTTGTACTAACTTCAATTCATTCTACATAGGTGTCACCGAGACGATAATAATTACAATGAGTGATAAGTTTCACACACACTGATTTAGGAAGTGGTGGGTGGTGACTCCTAGGCCATAGTTTTGCGAAAGCTTTTTTTTTTTTAATGGAAAATCTAATAAATCATAAATAATGATGAAAGAGGAAGAGATACCGAAAGGTTATCACTCTCTTAATTATGAAAGAGGAAGAAAATGGGTGGTTATACAAGGGAGGGGGTGATGAGGAGTTATTAGAGATATGTTCACTTTTGTCCTTTGTTGGTTTTTCTTATTTAGTGTTAGGGCAATCTCGGAAAGAAAAAGTGAGACAAAAGACATTTTTGCTTTAATTTATAGGTATAGATAGACATGATTAATCAATAGAATTTGTAAAAAAACGTTGGACAGAAACATTTTACGTTGTCATCCCACATAATTTGTGCATGTATTGAATTGGATGTACATTTTAATTGGTAAGGGTAAACATTTTTGGCAAATTGTTGCTGCAACATAAGCAATGTGACGGCACCAAAGCTATACTGAAATATAAACATGATGTGTAACTTACTATCGAAAAGAAAAATTGAATCAGTGAGTGCAGTTTTTCAGGGAAAGTGGTGGCTTTTATTTCGGGAATGGGAGTTCTAAAAAGAACAGAAAGTGAGACGCAACAGTGTTTGAGCTTAAATTTATAGATAATGAATCCTATGAATGATTAAGAGTATGGACGGAATTAAGAAGAGCCTTCAATGAAGGCTCGGTGGCATGCGTGTGCCGGGATTCCTCCGGCCTCCTCATCGATGGTTTCACCAGCACTGTTACGGCCTCCTCAGCTCTGCAAACAGAGGTGCTCGCCCTCAATCTCACTCTCAAATTTCTGCAGCAGACGAGAACTTCCACGGATAACATGGTGCTGGAATCTGATTGCTTGATTTTGGTGGAAGCCCTTCTCAACCCTACCTCAATACCTTGGGAGAATAGTCTTGTTTACTGAATGCACGGAGCTTTTGCAACGTTTCCCTAATTTGCAGGTTCGACAGTGCAGAAGAGAAGCGAACACTATCGCTAACTGGGCTGCCAAAGCCCATGGAGCCTCATTACTTCCACCGAACTGGGCTGTATCTCCTCCTCTTTATCTTCTTGATCTCCTTTGCTCGGACATTATGTCGAACTGATGCTGTTCTTTATGTTCTTAATATAACTTCCGAAAAAACTCCAAGCCATTCAACCATTCGTTTGCTCTCTCTCTCTCTCTGCTTTCTAATCAATTAGATCGTTTTCGAATAGTGCAGTACCTACTATATATCTTATTTAGGCTTAAAACAAAATGCATTTAAGCGTACCAACATACTTAGAATTGATAAATCGCTTTTTGGTCCCTCAAAAATTAAAGGTTAGATCCATTCTGTTAATGAATGTTGTAAGGGCAACATATTTACTTTACCTGGTTGTCAAAATATCGTTTATATATAACTTGAGAACAGTCAATTCATTGAGTGTTGAAAAGTTTCCTTAATCTGTTAACTAAGAAATGCCTGGGGCACTAGTTGATGAAATATTTATGCAAATGATCTATATATCTAAATGGAGGTTTGGTGAAGAAGTTGAGGTGTTTCACTAGTTTTTATCCCATGTAAATCTTTCACCAAAAGTTGCGTTTTAGTTTTATTATGAGAGACTCAGGTTCTATGTTAAATTTGAACAAAGAATATCAAATATAGAGAAGAGTTTTATTCATCAACTTGTATATCCAATCCTGACAATTGATACTTAGGTGACTCGACGACTAACTGCCCCTTGACACAAATTACACTAAAATTTAATCAATGATTGAACATCAGTAGCTAGCTAATCTACACTTTGAACTCAAAGTATGCCGGAATACAGCACAACTTGTTTTAGATGTAGAGCTGAAATTTAATCAACAGCAACACTTTTAGATATACACGCTGAAATTTAATCAATGATGTTGGGCTTGTGGAACAACTGGAATTCAAACAATATACACGTTGAAATTTAATCAACGACGGGAATCTAGGAAACTATAGTTAGGATGTGATAAAGTAAAGATAAAGCAAAGATAGTTATTGTGTGTTGTTCGGTGATTTCTTCTCGATAAAGAGGCTGCGGTATTTATAGTGAGTTGATATTCCTTAAGTGATCGTGCTCTTCCTTAGAAATTACTCTTTGCAATCTCCATGTGTTTCATCTCTTTGAGACAACCTTATCCTTTAACAACCATTTCCTGACTTGTCGATGAAACCCGCGCAGCTTGCTCATCAAGCAAATAACCGTTCCCTATTTTTACATATGTTTCTTGCAGCAGTTATTCTTGCTTGAGTTCTAATGCTAATTTCAATTAGTCCTCAAATCTGGTACACTATCTTCATAGCTTGACACGTGGTCACTAATTACTTGATTGTTGACTCTAGGTTTGACTTCTAGAATTCAATCAAGGCTTGGCTTAGGTAACCTCTGCGAAAGTTGTTTCCCTCTGATTTTGTGAACTAAAACAGGGCATTTTTGTCCAAAACTCCCTCATGACCAGCATGTGGTTCCAGTGGTAAATTTAAGTGTCAATGTATACCCATTTTAAAAGAAATAAATATAAATTTATTTCTTTTAAATAAATACCTTGTTTCTGCACAACCTCCTAGGGTGATTATGTCTTTTTGTCTTCTTACACCTTTTCTCTAATACGGATTCTCATTTTCTGTATTATCTCGACATGTCTTCTCTAATTTTGCAACTTTTCTCTTTTCTTCCTTGAGGCTTTGTCTTCTACCAATATCTTTTCAAGGTTGTCATCACTGTATTTCGTCGTCTTGCCTTATCTTTAATGATTAGATAGTGATCTCGAATGATAATATGACATCTTGGCCATACGTCAGCATATATAGGTTAACTCTAATAAAAAATTTCTTAGATGTCTAATAGGCCCACGAGACTGTCAATAGTAAAGAATCCCATTCCCTTGGGTTGTCCTCCAAATGCTTCTTAATTAAATTAATAATTACCTTATTGGAGGCCTTACCTTGATTATTGGCCTGGGCATAATACGACATCGAATGTATCATCTTTATTTCTCTAGACTAGGTAAAATCCATTACCTTTCAACCAGTAAACGATGTCCCTTGATCTGCAGTTATTGATTATGAGATACCAAACTTATGAGTAATATATTCTTCAATGAATTCTTTTACTGTCTTTTGTGTAATATTTATATAGGATGCAGCCTCAACCCATTTTTGTAAAGTAATCCATGGCCACTAATATGAAACTATGCTTTTTAGATGAGGAGGATATATCTTCCTAATTATATCCATCACCCATCCTCCTAACGCTGCGCATGGTAACGTTTCTATTTCTCTCAATTTATGTTCTTTTGTACCCCCGAAACAAAAAAAGAACAGAAACATGTTTGGTAACACTAAGGGTGCGTTTGTTTGTGTTTGTGTTTAAAAATTGTTCTAGGGAACAGAAATAGAAAAAATGTTTATGTTCAGGGGAACAAATTTTGAACAAAAACACACGTTTAGTAAACTTGTTCGGGAATAAAAGATAAACAGAAACATGTTTGGTAAATTTGGATAATTTTTTTATTTCTTTTAATTTTTCTATTTTTTTCTTATTTTCCTTTTTCTTTTTTTCTTTTGGCCGGTCGCCGGCCTCAGCCATGGCCGGCGACCGGCTGGCGGAGTCGGCCTCAGCCATGGCCGACCGGCCGGCCGGCGGGTCGGCCTCGCCTTGATTCGGTGAGGCCGAGGCTCGCCCGGCCGCGGCGCGAGAATCGACCTCACCATGGCTGGGCGAGAGCTCACCAGGCGGCGCCCTGGAGTCGACCTCGCCATGGCTGGGCGAGCTCGCCCGGATCGGCGAGCCGACCTCGCCCGGCGGCCGGCGAGCCTCGGCCTCGTCGGGGGCCGGCGAGCTCGCCGTGGCTGGGCGAGGCCGCCGGCCTCGTCGGCCGTTGCCGGCCATGGTCGAGCCGGCGACCGGGCAAAAAGAAAAAAGAACAAAAAAAAAAGAGAAAAAGAAAAAAAAGTGTTTCTCAAAAGTGTTTCGAAACAAGAAACACAAAATTTGTTTTTCTTGTTTTGTTTCTTTTGTTCACGGGAACAAAAAAAGAACAAAAAAAGGCAACGCGCCTTGGCGTTTGTTCATTTTGTTCGAGAACAAAAGAACGAGAGAAAAGTGTTTAAACAGAAAAAAGAAACATAAACAAACGAGCCTAAATTGTTTTCTATTAGGGAATAGAAAGTTACGAGGAATAGATTTGGAGCAAAAACGAGAAACAAAAAAAAAAATTACTTTTGTTCGAGGGGCGATTTCTAGAAATAAGTCATTTTTTTCTTTTATTTTCTCTCTTGCCGCGGCCACCTTCAACCACCGGAGACGCCGCTGCCGCCAGGTCGCCTGCCGCCACCACCGCCGCCTCTTGCCGCTGCCGTTGACCGCCACCCGCCATCGGCCGTTGCATGACCGGCTGGCAGCCGGCTCACCGTCGGCGAGCAACGGTCGGCGGTGATAGTCAGCTACCAATGGTCGTGCAGCGGTCCACGGCGGGCAGCTTAGCCGGGTGGCAATTGGCAATCCATGAACAAGAATAAAAAACTAATAAATACAAAAAAAAAAAACTGTTACTTTACCAAACACATTTCTATTCTTTTTTTATGCCAAAGTAGAAATTTTGTGTAGTTACCAAAGCGGGTTCTTTTACTCAGAAATTGTTTCGAGGAATAGAAATATAAAAGAACTATTTCTGGCTCTTCCCAGCCAAGAAGCGTTGTCATGTGTGCCCTAAATGGCCAAGGCTTAATTATGAGTTTCATCACCGAGGTACAGGACATACTGAATAGGATCATGCTTTTGGCATGTTTCACATCCCCAGCATAGTCGATGCAATCTGCAGGTGATAGTTGGCCAAAATAACCATGTCGACACAATAGTCATTTCATTTTCACATCAGTCGATGCACACAGCATATACCTTAATGTACTTCAGCCATTACGAGCATAAACTCATATTTTCCCAAACACTTTAATAACTGTCCATCCACAGTTTCGCGATATAGATCGCCGCCAATCAACAAGTATTTAATTGTTTTCCTTTTAAAATTCTTGTCACTAGCAACTTGATTTTCAAGTAGTTAATAAATGGAATTCTCAATCTTGACCCATTATTTGATTGCCTAGGGCTCGTGTATCTTGAATCAACATGATCCTATTATCAATCGAAGACATTGTCTTTACCCGTGTAATAATATGATCTGCTAATTCTTTATATATCTTATAACTAGATGCCATTTGAGCCAGCTTATTAGCTTCCGCATTTTGATTTCTTTTGACATTGACTAATTCATAATCATCGAAATGATCTAAAAGTCATTTGGCTAACACATGATAAGAAATGATATTTTCATTTAAGCATCGGTATTCTCCAATCAAATTTTTTTTTTTTTATTACCAACTGAGAATTGCTAATCACTCTAATGAATCTTGCCTCATGTCAGCCAAAATATTTAGGCCAACAATTAATGCTTCATATTTAGCCTG
>CM024725.1:18542978-18847026 GCA_014182545.1 Eucalyptus globulus | reverse complement strand
GGCGCGAACGTAACTGCTCGTTGAAGAAAACTGAACTTTTCCCTCAAAATGACATTCGCAGCATCAAGGAAATCAAAATCCACACTCTAGGGTTTATCACCCCACGCTTCAACAATTTGGAGTATAGATCCTTATGTTCCTTCGATCTAAACAACTCTGTCATTTTTCCTCGAATTTTCGCCGCAACACCCATTCTCGGTTAAAATTGGTTGTACAATCTGTCATCATCATTCCCATCTATCGGATTAAATCCCCCAACACGTGGATCACTTGGGATATTTGCAAGGGCTTTTTCTGCCAACACCTTAGGAGCAATTCCCAAACTCTCAATTTTTCGCAAAAAGATGTACTCATTCCCATATCCCTTGTCCTTAAGAAACTCATCGATGTAGTTCAATTGAGTACCAATGCTCTTTAAAACACGGTAAAGCTTATAAATAAAAGAGGGCATTTGAATTCTTGCAGGATCTACGTCTTCAATGATTTCTTCCTCTTGTTGATGACCAGCACACTATGGACTAGTTGGTGGAGAATGACGCTGCTGAGAATGTTGTGAGCTCGTCGCTGCGACTTGGTGACTCCTCTTCCTCAATGAGATCAAAGTGAGTAGGCCTCTCACTCATTCGCCGTGGTCCCCTGCTTGCGATCCTCGAAGACTTTCTTGAAGACGACATCTTTCTCAGTCTTTGAAAGATTCATTGCTTGACTTTCCCAAGAAAGATGACAACTTTTTCGAAGATTAACCAAGGGAGGAAGACAGGATTGGAAGATCGATGCTTTTTAGGGTTTTAGAGTTAAATAAAGAGGAACCGACTGTATATAGCTCAATTGAAATGGGGGAATGCTAAACGTCGTAAAGGAAGGTTAAAAGATGCCTTTAAAAAAAAAATAACTGCCTTTTTCAAAAATAGATAACTGCCATTAACTCTTTTTGAAAAGGAAAAATTGCACTTTTCACGGAAATTGAAGATAGCATAAATCAATTATAAATAGATAAATGATCGTACCTTTACAAGATTTAATATAAGAGAAAATAAAATAACTTACTGTCAAGAACCATGATTGTCTGAGTCTGAAAGTCTCTAGACTTTAACTTCTTCAAGCTTCAAGATGTTGAGTCTGGAATGGTGATTTCAAATTGATTTTTCTCCAAAGGCTTTGTAAATATATCCACCAGTTGGTTTTTTGAGTCAAAAAACTGAATCGAAACTTCTCCATTTTGAACATGATCTCTAATGAAGTGATGTCGAATCTCTATATGCTTTGCTCTTGAGTGAAGAATTGGATTTTTGGTAAGATTGATTACACTAGTGTTGTCACAGTTAATCTCCGTGCATGAATCTTCAATTCCAAAGTCTCTTAGCTATTGTTTTATCCACAGAATTTGTGAACAACAACTTCCAAGAGCTACATACTCGCCGCTGTAGAAAGAGCTACTGTATTTTGCTTCCTTGAAAACCAAGACACATCCTGCTTCCAAGTAAGCGATAGGTACCCGAGGTGCTTTTTCTATCAGTCCCGCAACCGGCTAGATGCAGTCCGAGTATCCAAGAAGAGTAAAGTCTTCATTTTTAGGATACCAAAGGCCGATGCTTGAAGTTGAAGTAATGTATTTGATAATACGCTTTACAGCACTTAGATGAGATTCTTTAGGGTCTGCTTGAAATCTAGCACAAATGCAAACACTAAACAAAATGTCGTCTAGAAACGTAAGATAAAAAAGTGAACCGATGATACTCTTGTATAGCTTCTAGTCAACTTTCTTTCCTCCTTCATCTTTGTCTATCTTCAAGGAACTTGACATTGGTATATCAGTCTTTTTGCAATTTTCCAATCCAAACTTTTTGACAAGATCATTAGCATATTTTTCTTAATGAATAAATGTCCCTTCCTTCAATTGTTTCACTTGAAGTCCAAGAAAGAAGGTTAGTTCACCCATCATGCTCATTTCAAATTCATCCTGCATAGACTTAGAGAATTTCTTGCACAAACTTTCATTAGAGGATCCAAAAATAATATCATCAACATATATTTGAACAAGCAGAAAACTTTTGCTTTCTCTTTTGATAAACAAAATAGTGTCTACTTTACCTTTTACAAAGCCATTTTGAATTAATAACTTACTCAGCATGTTGTACCAAGCTCGAGGTGCTTGCTTTAAACCATACAAGGCTTTTTTCAGTCTGAATACTGAGTCTGTCTTCCTTGGGTCTTCAAACCCAAGTGGTTGTTCCACATAGACTTCATCATGGATAAATCCATTCAGGAAAGCACTTTTGACGTCCATTTGGAATAACCTGAAATTCTTATAACAAGCAAAAGCAAATAATAATCGAATTGCTTCTAACCTTGCTACTGGTGTGTAAGTCTCGTCATAGTCTATCATTTCTTCTTGCATATATCCCTTGGCCACGAGTCTTTCTTTGTTTCTTACAACTTTTCCTTTTTCGTTCATCTAGTTCCTGAAAACCCATTTAGCTCCAATAATAGATTTACCTTTTGGTTTAAGAGTCAACTCCCAGACATCATTAGTACTGAATTGTCTGAGTTCTTCTTACATAGCTTCAATCCAGCTTTCATCAGATAAAGCTTCTTCTATGCTTTTTGGTTCTATTTTAGAAGTAAGAGCCACAACACTAGACTCTTTGGGCCTTTTGGATCTTGTGCGAATTCCTTCATTAATGTCGCCAATAATGAGATCTTTGGGATGACTAGACTTATGCTTCCAGTTACTGGTTGATTTTTCAGGTTGATGACCACTTCCTTCATTTGAATCTTCAATAACCATTTGTTGCTGGTCTTTCAGAGTCTGAGCTGCTTCTTGAGATTTAGACTTTGTAGAGTCTGGAGTAGGTTCAGATTCTTCAAGATGAGTCTGAACAGATTCATTTTGCATAGAATCCTGGAATTTGACACTCATTGATTCCTCCACAGATTGACTCTTCTTGTTATAAACTCTGTAGGCTTTGCTTGAGGTAGAATATCCAAGGAAGATGCCTTCGTCTGATTTTTCTTCAAACTTACCAACTCTATCATTTGCATTTTTCAATATAAAGCATTTGCATCCGAATACATGAAAATATGAAACAATAGGCTTCTTTCCTTTAAATAACTCATAGGTTTTTTTTTTTTTTTTCCAGAATAGGCCTTAGAAAAACTCTATTGATAATATAACATGCTGTTGAAACCGCTTCATCCCAAATCGTGAAAAGATGTTACTTTTAATTAAAAGAGTTCTAGCCATTTCTTGAAGCGATCTATTCTTTCTTTCCACAACTCCATTTTGCTCTAGAGTATATGGAGAGGAGAACACATGCTGAAAACCAGATTCATCACAGAATTTTGTAAAATCTTGATTTTCAAATTCACCTCCATGGTCTATTCTTATACTCGAGATAACATACCCTTTTTCATTTTGAACATTTTTAGCAAACTTTTCAAAGTAAGAGAAGGTTTCAGACTTACTTGCCAGGAAATATACCCAAGTAAATCGTGAGTAGTCATCCACAATTACTAGGCAATATTTATTACCTCCAATGCTCTGAGTTCTGGTTGGTCCGAAGAGATCCATATGTAGAAGCTGCAGTACACGATTAGTGGAAACTTGATTTATTGGTTTAAAGGAATTTCTTACCTGCTTTCCCAATACGCATGGTGTACATAGATTAGACTTTTGGTATGATAAATTGGGTAGACCACGAACAAGCTTCTTTGCTGAAATTTTGGCTATCGCTTCATATTGATGTGCCCAAGCTTTCGTGCCATAAGCTCGCTTCATCTTGAATTGAGATTAGACATTGCGATTCATCTGGTTTCACATCTAAGAGGTAGATATTTCCATGTCTTCGGCCCATGAATGGCGAGTAGAATCTTTCCGGTTCATGAACATATTCCCTCTTGAAAGTTGATTTTGAAACCACTATCACATAGCCTGACTGATACTGAGTAGATTGTAGTTGAGTCCTTCCACTAGGGAATTATTGCTTATTGTAAGGTTTCCAATCTTTACAGTTCCAAATCCCACAATTCTTCTTTTGATGTTTCCTCCAAATGAGACTTTTCCACCATTTACTTGAACAAGCTTTATGAAGCAATTTGAATCTCCTGTCATATGTCTTGAGCATCCACTATCCATATACCATTTTACCTTTTTCTTGATAGTGACCTGCATTTAAAAAGACTTAAGCTTTCTTTGGTACCCATATTTTCTTTGGTCCATTGGTGTTAGTATGATATGCGGTTTTTGCCCATACTTTCTTAACAGGTTTCCAAACCATAGGACACTATTTTTCAAAATGATCTGCACTATTGCACTTTGAACATCTGAGAGCATTTCGACCTATTGGTTTTACAAAAACCTTTTTGAAATGATTTTTGTAAGCATCTCTTGTAGGTCTTTGATTAATTCTTTCATTCACTTTAGGAAAATCAATTAAAGGAATGGTTTCTGCTGTCATTCCTAAACCAGATTTATTGAAATAAGGTCTTTGTGTTGAAAGAATTTTTTCAAGTTTCTCAGATCCTATTGAAAATCTTTTTGAAATATTTGATAAGTCATTTTTAAAAAATCATTTTCTTTCAAGAGATTATCTTCGCTTTCTTTAAGAGTAAAAACATTCATGTCTAACATTTCAACTTTTCTTTCAAAACATTTTCCTATTGTTTTAGTGCAGAGTTTTCCTTTTTAAGTTCGGAAATCCTTTTAAGAGAAGTCTTAAGACTAAAACACAGCTCATCAATGTATTTAGAAACTTTAACAGAGATTTTAAAGTTACTTACCTCAAATTCATTGTCTGAATCTGATTCTGTCTCGGAGTTTGATTCTGAATCCGATTGTGCCATCAGACATATATTGGCATAATCATCATCACTTTCTTCACACTCTGTATCACTCCAGGTTTCTGCTTTAAGAGCCTTTTGATTCTTTTCAGCTTTTCCTTTCTTCTTTCTCAGAAGAGGACTGTTGGGTCTAATGTGTCCCTTTTTCTTACAATCAAAGCATACTACATCTTTGTTTGATTCATCATCATCAACAGACTTGGTCTGTTGCTTTTGAAAACTCTGTTTCTTTAGATTGAATCTTCTTCCTTTTCTGTTCATCTTTCTGAATCTTCTTATCATGAGAGCAAGCTCCTCATCGTCCATATCGTCTTCAGAATCTGCGACATCAAAATCATCATTGGATTTTAATGCAATGGATTTCTTACCTTTATGATATTTGTCTTCATTGATTCGTTCCACTTCATAAGACTGAAGAGTTCCAACCAACTCATCGACAGATAGTGGCATGATTCTTTGTGTCTCTCTTATTGAAGTCTTTATGTGATTCCAATCATTGGAGAGTCCACAAAGTAGCTTGTTTACCTTCATGGGATCAGAAATTGGTTGACCTTGATTTTCAAGACCATTCACGATTTACGTAAAAACGACTAAACATGTAAGTTATAGATTCTCCTGATTTCATTTTGAAGGCTTCATATTGACCAATGAGAATGTTGATTCTGGTCTCTTTCACTCGATCAGTTCTTTCATAGGTGATATGTAATCTATCCCAAACTTCTTTTGCTATAACACAAGAAGATATTATGTTATATTCAGTAGGTGACAAAGCACAATATAAAGAATAAATTGCTTTTGCATCAAGAGCTTGTCTCTTGATTATCTCTTCCTGAGTCATTTCACTTGACTCAACAATTTCTTTTCCTCTTTCTGAGACAGATGCAGCTTTAGGAGTGATTCCTTTTTCTACAACGTCCCATTCCAGAGGATCCTTTGATCGTAGGAACGCTTTCATCTTGTTTTTCCAGATGCTGTAATCCTTTCCATCAAAGTAAGGAGGTCTGGTATTGCTTTGCCCTTCCACCAGCCCTGGAGCTAGTATACTAGCCATGGATCTTTAACTCTGAAGTAAAACACTTCAAATAAAGTGAGTACACAGGCTCTGATACCAATTGATATAGCTAGTATAAGCACCTAGAGGGGGTGAATAGGTGTAAAAATAATTTCTCGAGATATGAAAGCAATACTAGGCAAACAATAGAAATGAAGCTCTCCTTTAGTTAACAAAAACGAATCGTGATCAAAGTAAAGCAGGGGAGTAGGGAAGAGAAAATTGAACACAAGGTTTATAGTGGTTCGGCTTATTCCAAGCCTACGTCCACTTTTCTGCACTGACAGCCCACCAGCTGGATTTCACTATAAACAAAAGAGATGTTACAGCAATGCTTTCCCTTGATTCCATAGTGTAGATACTCTACCACACTTCCTCAAGGTATCTCAAAATATAGATTCTCTTTTGCGTACACGATTTCGCTTAGTAAATGAATTGACTAAGAATCAAAGAGCTTCAGACTTTGAAATTCTTCTATCGTGCACCACCTCGAACAACCGAACGTCTTCCTTTTATACTCCCCTTGTGCCATCATACCGTTGGCACTTATAAAGGAATTCTTCCAATCCTCCCATTGGACATAATCAATTAGGAAGATCATTCGAGCTATTAAAGGAACATGTCGATAGCCCATCAATCCTGCCCGCCCATACAATCAGGATCTTGGTTTCCATAGGTAGAACCTTCCAAGAATACTTCATCAATCATCGGATCTTTAATCATTCTTGATTTGAATAAAGGAATCCGTTATGTCATATCCAGCCAAGAGATCTTCTCCAGTCGATAAGGCCAAATTCTTAATGAAGCACTCAGATCTGGATAGCATTTCTTCAACGGATTAGAAACTGTCAATGAGAATAGACTTTGAGTCTTGAGTCTGATAGTCCGGAGGTCTTCAGACTTTAATAGTAGAGTCTGCAAATCTTTAGACTAGACTGACATAAACGTTTTGTCAGTTTCAAAATATTCCAGAAAGATTTCTCCAACAATTCCATAGGAAACTTGCAATAAAATCCCACTGGATTTTGACTTGCTGGCCAATCTTGGTTATTGGACAAAACGTGAAGGCATGAAGCTGTCACATCATAAGCCAAATATCCTAGGAAACTTCTTTTCCTTTTCTGGTAATCAAATAGCCTGGAAATCTTCATCGAGTATTAAAAAACTTATACCTAAAACTCTTAACATTTTATCTCATGTGAAGACCAATTAGATGACAAAGTTGTTAAGCGAGCAAACAAAGTGAAGGAGTTGTGGAAAGTTAATGTGCTTAAATAAGAGAACTCACAAACGGGGGAACGGAGAGCATGTCATGACAAATTGAACTCCACCGATAATTCTCACTAAGATACCATATTAAAGCTGAACCCGTTCTCATAAGTGTCCATTTGTGTATACTTAAAACAAAGTACTCTATACTATATTTAGTTTCCCTTCAAAATTTTAAAATAGTATTAAAAAGTTGAAACCATTCTAAATAGATCTTAATAAGTTACTAAAGCATGGCGTGAGTTGTACTTTGATTGTATAGAACTCTTAACCAATTAATAAATACAAATTCACGATACTGTCACGTCGCATTATATAAAACCTCACACATGTTCAGGGATTAAGAGGTCAAGTCAAAGGTACAAGAGCCACCAACCCAATCGGGGTTCCCAATCGCTCATCTTTGTCCATAGTACCAGTCCCTTAGTTTATATATTTCGCATAGTCAAAGAAACAAATGATGGGATCCAAAGTGCATGCCTCAGCCTCCCAATCAAACACTTTCTACTTTTTACCTATTAAATGAAAAACCATTTAAAGTAATGAGAATCATCTGACAAAAGTATGTTTGGTTGGCTCTTGAACGGGAAGTCATGGGCTATCTTCGATTTAACTTTTCCCAGGGGCTCCGGGGCTTCCAGTCGATTGAGAAATGTTTTGGGTGTCTGACAAGATCTTTCGAAATCTCTTCGATCAAATGCTAACATTAACAAAGCGGAAAGCTTTCGACTTTTTTTTTTTTTCGGTCAGAAGCTTTCAACATTTTTAAAAGGCTACTTTCTATCAATTAATGAAAGTTATCTAGTTACCTTTCTTGTCCTCAAAAGCTCACCAAAAGTTTAATTTTGCCCATTTAAAAAAAATAAAACCCTACTTCTCACAATACTTCACTTATTACCACCTCTTATCACAGGACAACTTTGGTCTTTTGCTTCGTTTTGTTCTCTCACTCGATTGCTCCAATGCTTCGCTCAATTTCACATTAGTGTGTCCGATTGCTTGCTTTCTCGTTCACTTTCAATCTTTGCATCTCTCCGCAGGTTCAATCTCTTTCTCTCTCTCTCTCCCTTCTCGGTGGATCTGCTTTCGATTGCTTACATCCGAACTTTTTCATGGTCTCTCATTCCTGTCTGTGATGTTTGCCAAATTCAAGTGGCTTGTGCTTAGTCATTAGTCGTGGCCTCATTTTCCTCATTCACCCATCATCGACCTGGAGAAGTTTGAAACCCCACTTTTTTCCCAAACGCTAGGCATCCCCCAACTCTTCCCACTATAAGTCTTAAGCATAAATAAATCCGAAAGTGAGACAAAAGAAATAAGTATTAGAGCAAGAAGGATCGTTTGTGTTGAGTGGAACGCACGAGCTTCGCCGAATATATAACTATTCTAAGCCGTCAAACTTTAAAATGTGGGTTATCCCCTCTAAAAAAAAGAAAATTGTGGAAAGAGGACGAAGGATCTCCAAAGATACGTTTGGAATCCCAACTGACAAGGGCCAAATTCTTTATACAATTTCACTTTCTCTCACCTTTTTTTTGGGGGCAGTTAGCACAATATTATGAACTAGATATTCTTTCTTATGTTGAGCGAATCTCAAGTTTGAAGAGTAATAGACATTATTCTTCATATTATCATCTGAAATTTTGAATTTTATGGAGTGTAAGCTCGTGTTCCACCATATGCACCTAGAGTGAACAAATGAGTGCTACATAAGCATTTGCAAGAAGATTAATGATTGTGGGTAAAAGGAGGACATAATGTTTTCTCAATTAATGTTAAAAACTTGTTTGAAAATGAAGAAAAAAAAATCATGTTGTTTTTCACTGTTTAATAATTCAAATCTATTCACAACAAGGCGATTTCACTCATTATCTAGTCTAATAATATGAAATAAAATTGAATGTTTTTACATTTGTATGACTCTGATGGTGTTCTTAAAAATATTATTCTTTCATTTTCAAAAGCATGTCGAATCATTTCAAAATATTCTACAAATTTTTAAGAACTTAAAGTAACGATGTGCATTTAATATTAACAAGAATTCATCTTTATTGTAATGCAAATATTGAAGGCTTAAACAATCATAAGTTACAAGATTTCATTAGCATCTATATCCAATATAACTTCAGAATTTCCTTATATTCCAAATCTTAGCTAAAATATTCTTTTACTCTTGCAAATCACTTGCATGTTATGTCTATAAATGCCTTTATATGGGGATAAGGATACTACAAGTACTATTACTTTCATATAGTGCTCACTTAGGTTTCGCAACATATTTTGACCACTTGAGTGTCATGACTTCCAAAAAAAATAAAATAAACTCAAGTCCATAACTTTCAATTGATTACTTGAATGTTATAATTTGTTAACTACGTTCACTTAAATGCGAAAAAAAACGTGAATGTTTTTAAAAAGTTATGTACTTAAGCAAACAATTAAAAATTTATATAACACTGAAGTGATCATAAAAAAAAGTTGTGGGATTCAAGTGAATATTGTATATAAGTTATAGCACTCAAGATAATTATATGACACTTGTGGTGTTATTTTCTCCTTTATAAGTATGAGAGAGAGAGAGAGAGAGAGAGAGAGAGAGAGAGAGAGAGAGAGAGAGATCTAATACATAGTTCACCGAGGGCAACCATTATTGCTTGACAATGCATATTTGAGAATCTAACAATATAAAAGGACCGCAACCTGAGTTGGTTAAGATAAATGAAGAAAAGACAACCGAGATTTCCCACGCTTTTGTCTCGCATTCGTATTACATCGACAACGGAAATTTCACTAAGTCTATTAACTCAAACTTAAAGAAGACGGAATGCTGATATGTGCCCATTGAAAATAAAGAACATATAAAACTAGTTGCCAGTCCCGGGGCTGTGCCAGGAGTTGTGGGCCTAAAACCATTTATACGACTGGTAGATGGCGGTGGCATTGATGAGGGTGGGCGAAGTGGAAGACGCATTATTCATGACTTCATTCGAGTTTTCACCATGCTTTTTCCAGGAATTTATTCACATTTTGGAGCTTGTTTAGCAATGGGTTTTGTTTTTGCATGGTTAGCTTCAACTGCCTCGCTTGAGCGGACCGGAGTTTTAAAGTTAGGCTAAAAGAGGAAAGACATACGCAACGACAACCTTATCTTTGACCATGGCTAGAAAATAACTAGAGAATTCCTACTCGAGTGCTATTTATAGAATCGGAAGTAGTCACGCCAAACTAGTTGGAGATTAAAAAAGTTCAAGGAAAATGAGAAATTCACATATCGGATATAAAATTCTCTCTCTCCCTCCCTCTCTCTCTCTCTCTCCAAGTCATGCTGAGTCCATGATCAATCATTACACCGCTATGGACTCATCAATGACTCAGCGCGACTCTCTCTCTCTCTTTCACAATTTTTTTTTTCCTTTATTCTATCTCCTACGAGATTTTACATAGGCTTACTCGACCCTATGTTGTATGCTCTTTATCATTGGTCCGTTGCCCTAATAAAATCTATGGCAACCGGCAAGTACCAACCACAAAATGGCAAGGTAATATCATCATTCTTAGAAAGTTACATGTGATCCTTATAATGCAGTAGTATAATAATGTCATGTGTGCAAGAAATTTTCAATTTTTCTGGTCGGTGCTCTTATTCTTGCCCTCCTTTTCCATTTGAAATTGGGTTATTCTCCAAAGTTCAGAGAAAATTAATATTTCAAGCCTAATGCCTTTATACATGAAATAAAATGCATCTTTGTTAATATAATGAGATATGATCTTGAAATAAGAACTTAGAGAGGTTTCATGTTTTGAATTTTGGTCACCTCAATCCCTAGTTGAATGGATTTTTCTTCAATCGGGAATGTAGGAAACTCCCTCCTACCGATTTTCTTATTAGTGGGGATATAAGCACAAACATCACAAACATCCAACCTAACTAAAAATAGATCTGGAAGATGCCTGTATTCACAATTCACCAATTAGAAAATCGGCTGGAGGTAGTTCCCTCCGCTCCGAAATAGAAGAAAATATGATCCTTATTTTGTTAAACATCGAACTTGGAGGTCACCGATTTAAGCATGGCCATTTAGCTAGTTTTTCTTTTTCGTATATTGTTGGGCTAAATGGGAGTCCGTTTCGTGAGAACTCTAATTGATTAATGAGCTTCGGTCAGGCCCACATATCGAGTGTCTTTCTCTTATGTGCTTCCCTGCCCTTAACTAAAGACGCGACACTTCGACCTTTCTTTTGAATTTGTACTAGCTTCAATTCATTCTACACGGGTGTTACTGACACGATGATAATTACAATGAGTAATGACTTTCACACAAGCATCGATTTAGGAAGTGGTGGATGGTGACTCCTACGCCATAGTTTTGTGAAAGCTTTTTTATGAAAAATCTAATGAGTCACAAATATTGATGGAAGAGGAAGAAACACCGAAAGGGTATCACTCTCTTAATTATGTAGGAGGAAGAAAATGGGTGGTTATACAAGGGAGGGGGTGATGAGGAGTTATTAGAGATATGTTCACTTTGTCCTTTGTTGGTTTTTTCTTATTTAGTGTTAGGGCAATCTCGGAAAGAAAAAAGTGAGACAAAAGACACTTTTGCTTTAATTTATAGGTATAGACAAAAGACACTTTTGCATGTCGTCTTATCCTGGTGGGTAATATCTTTACAAACCCTACAATCAACTTACCTGCTTTTCAAATTGCTATGAAGAAAGCGTGGCGAGTTGATTATGTGGACATCTCTTCCAGTGATAATGGTTTCTACATCATCAAATGCCGATCTGAAACTGAAAAACGAAGGATATTAGATGGTTGTCCTTGGTTATTTTCTGGCCATCTAGTTAATCTATGCTCGTGGCAACCAAAAACCCCATTACACTGTTATGATTTTTCCAAATGTCCTTTCTGGATTCATGTAATTGGATTACCTTTGGAATGGAACACTCCTCAACTGTTAAGCCGAGCAGTTCAGCATATGGGTCGAGTGTTGGAGGTCAAACCCGATACCTCTGGAAGAGTGCGTATTGAGATTGACTTGCAAGCACCTTTAAGATCTGGTAAACTCATCAGCATTGCAGGTAAAGCTCTCTGGATCGATTTCAGGTATGAAAAACTTTCCCACTTCTGTTTTTCATGTGGGAAACTTGGACATTATGCCACGTCCTGCAAAGATTTTCCTTATGATGAAACTAAATTCGAAGGACGAGAAACAATGGTGTATGGCCCATGGTTAAGGGCTGAAGTAAAACAACATAGCCCCTATTGGGATGCCTTTTACAACCCCAAACCTTATATGGAACCAATGGAAGAAACAATACCTGAAACTCCTACAACTATGCCTCTTCCCCCTCCTGCATTACCTTCACCAGAGCCTGCTCTTAAGGTATCTGCTCCACCCCCAACTATGCCTCTTCCTCCTCCTGCATTACCTTCACCAGAGCCTGCTCCTAAGGTATCTGCTCCACCCCCTGTTATCCCAACTGAACCACTGTTTCAACATTTAGTTCCTCGCACGACAGATCTAGTCCCTGCAAACTCAAAATTAAAAGGCATCCAAGTTTCTTCTATAGACAATCTTCCGCAGAAGAAACAAAAGAATTCTCGTACTCAGATAACGGGGGATCAAACAAGAAAACAAAGAGGTATTCCCCTTATGAGCTTACACTTACCAATATCCCTGAGTTGGATGAATCCCATCTATTAGAAACCCCTGTCTTACTGGCTGATGATATCTCTCAAAGGGCTTTGGCGGCTGGCCCACAACAGCCTCCACGTTACCAATGAAGCTACTTAGTTGGAATTGTCAGGGGTTGGGCAATCCCCTAACAATTCAATCCCTTAAGGCTATAATAGCCTCTGAAAAGCCCGACCTAGTCTTTCTAATGGAAACTAAGAATGGAGAAAGAGTTTTGAAGAACTTACAACGTCGTTTTCATTTCACTCACTCTTTTTTGAGATCTCCTGAAGGTATGTCTGGTGGACTGGCAGTTTTTTGGACGGATCTTTTTGATGTTAATGTTGTCAATGCTGGTCAGAATTTTGTTGATCTGATAATATTAGACCCTTCCTCGGCTACTTCGATGCACATTACATGTCTTCATGCTCCTGCTATATTTCAAGCTAGACAGGACTTTTGGGAAATAATCAGAACAATCTATGCATCAAATTATCTTCCTTGGATCTGCATTGGGGACTTCAATGATTTCCTATTTCCCTGGAACAAAGTAGGAAGAAGGCCAGTATCTTTTTCCAGAATGCAATCTTTTCGGAAATTAATTAATGATTGTGCTTTATTTGAACTCGAGAACAAAGGTTGTGAATTTACCTGGTCAAACAATCGAGTGGGTGAAGAATTGGTGAAGGAGAAGTTAGATCATGCTTTTTCTTCTTTGGACTGGAGTTTATCTTATCCCTCAACTGAAGTTTTTGCAATCCTTTCGATTGGCTCGGATCACTGTCCCCTTCTGCTGCACACTTGCTATCAATCTGTAAAGCCTACAAAGACCTTCCATTATGAAGCTTTCTGGAGCGATCATTCTGAATGTAAAGAGGTTGTTAAATCAGCATGGGAAAGTAGTCCTACATCCTTACATTCCAAATTACAGAATGTCTCCCGCAACCTTGGAAGATGGAGTCGTGCCCGTTTTAGCAACGCCAATCAACACATCTTTCAATTACAGCAACAACTTCAACTCATCACCAACAGGACTTCCTATCAGGCAGGAGACAAAGAATTAGCCTCTTCCATCAGATCTAAAATTCAACAGTTATGGAATCAAGAGGAACAGTTTTGGGCGTTGCGCTCCCGTCTAAACTGGTTAACATGGGGCGATAAAAATTCAAGGTTTTTCCATGCATGTACAATGCAACGACGACAACGAAATCGTATTTGTATGTTAATGGATGAAGACCAAAACTAGATACGTGAACCACAACAACTTAAAGAGATCACCATGGGCTTCTTTTCTCAATTATATCAGTCATTTGGGGCCAGAGACTTTACTCCTTTTCTTGTTCAGTGTCCTCCTACTGTAACTCAACAAATGAATGAACACTTACTAAGTCAGGTGACTGAAGAGGAGGTATATCAAGCTACTTTCCAGCTGGGTGCTTCCAAGGCTCCTGGTCCTGATGGTCTCAACGGTCTGTTCTATCGACATCACTGGAATACAATCAAAACAACTATTGTCAAAACAGTGCAGAATTTCTTCCAATCAGGTTCTATGCATCCAAACTTAAATAAAACTGTTCTGACTTTAGTACCTAAAGTAAAACACCCAGAAAACATCTCCCAGTATCGCCCCATTAGCCTATGCAACTTCGCATACAAAATCATCTCAAAAGTCATGGCTAATAGACTCAGATCATGCTTACCTAGATTGATCAATCCAGAACAAGCAGCATTTGTCAGAGACAGACAGATCCAAGACAATATTATGATAGTCCAGGAAGTTCTTCACCAGTTCAAGGTTAGATCAAGATCTAAACGTTTCAATCTTATTCTGAAAACTGACATGCAAAAAGCCTATGACAAGGTTGAATGGGACTTTCTAGCGGCTTATTTACAACAATTGGGATTTGCAAATCAATGGGTTTCAATGGTTATGACCTGCATTACTACAACTTCATTTAGCATCCGTTTCAATGGAGAACAGCTCCCATATTTCAAACCTAGTCGAGGTATTAGGCAAGGTGATCCATTATCCCCTTACATATTCATATTGCTTGCTAATGCATTATCTACTGTTATAAATCAAGCGGTAAGCATGGGTCACTTACAGGGGATTCAATTCAACCACACGTCCTAAACTATCTCACTTAATGTTTGCTGATGACTCAGTATTTTTCCTCAAAGCTACAGTGCTGGAATGCCAGAATCTTATGAATATCATTAACCAGTATTGCTATGCTACCGGTCAGCTTATAAATAGAAACAAATCTGGTATTTTTTTCAGCAAGAATTGCCCTTTGTCTCTACAGAATACTTTAGCCAGAGAAATACGCATACCTGTGATCAGCAAATATGGTAAATATCTGGGCATTCCTTCGGACTGGGGACGTTCCAAACGTGAGATGTTCTCCTGGATTATAGCTAAAATCAATGCAAAGTTAGCAGGTTGGAAGGAAACTCTTTTATCCAAAGGGGGCAAGGAGATTTTATTGAAAGCTGTAATTCAAGCTTTACCTCAGTATACCATGTCCCTTTCCAAGCTTCCCCTATCACTCTGTAGATTGATAGAAAGGAAAATATCAGCATTTTGGTGGAGCAGAAACAATAATGATCCTGGTATTCATTGGACAGCTTGGACAGAATTAAAGAACCCCAAAGCAGAGGGAGGGATGGGTTTCCGTGACCTTATCTTTTTCAACCTAGCAATGCTCGGGAGGCAAGCATGGCGTATGTTCCAGCAACCTAACGCCATTTGGAGTCAACTATTTAGAGGCCTATATTTTAGACATTCCTCTTTTCAAGATGCTACCCCAGGATATAGACCTTCTTGGGGGTGGCAGAGTATATTAAAAGGCCGAGATGTAATTTTTCCTAAACTCCGATGGTTAGTGGGAGATGGTTCAAAGATTAATATTCGAGCTGACAATTGGCTGTCAATAGGCAAAATAGGAGGACAACCAGCAGAGGGAGAACCAATCTTAGTTTCAAATATTTTAAACCCAGATACCTCTACATGGAAGATGAATCTCCTCTCGAATTTTTTCAATGCCCAGGTTTGTGCATCCATCTTCAATACTCCTATAAATTCGGCTATGGGTTCGGATCAATTAATCTGGACTGAAACTTCATCAGGTAATTTCTCTGTAAAGAGTTGTTACCATTACTTATCTTTAAACCAAAAACACCCCCCTGTCTTGGCCTCATCCTCCTACCATAACCCTGGTCATCTATGGAAAAAGATATGGCATATGAAGACAGCCCCAAAAATCAGAGTATTTATGTGGCTAGCATGTAAAAACGCTCTTGCTACGAAAGCCAATCTATATCACAGACACATTGCCCCTAACCCAAACTGCTCTCTCTGCAATCAGCACACTCCTGAAACCATTGAACATCTCTTTTTCTATTGCCCTTGGACGAGTGGAATTTGGAACCATCATATGATCAGAATCCCTATAACTCTTACCTCTGTACGACGCCTAGATGAATGGGTAGCCTCCAGAGCTGCTCAATCTCGGATTTTCCCAAGCTTTGAACTTCTTGCCACGCTGATGTGGGAAATCTGGCGTCATCGAAACGATGCTATCTTTGGACAGAAAATCCTCGATCCCAATCGAGTTGTGGAGAATGCTATAGTCCATAGCCGCATAGTCCAGTCCCTTCAACCCTATAAACCTCGATTTCAAGAAGCTAGGATTACTACTGATCGTCAATGGAAAGCTCCGATTCAGGGAACTATTAAATGCAATATTGACGGATCATTCATTCCAGGTGATCATCAAGGCACAGTAGCTTGTATTTTCAGGAATCATAAAGGAATTCTTACCGATATGTTTACGACTACAGTTCCAGCCCTTTCGGCCTTTCAAGCGGAAATTTTCGCTCTTATTCGAGCTCTTCAGCACTTGATAAATCGGGGTCTTCATCTTCAACGACTACAACTTGAATCGGACTGTCTTCATCTGGTGGAAATCCTTTGGAATCGTCAGCCGCAACCTTGGAAGGAGCGGCACCTGTTCTCTGTTCTTCAAGAGCTGATCTCAACTTGCCCTAATGTTTCCGTTCAACATGTTTGTAGAGAAGTTAACCTAGCTGCTGACTGGGCCGCAAAAGCCCATAGATCTCTTGGCCCGGTCAGAAACTGGCTTCTCTTTCCTCCCCCCCTTTTGTTGATATTATTCTCTCTGATGCTGTTCTAGCGGGATGTACATCTTTTACTATATAATATTAATCGGTACCTTTGACCAAAAAAAAAAAAGATAGACATGATTAATCAATAGAATTTGTAAAAAAACGTTGGACAGAAACATTTTACGTTGTCATCCCACATAATGTGTGCATGTATTGAATTGGATGTACATTTTAATTGGTAAGGGTAAACATTTTTGGCAAATTGTTGCTGCAACATTAGCAATGTGACGGCACCAAAGCTATACTGAAATATAAACATGATGTGTAACTTACTATCGAAAACAAAAATTGAATCAGTGAGTGCAGTTTTTCAGGGAAAGTGGTGGCTTTTATTTCGGGAATGGGAGTTCTAAAAAGAATAGAAAGTGAGACGTAACAATGTTTGAGCTTAAATTTATAGATAGGGTGTGAATGAATCCTATGAATGATTAAGAGTATGGACGGAGTTAAGAAGAGCCTTCAATGAAGGCTCGGTGGCATGCGTGTGCCGGGATTCCTCCGGCCTCCTCATCGATGGTTTCACCAGCACTGTTACGGCCTCCTCAGCTCTGCAAACAGAGATGCTCGCCCTCAATCTCACTCTCAAATTTCTGCAGCAGACGAGACCTTCCACGGATAACATGGTGCTGGAATCTGATTGCTTGATTTTGGTGGAAGCCCTTCTCAACCCTACCTCAATACCTTGGGAGAATACCTTGGGAGAATAGAGTCTTGTTTACTGAATGCACGGAACTTTTGCAACGTTTCCCTAATTTGCAGGTTCGACAGTGCAGAAGAGAAGCGAACACTATCGCTAACTGGGCTGTCAAAGCCCATGGGGCCTCATTGCTTCCACCGAACTGGGCTGTATCTCCTCCTCTTTATCTTCTTGATCTCCTTTGCTCGGACATTAGGTCGAATTGATGCTGTTCTTTACGTTCTTAATATAACTTCCGAAAAAACTCCAAGCCATTCAACCATTCGTTTGCTCTCTCTCTCTGCTTTCTAATCAATTAGATCGTTTTCGAATAGTGCAGTACCTACTATATATCTTATTTAGGCTTAAAACAAAATGCATTTAAGCGTACCAACATACTTAGAATTGATAAATCGCTTTTTGGTCCTCAAAATTAAAGGTTAGATCCATTCTGTTAATGAATGTTGTAAGGGCAACATATTTACTTTACAATAATCTGGTTGTCAAAAGATCGTTTATATATAACTTGAGAACAGTCAATTCATTGAGTGTTGAAAAGTTTCCTTAATCTGTTAATAAGAAATGCCTGGGGCACTAGTTGATGAAATATTTATGCAAATGATCTATATATCTAAATGGAGGTTTGGTGAAGAAGTTGAGGTGTTTCACTAGTTTTTATCCCATGTAAAATTTTCACCAAAAGTTGCATTTTAGTTTTATTATGAGAGACTCAAGTTCTATGTTAAACTTGAACAAATAATATCAAATATAGGGAAGAGTTTTATTCATCAACTTGTATATCAAATCTTGACAATTGATACTTAGGTGACTCAACGACTAACTGCCCCTTGACACAAATTACACTAAAATTTAATCAATGATTGAACATCAGTAGCTAGCTAATCTACACTTCGAACTCAAAGTATGCCGGAATACAGCACAACTTGTTTTAGATGTAGAGCTGAAATTTAATCAACAGCAATACTTTTAGATATACATGCTGAAATTTAATCAATGACGTTGGGCTTGTGGAACAACCGAATTCAAACAATATACACATTGAAATTTAATCAATGACGGGAATCTAGGAAACTATAGTTAGGATGTGATAAAGTAAAGATAAAGCAAAGATAGTTATTGTGTGCTCTTCGGTGATTTCTTCTCGATAAAGAGGCTGCGGTATTTATAGTGAGTTGATATTCCTTAGTCGATTGCTCTTCCTTAGAAATTACTCTTTGCAATCTCCATGTGTTTCATCTCTTCGAGACAACCTTATCCTTTAACAACCATTTCCTGACTTGTCGATGAAACCCGCGCAGCTTGCTCATCATGCAAATAATCGTTCCCTATTTTTACATACGTTTCTTGCTTGAGTTCTAATGCTAATTTCACTTAGGACACATTTGGTAACGATTCTGTTCCCGGGAGCTGATTCTGACTAGAAATGATTATTTTTTATTCTGTTTTCGGGAACTGATTCTAAGTAAAAAAGCGTGTTTGGTAACTGTTCAAATTTTTTTATTCTGGAATAGAATTGCGTTTGATACCGTGTTAATTGATTATGTTCCAAATTAATTTCTTTTAATTTTTAAATAAATTTTAAATAAATTTTTTACTTTTCTTGTTTTTTCTTTTCCTTTTTCATTTTTTTCATTTTTTTTTTTTTTTTTCTACTAACCGGAGCGTGCCGCTAGCCCTCGGCGAGGTCGGCCTTCGTAGGCCGAGCCTCGCCGGGAGTTGGACAAGGCTCGCCCAGCCTCGCGGTGGCAGGCCGCCGCCTCGCCCGGCCTCGGCGAGGCCAGCTTGGCCACCAGCGGGGCTGGGCGAGCCTCGCCGGTGGCGGCGAGCTTCACCGGCAGCTGGGCGAGGCTCGCCAGCCATCGGTGAGGCTCGACCTCATCCGATCGGCGAGGCCGAGCCTCGCCTAGCTGCCGGCGAGGCTCGCCCGGCCACCGGCGAGGCGGGCCTCCCGGACCTCGCCCGGCCTGGTGAGCCTCGCGGCCGGACGGCGGCGGTGGGCGGCAGTGGGCGGTGGCGGACGGCAACTAGGATGACAAAAGGGAAGAGCGAGGGTGATTCTTTTTTGATTCTCGGACGGAGACGGCAACCGGAATGACAAAAGGGAAGAGCGAGGGTGATTCTTTTTCTGATTCTCGGACGGAGAATCAAATTTTTTTATTTATTCTCAAATCTTGTCCAAAATTGTTCCTGCGAACAAAATTTTTACCAAACGCGATTCTCGTCCTAAACTGATTATGAGAACAAGAAATCAGAATCTGGCACTGTTTGGCACGTTGCCAAACAGGCTCTTAGTCTTCAAATCTGGTACACTATCTTCATAGCTTGACACGTGGTCACTAATTACTTGGTTGTTGACTCTAGGTTTGACTTCTAGAATTCAATCAAGGCTTGGCTTAGGTAACCTCTGTGAAAGTTGTTTCCCTCTGATTTTGTGAACTAAAACAGGGCATTTTTGTCCAAAACTTCCTCATGACCAGCACGTGGTTCTAGTGGTAAATTTAAGTGTCAATATATACCCATTTTAAAAGAAATAAATATGAATTTATTTTTTTAAAATAAATACCTTGTTTCTGCACAAGCTCCTAGGGTGATCATATATTTTTGTCTTCTTACACCTTTTCTCTAATACGGATTCTCATTTTCTGTATTATCTTGACATGTCTTCTCTAATTTTGCAACTTTTCTCTTTTCTTCCTTGAGGCTTTGTCTTCTACCAGTATCTTTTCAAGGTTGTCATCACTGTATTTCGTCGTCTTGCCTTATCTTTAATGATTAGATAGTGATCTCGAATGATAATATGACATCTTGGCTATACGTCAGCATATATAGGTTAACTCTAATAAAAATTTCTTAGATGTCTAATAGGCCCACGAGACTGTCAATAGTAAAGAATCCCATTCCCTTGGGTTGTCCTCCAAATGCTTCTTAATTAGATTAATAATTACCTTATTGGAGGCCTTACCTTGATTATTGGCCTGGGCATAATACGACATCGAATGTTTCATCTTTATTCCTCTAGACTAGGTAAAATCCATTACCTTTCAACCAGTAAACGATGTCCCTTGATCTGCAGTTATTGATTATGAGATACCAAACTTATGAGTAATATATTCTTCAATGAATTCTTTTACTGTCTTTTGTGTAATATTTATATAGGATGCAGCCTCAACCCATTTTGTAAAGTAATCCATGGCCACTAATATGAAACTATGCTTTTTAGATGAGGGAGGATATATCTTCCTAATTATATCCATCACCCATCCTCTAACGCTGCGCATGGTAACGTTTCTATTTCTCCCAGTTTCTGTTCTTTTGTTCCCCGAAACAAAAAAAAGAACAGAAACATGTTTGGTAACGCTAAATTGTTTTTCTATTCCGGGGAATAGAAAGTTAGCCCAGGAATAGATTTGGAGCAGAAACGAGAAAAAAAAAAATTACTTTTGTTCCAGGGAACAATTTCTAGAAATAAGTCAATTTTTTTCTTTTATTCTTCTCTTGCCGTGGCCACCTTCAACCACCCGGAGACACCACCGCTGCCGGTCGCCGTCGCCACCGCCATCGTCGCCTCCCGCCGCCCGCCATTGACCGTTGCACGACTGCCGGCAGCCGACTGTCACCGCCGACGAGCGGCGGTCGGCGGTGACAATTGGCTACCAACGGTTGTGCAGCAGTCCACGGCGAGTGGCGGGCGGCGATTGGCAAGCCATGAACAAGAATAAAAAACTAATAAATACAAAAAGAAACTGTTTGCGTTACCAAACACATTTCTATTCTTTTTTTATGCCAAGAGTAGAAATTTTGTGTAGTTACCAAACGAGTTCTTTTACTTAGAAATTGTTTCCCGGAATAGAAATATAAAAAACTATTTCTGAAAAAAAAAAACTCTTCCCCAGCCAAGAAGCATTGTCATGCATGCCCTAAATGGCCAAGGCTTAATTATGAGTTTCATTACCGAGGCTGGGACATACTGAATAGGATCATGCTTTTGGCATGTTTCACATCCCTGGCATAGTCGATGCAATCCTGGGTGATAGTTGGCCAAAAATAACCACGTCGATGGAATAGTCATTTCATTTTCACATCAGCCTGATGCACACAGCATATACCTTAATGTACTTCAGCCATTACGAGCATAAACTCATATTTTCCCAAACACTTTAATAACTGTCCATCCACAGTTTCGCGATATAGATCGCCGCCAATCAACAAGTATTTAATTGTTTTCCTTTTAAAATTATTGTCACTGGCAACTTGATTTTTCAAGTAGTTAATAAATGGAATTCTCCAATCTTGACCCATTATTTGATTGCCTAGGGCTCGTGTATCTTGAATCAACATGATCCTATTATCAATCGAAGACATTGTCTTTACCCGTGTAATAATATGATCTGCTAATTCTTTATATATCTTATAACTAGATGCCATTTGAGCCAGCTTATTAGTTTCCGCATTTTGATTTCTTTTGACATTGACTAATTCATAATCATCGAAATGATCTAAAAGTCATTTGGCTAACACATGATGAGAAATGATATTTTCATTTAAGCATCGGTATTCTCCAATCAATTTTTTATTATTATTATTATTACCAACTGAGAATTGCTAATCACTCTAATGAATCTTGCCTCATGTCAGCCAAAATATTTAGGCCAACAATTAATGCTTCATATTTAGCCTGATTATTAGAGCAACTAGAATCCAGTTTATTGGACACATCCCTTCAAATGATCTTCGATTCAGATACTTGGATATTCAGTTATAAAGTCTGCTATTGCTTGCCCTTTCACGGCCTTCAATAGGACGTATACCAAGTTAATTTCTAAAAGTGTGAATGCCCATTTGGCAATTTGACCCTTTATTTTTTGCCTTGTTAACATGTACTTGATCACATCTATTTTACATATTACATGCACTGTAGTAGGTAACATATAATGACGTAACTTAGTACAAGCGTGGCACAATGACAAGCATAATTTCTCAATAGATGTATATCTTGTCTTTGCATTGTTTAGCATTCGACTAAAGTAATAAATTGTTGGCTCTTTCCTCTCATCATTTTCTTGTGTCAGCATGCATCCGATTGTAGTTTATGGTCGACAACTATAGTTTCAACGGCCTACTCACCTTGAATGGCATCAAAACTGGAGGGTTGTAGATATATGCCTTTATCTGGTCATACACATATTGATACTTGTCTTCCCACATAAACTCCTCTTAGTTTTTAAGCTTCAATAATGGAGAAAACACTTCGACCTTTCCTCATAGGTTAGCACTAAATCAACGCAAGAAATTTACCTTTCCTAATATCATTTGAAGTTATTTTTCAATAGTTGGTTGCGTCAATTCCAAGATTGCTTTAGCTTTTTTATTTTTATAATCTATTTCAATCCTTCTTTGATTGACTGAGAATCATAGAAAATTGATAGCTTTAACTCCAAATGCACATTTCAAAGGGTTTATCTTTAACTTATACTTTTGCATTATAACAAAAGCCTTTTCTAAGTGGAGCAAGTGACCTACCGTTTTGACTTGACGATGACATCATCAATAAAAACCTCCGTAAAGTCACCAATCATGTCATGGAAGATAAAATTCATTACTCTTAGATATGTTGCACCAGCATTTTTCAATCTGAAAGGTATGACTATGCATTCGAAGGTACCAATTGCCACGGGACGTCTAAATGCAGTTTTATGGATATCCTCTTCAGTTATGAATATTTGATTATAGCCCAAATGTCCATCCATAAGAAACATGATTTCATTCCCAAAGGCTGAGTCAATGAGCATGTCAGCCATTGGCATTTGGTATTTATCCTTAGGTGCTACTACATTCAAATCATGAAAGTCTATGCACAGTATGGGCTTCCCATTCTTCTTCTTTACCGAGATAATATTTGATAGCCATTCAACATACCATGTAGTTCTTAAAAAACCTGCTGTGAGCAACCTTTCAATTTCTATTTTTTTACTTTTTGCATAAACTCTTGCATAAATTGCATTGAGGGCTGCTTATGCAGCTTAAAGCCCTTTTTAATAGGCAGTCAATGCTCAACCACATTTCTTTCCAAACCAGGCATTTCATGATAATTCCAGGCAAAGTAGTCTTTATATTTATCCATGCTCAAAAACACAAATTATTATTCTTAAATTGGTTTGTCATTTTCAAAACATCATAGTAAATTTCCCTACAATATGAACATGAATTGACACTTCATCCACAAAAAGAGAGAGAGAGAGAGAAAAGGGATTGACACCTAAATTTTTAGCTACTTTTATTTTTGTTGCTGTTATAAGTTGATCTTTTTCATTGCAACATAGGTTTATGAAGTTCTTTTTTAATATAATTTTTATTATTATTCAAAGAATCAAGTACGATGAAAGACTAAAATGGAGTTGAATGAAATGTACTTAAGAAACTCAAAGGTCTTAATAGAAAATTTTTGTTGAAAGTTCGCATTCAATAATGTGTCTTTCTCATCCGATGTCTGACTCTTGTGTAGGCAATTTCACATGATAATCCACACGTTATTCATGTTTAGATATCATGTAAGATGACTATTTCAGAGATTCCCAAAGGCAATTAGCTAGAAGGATTGGATTAGTTTTTCGTACAAGGTTTAGGACTACATTAGCAAAATTGAAAAGTTTAGAATTGAATTGACATACAAAATGTCACGTCTCAAACCTCGAGTGCGTGCCCATCCTTCGGTGGTTGATAAATTTGCAACTTCCTAGGACGAGTGATATAGCTAGTATAAACACCTAGAGGGGGGGGTGAATAGGCGCACAAACAATTCTTCTTTTGAATACGGAAGCAATTCTTAACAGATTGAAATACGATTGAGGTAAAGAGAATAAGGAAGAGAAAATTAAACACAGGATTTATAGTGGTTCGGCTTATTCCAAGCCTACGTCCACTCTTCCGCACTGACAGCCCACCGGCTGGATTTCACTATGATCAAAAGAGAAGTTACAATACAGCTTTGCCTTGATTTCACAGTGTAGATGTTCTACCACACCTCCTTAAGGTCTCTCACAAATATAGACTCTCTTTTTGTATACAAGTATTCGCTCAAGAGATTTATCTAAAACAAATAGGAGCTTCGGACTTTGGAATTCTTCTATCGCGCACACCTCGAACAACTAAGAACAACTTTCTTATATACTCCTTTATGCCATCATACCCGTTGGCACTTACCAAAGGAATTCCTCCAATCTACCCGTTGGACGGAATCAATTAGGAAGATTGTTCGAGCTATTAAAGGAACGTGTTGATAGCCCATCAATCCTGTTCGCCCATACAATCAGGATCTCGGTTTCCATAAGTAGAACCTTCCAATAATACTTTAGACAATCATCGAATCTTCAGTCATTGAATCAATCTTGATCAATCAAAGGATTCTGATACGTCTTCTCCAGCCACGAGATCTTCTCCAGATGATAAGGTTAAATCCTGAACAAACCATTCGCCCTGGATAACCTTTCTTCAACGGGATTAAAGACTGTCAATGAGGATAGACTTTGAGTTTTGAGTCTCGGCTGTCCGGAAGTCTTCGACTTTAAACCGACGAGCCCTGTCGACTTTCAGACTAGACTGAATGATACGTTTTGTCAACTTCAAAACTCTTCATGAGGATTTCTCCAACAATCTCCCCTTTTTGATGGTGACAAAACCTTCCCCGCAGATTTGGATAACTTTGACCTCGCAAAACATTTCTCAAACACATATGCATATCTTATTGAAATAAATGGCTAATAGAATAACACTAGATTCTGCAACCACAGAAAATAAGTTAGTCCAATATATGATTAAGCCATTCATAAGATATCAATATTGATAAATAGAAGTAGTTAAGTCAAATCCAAGTCTAGGCAGTTCTTATCCAGACACAAAACATAGTCAAACAGGTTCAAACCATAAACCTCAATTTAGTCCAACAAAAGGTTTAATGAATGAAAAGAGTTTTTGAATCAAATCTTGCATCTCTCCCCCTTTTTGTCATCATTAAAAAGGATGAGATGAAGTTTAAGAATGCTTGGGAACGCGGACAAGCTGGATATCTTCCATAGATCGAACGATGCCTTCCAGCCTCTTAAAGTCTTCCTTCAGCTGTACAACCTCCTCACTCTTTGCATTGGCCTGATTCTGAATGGAGAGGGCTTGCATCTTATCATTCAATGAACATGAAGAAGCTTGACTTTCATTCTTCAAGCTTTGTACTTCGCATCCCAAGGCATAAATCTGACCTTTCATCTCCAAGAGAATATCCATGATTCTGCAAAAATCTGCTCCATTATCAGTCTGAGTACTTACTTCTGCTCGTTCTGATGGAGTAAAAGCAGACGATGGAGGATCAGCATAATCTCGCAGGTTTGGCGATGAAGCTTCATGACCTTCCTCTGAAATTGAGATGCATAAACATCTTTCGGGTGCGCAGTGAGCGACTGACTCCTTCACTTTCATCTGGATATGAAGATGTCACTCCTTTTTCCTAATCTCCCCCTGTTTCAATGCCTACAGGTGGAGAAGAGATTCCTTCAGGTTCTCCTTCTCTTCTTTCTTCTTCAGGTCTTGCTTGCTCTGCTTCTTTCTCTGTTTCTTTTTCTGCATCTTCCTTCTCCTTTGCTTCTCTTTCTTCTTCTTTCTTCTCCTCTGCTTCTTTCGTCTTTTGTTCCGATTCTTTCTGTGGAACAGGACGACTCAAGTTCTTCAATGCCATTGCGAGATGGTGATGTCGTCGTCATCATCTTCATCCTCAACGAGGAGAGCTCTTCTTTTCTTTGATGGAGCAGCCATGGGCTCCTTCCCTTTTCTCTTAGCAGCAGAAGAGAATTGATGAGATTTGGCAGGAGTCTTCTCCTTGAATTTCTCCATTCCTTGTTCAGTTCCTTCACGCATTTTGGTCACCATTTTCAGTCCTACCACCATATGATCGCATGATCGAACACAAAAGATTTGCGGAGGCTGAATATTCAAATGTCGAATAACTTCATAACAAGGCTTGGGTAAGGGAGTTGACCTCTCGTCCTTCATCACTGCTCTATACATGTTAAACATGATAGTATGAGGGAGAGAAAACTTCTTTCCACAGGATGGCATACATCAGCTTTGCCTCGAGCTTGAAACATCGTTTTGGAAGTTGATTTCGGCCGAAGGCAATTAATCACGCTTTGTGAAGCAAGATGTTGAATGCATTCATCCTTGAGTAGGTGATCTTCTCTTCGTTCTCCCGTCCTTCACCGGTTCAAGTGTGGCCCGAGCAATGGAAACCTTAATCGGTTGATATCTTCCTCTCTCAACTTCTAACACATCAGCCAGCATATCCATATCCACAACATAGTCTTGTTCTTTGACACTGAAGGAAAATCTATTCGCATATAAAAAGCTAAGATTTGAATAGAAATATGCAGTCAATTCAGCATAAGCCTCGTTGAGTCGAACAGTAACTTTTCCAGTTAAAGATAACGAACTTTTCCCTCAAGTTCACTTTCACAAAGATCCAGAAAATCAAAGTCCACACTCCTAGGGTTTATTACCCCACGCTTCAGCAATTTCGAGTACAGATCCTTTTGTTCCTTTGATCTGAACAAATCTCCCTTTTTCCTTGAATTTCAGCCGCAATACCCATTTTCGGTTGAAATAAACTGAACATGTTGTCATCATCATTCCCATCTACGGTGATTTGGCCCCCAAGTCACGAGGATCACTTGGGATATTCGCAAGGGTTTCCTCACCACCCCTTTACGAGCAATTCCCAAACTTTCCATTCTTTTCAAAAAGATATATTCGTTCCTATATCCTTTTTCTTTAACAAACTCATTAACATAATTCAAAGGAGTACGAATTCCTTTTAAAGCACAATATAGCTTGTAGATAAAAGCAGGCTTTTGAGTTCTTACGAAGGTGGTCCCGCTTCTTCGATGATTTCTTCCCGTTGAGCAACTCCTTGATTACTAGATGGTGGAGAATGACGCTGCGAGAATGTTGTGGACTCGGTTGCCGATCGGGAGAAACTTCATCTTCCGTAAGATCAAAGTGAGTAAGCCCTTCACTCATTCTCATTCTCCGTGGGTCCCCTACTTGCGATTCTTGAGGACTTTCTCGAAAACGACATCTTTCTCAGTGAATGGAAGATTCCTTGCTTGACTTTCCCAGAAAAGATGAAATTTTTTTGAAGATTGAGCGAAGGAGACAAACGGAAGTGGAGGATTGAAGCTTTCTAGGGTTTTTGAGAGTAAAGTGAATAGAAAAGTGAAGAGAAATCGATAGTGCTCGTTCGGTTAAAAAGAAGAGTAAACGAATCGTCACAAAGGAAATAAAATATGCCTTTTCAAAATAACTGTCTTTATCCGTAAAAATAGCTATCTCAAAAATAACTTCCCTTTTGAAAATGAATCGTTGCAGTATTTACGGTTATTAAATATAGCAACAATTTAAAGAGAGTCTGATGATCGTACCTTTTCAAGATAAGATTGGAGAGAGAAGGACTTACAGTCTGAAGGTCGAGTGAAGACTGTAGATAAAGTCTTGTAAGCCCGAGTCTAAAGGTCTTTAGACTTTGATATCCTCATACCTCAAAATGTTGAGTCCGGTCCGTATAGACTCAAATTGATTTTTGTCCAAAGGCTTTGTGAGTATATCAGCCGCTGATTCTTTGAGTCAACAAATTGAATTGAAACATCTCCATTTTGAACATGATCTCTAATGAAGTGATGTCGAATCTCTATATGCTTTGCTCTTGAATGGAGAATTGGATTTTTGGTGAGGTTGATAGCGCTGGTGTTGTCGCAATTAATCTCCGTGCATGAGTCTTTAATTTCAAAATCTCTTAGCTGTTGTTTTATCCATAGAATTTGCGAACAGCAGCTTCCAAGAGCTACATACTCGCTTCTTCGTTGTTGAAAGAGACACGTATTTTTGTTTCCTTGAAAACCAAGACACTGTTTCGCTTCCAAGCAACCGGCAAGTTCCCTCGAAGTGCTCTTTCTATCAACTCGCAACCGCCAGATTCGCGTCTCTGAATATCCTTAAGATTAAAGTCTCCCTTCTTAGGATACCAAAGACCGATGCTTGATGATGAAGCGACGTATTTGATGATGCGTTTCGCAGCACCGAGATGAGATTCTCTAGGATCCGATTGAAACTTGCACAGATGCAAACACTCAACAAAATATCAGGTCTAGAAGCAAGTAAGATAAAGAAGTGATCCAATAATGCTCCCCGTACAGCTTTTTGATCAACTTTCTTCCCTTCTTCATCTTTGTCTATCTTTAAAGAACTTGACCTTGGTATGTCGATCTTTTTGCAATTTTCCAGTCCAAACCTTTTGACAAGATCATTAACATATTTTTCTTGAAAAAGAAAAGTTCCTTCCTTCAATTGTTTTATTTGAAGACCAAGAAAGAATGTTAATTCTCCCATCATACTCATTTCAAACTCATCCTGCATAGACTTTGAAAATTTATTGCACAGACTTTCATTAGAGGATCCAAAATGATATCATCCACATATATTTGAACAAGTAAGAAAATTTTGTTTTCCTTCTTGATAAATAAAGTCGTATCTACTTTACCTTTGACAAAACCATTTTGTAATAGGAAATTACTTAACCGTCGTACCAAGCTCGAGGTGCTTGCTTTAAACCATACAAAGCCTTTTCGCCCGAAGGCGAGTCCGGCTTCTTTGGGTCTTCAAACCCGGCGGTTGTTCCACATAAACTTCCTCATGGATAAATCCATTTAGAAAGGCGCTTTTGACGTCCATTTGGAATAACCTGAAATTCTTATAACAAGCAAACGCAAGTAATAGTCGAATAGCTTCTAACCTTGCCACTGGAGCGTAAGTCTCATCATAGTCTATTCCTTCCTCTTGCGTATATCCCTTGGCCACGAGTCTTGCTTTATTTCGTACGACTTTCCCTTTCTCGTTCATCTTGTTCCCGAACACCCATTTGGCTCAATAACAGTTTTACCTTTTGGTTTGGATGTCAATTCCAGGACGTCATTTATGCTGAATCTGCTCGAGCTCTTCTTGCATAGCTTCAATCCAGCTTTCATCGATAAAGCTTCTTCTATGCTCTTTGGTTCAATTTTAGAAACAAGAGCCACAAAGCACTAGACTCTTCTCGCCTTTTTGGATCTGGTGCGAATTCCTTCATTTATTTCGCCAATTATAAGATCTTTGGGATGACTGGACTTATGCTTCCAGTTACTTGTTGATTTGTCTGGTTGATGATCTCTTTCTTTATTTGGATCTTCACTAACAACCTGATGCTGGTTTTCCAGAGTCTGAGATGCTTCTTGAGTTGTAGACTTTGGAGGGTCGAGCGGGGATCGACTCTTCTTGATGAGTCTCGACTTGATTCATCTTGCGTTGAGTCTTGAAATTTGACATTCATTGACTCCTCTACGATCGACTCTTCTTGTTATAGACTCGTAAGCTTTGCTTGAAGTGGAATATCCAAGGAAGATTCCTTCATCCGATCTTTCTTCAAACTTACCAACGCGATCTTTTGCATTTTTCAATATAAAACATTTGCAACCAAATACATGAAAGTATGAAACAATAGGCTTCTTTTCTTTGAATAACTCATAAGGGGTTTTCTGAAGAATAGATCTTAGGAAGACTCTATTGATGATATAGCAAGCTGTTGAAACAGCTTCAGCCCAAAATCGAGAAGAAATTTTACTTTCAATTAGAAGAGTTCTAGCCATTTCTTGAAGAGATCTGTTCTTTCTTTCCACAACTCCATTTTGCTGAGGAGTATATGGAGAAGAAAACACATGTTTACAGCCAGATTCATCACAGAATTTTATAAAATCTTGATTTTCAAATTCTCCTCCATGATCTGTTTTTATACAAGAGATTACACATCCTTTTTCATTTTGAACCTTTTTAGCAAATTTTTCAAAATACGAAAAGGTTTCGGACTTACTTGAAAGGAAATATACCCAAGTAAAACGGGAGTAATCATCAACAATTACTAGGCAATACTTCTTACCCCCAATACTCTGAGTCCTGGTTGGTCCGAAGAGATCCATATGCAACAACTGTAGTACATGTTTAGTAGAGACATAATTTATTGGTTTAAATGAATTTCTTACCTACTTTCCCAGAATACATGGAGTGCATGAATCAGTCTTTTGGTATGGCAATTTGGGTAGACCTCGAACAAGCTGCTTTGATGAGATTTTGGCTAATTGCTTCATGTTGACATGACCAAGCTTTTTGTGCCATAAGCTTGCTTCGTCTTGAATTGAGATAAGACATTGCAATTCATTCGGTTTCACATCCAGAAGATAGATGTTTCCATGTCTTCGACCCAGAAAAGATTGAGTAGAGTCTTTACTGATTCCAGAACATGTTCCTTCTTGAAAGAAGATCTTGAAACCAGTATCACACAATTGACTAATGCTGAGAAGATTGTAATTGAGTCCTTCCACCAAGGAAACATTACTTATTGTGAGAGTTCCAATTTTCACGGTTCCAAATCCCACAATACTTCCTTTGTTGTTTCCTCCAAATGAAACTTTTCCACCATTTACTTGAGCAAGCTTTATAAAGCAATTTGAGTCTCCCTGTCATGTCTCTTGAGCATCCGCTATCAAGATACCACTTTACCTGTTTCTTGATGGAGACTTGCATTTAATAAAGAGTCTCAAGCTTTCTTTGGTACCCAAACTTTCTTGGGTCCTTTGGTGTTAGTAAGATAAACAGTATTAGCCCATACTCTCTTAATAGGTTTCCATACCAAAGGACACTCTTTTTTAAAGTGTTCCTTCTTTGTCGCATTTAGAACATCTGAGAGAATTTCTACCTACAGGTTTTACAAAGACTTTCTTGAAGTGATTTTTGTAAACCTCACTCGAAAGCCTTTTCTTAATTCTTTCTTTTACTTTAGGAAAATCAATCAATGGAATTGTTTCTTCTGTCATACCTAGACCCGGACTTATTGAAGTAAGGTCTTTGTCTGAAAGAATTTTCTCAAGTTTTTCAGACCCTATTGAAAATTTCTTTGATATATTTGATAAGTCTGTTTTCAAGAAAGCATTTTCTTTTAAAAGATTTCCTTCTTTTTCTCTAAGATTGGAAATGACGAGTCTAGACTTTTAACTCTTTCTATTAAAACATTTTCCTTTTGTTTTAGAGCTAAGTTTTCCTTTTTAGTTTGGAAATACTTTTGAGAGAAGTCTTAAGACTTAAGCATAGTTCATCAATATATTTAGAAACTTTGACAGAATCTTAAAATTACTTGCCTCAAATTCACTTTGTTCGAGTCCGATCCCGATCCGAGTCCGATCGTGCCATTAGACATAGATTTGCATATTCATTATCACTTTCTTCACACTCGCATCACTCAGGGGTTTCAGCTTTGAGAGCTTTTGAAATTTTTCAGCTTTTCCTTTCTTCTTCTTCAGAAGAGGAGTTTGGGTCCGATGTGTCCCTTTTTCTTGCATTCAAAGCAGACTACATCTTTATTTGGTTCCTCATCATCAATGTGACTTGGTCTGCTGTCTTTGAAAGCCTTGTTTCTTTGAGTTGAACCTTTTCCCTTTTCTATTTAGTTTTCTGAATCTTCTTATCATGAGAGCAAGCTCCTCATCGTCCATATCATCTTCAGAATCTGTAACATCAGAATCATCATTTGATTTTAATGCAATGGATTTCTTACCTCTTGGATCTTCATCTTCATTGATCCTTTCCACTTCATAGGACTGAAAAGTTCCAATCAGCTCATCAACAGATAGTGGCATATTTCTCGCGTCTCTCTTATCGAAGTCTTTATGTGATTCCAATCCTTGGAGAGTCCACGCAAAGTAGCTTGTTTACCTTCATGGGATCGAAGTTGGTTGACCTTGATTTTCAAGACCATTCACAATATCGTAAACGACTAAACATGTCGGATATTGATTCTCCCTGGTTTCATTCTAAAGGCGTCATATTGACCAAGAAGAATGTTGATTCTTGTTTCCTTCACTGACTGTTCCTTCATAGGTGATATGCAATCTGTCCCAAACTTCTTTTGATGTACCACAAGAAGATATTCTATTATACTCAGTTGGTGATAAAGCACAATATAAGGAGTAAATTGCTTTTGCATCGAGTGTTTGTCTTTTGGTTATTTCTTCCTGAGACAATCCGCTGGATTCTTCAGTATCTTTTCCTCTTTCAGAGACTGATGCAGTGGTAGGAATAATTCATTTTTCTACAACATCCCATTCCAAAGGATCCTTTGATCGTAGGAAAGCTTTCATCTTGTTCTTCCAGATGTTGTAATCCTTTCCATCAAAGTAAGGTGGTCTGGTATTGCTTTGCCCTTCCATCAGCCCTGGTGCTAGCATAATAGCCATGCATCTTTTACTATGAAGTAAAACACTTCAAATAAAGTAAGTACACAGGCTCTGATACCAATTGATATAGCTAGTATAAACACCTAGAGGGGGGGTGAATAGGCGCACAAACAATTCTTCTTTTGAATACGGAAGCAATTCTTAACAGATTGAAATACGATTGAGGTAAAGAGAATAAGGAAGAGAAAATTAAACACAGGATTTATAGTGGTTCGGCTTATTCCAAGCCTACGTCCACTCTTCCGCACCGACAGCCCCACCGGCTGGATTTCACTATGATCAAAAGAGAAGTTACAGCACAGCTTTGCCTTGATTTCACAGTGTAGATGTTCTACCACACCTCCTTAAGGTCTCTCACAAATATGGACTCTCTTTTGTATACAAGTATTCGCTCAAGAGATTTATCTAAAACAAATAGGAGCTTCAGACTTTGGAATTCTTCTATCGCGCACACCTCGAACAACTAAGAACAACTTTCTTATATACTCCTTTATGCCATCATACCCGTTGGCACTTACCAAAGGAATTCCTCCAATCTACCCGTTGGACGGAATCAATTAGGAAGATTGTTCGAGCTATTAAAGGAACGTGTTGATAGCCCATCAATCCTGTTCGCCCAAACAATCGGATCTCGGTTTCCATAAGTAGAACCTTCCAATAATACTTTAGACAATCATCGAATCTTCAGTCATTGAATCAATCTTGATCAATCAAAGGATTCGATACGTCTTCTCCAGCCACGAGATCTTCTCCGGATGATAAGGTTAAATCCCGAACAAACCATTCAGCTTCGGGATAACCTTTCTTCAACGGATTAGAGACTGTCAATGAGGATAGACTTTGAGTTTTGAGTCTCGGCTGTCCGGAAGTCTTCAGACTTTAACCGACGAGTCATCGACTTTCGACTAGGGGAAGGATACGTTTTGTCAACTTCAAAACTCTTCATGAGGATTTCTCCAACAACGAGTCGTTGACCCTTTCATTTATTGCATATGCGGAAGCGAATAATAAATCCCCTGACAGTAATCATCTTGGGATAGAAAAGTAGGACAATGGATTCACAAACAAAACATGCTTTTATATACACACTGAGTCATGTACAAAAGTCTACAACCAAAAGACTTCAAAAGACGGACTCTCAAAAGAAGTTGTCCTATTTAACCTACACCTCATATCCTCTTAGCTCGGCTCCAGCTCCTCCACTCTACACCCTGAAAAGAATTGAGCCCATGACAGGGTGAGATATAAATCTTAGCGAGTTCATGCTTTAAACCCCGATTAGGAGGGTAATACACCTAAAGGAGTCCTAACCACACAACCATACAATCACAGAGACTTACCTCGTCTCAGATCCTTCTTACAGGTCAACATAATTCATATCATAGACAGCCACGAAAACATGAGTAGCAAATAAGCTCATCAACTAGAACGCCGCATTCAAATTTCAAATAAGCATAAAGGTCCTAATTATGGGGCAAAATCATTATGACACGTCTCATTTCATGTCACACAATTTTGTCCCATAATCCAGCACATCTATCTCAATCAATCATGCATTCCAATTGATTATTACTACCTGCACATGTAGTTTTACCCGACACACATCGGTCCTTTGGCGTAGCTAGCTTTCGTCTCACTCTTTTGAGCACGGCTACATTCTCCAACACACATCGGGGACGGAATTCCTTATGGCATTCCCAAAGGAGCTTCGGTCCAGAATCTCTTACGACCGACTTCCCTTGACTAGGGGTGTCCCATAAGGGGTAATGTCCACCGACACACATCGGGGACAGGTTCTCTTAACCAGCACATGATCATTCAATTCTAGCCAAGGACATTGTGTTTTGCACTCACATGCCTCAATTAAGATAACGACCTTGGCTTGTTTTCTTCATATTAGAAGTATGCGGTAAAATAGTCGTGTGTGGGTACACGGTTAATTCACACTAGAAAAATTGATACTCTTCCTTTTCAAATCCCACTATTGGATATAGTATATAAAACCATTTTTGGTGTTAAAACCCGACACTTGGGATTTTCTAAATAATTATCAAAATTCACAAATTTTGGAATAATTGACAAAATTTCCAATCAGCACTCAATTTGCACATATTAACGGTGGATGATTAAGAGGCTGCAACCTTCTGGATCTGAGAACTAGAGAAATTATTCGCACTGTTGAGGTGCTTTGAAGAGGATAAGGTAGTCTTGGCGGTCTACCAGTTGAACATGAGGCAACGTCGTTGGATGGAGCTTCTCAAGGACTACGACCGTGACATCTTTTATCATCTCAGCAAAGCCAATATGGTCGCGGATGTGTTAAGTTAGAATCATTGATGGCACAGATGATGGTTCAAGAATGGATCCTACTTGAAGGAGTTCGAGATTCGAATGGCTGCCCTTAGAATTGAATTGGAATTGCAGGTGCAGATTAAGACATTACCGTTGACAAACCCTGAAATCCATAAAATTTTGCAAAAGGATGCGGAAAAGAGGAAAGCCGACTTCCAAGTTATTAAGGACGAAACACTAAAGTTTCATGGGTGATTGTGCGTACCCGACGATGTGGAGCTTAAGGGGGAGATCTTGTTAGAAGCCCATTGTAGTAGTTATAGCATTCATCTAGGCAGCACAAAGATGTATTAGAATTTGTGTCAACACTATTGGTGGACCGGTATGAAAGCAAATATCGCCAGACACGTTGCCAAGTGTCTAACGTGCCAAAAAGTAAAAGCACAACATTGCAAGCCTGGAGGACTTTTGCAACCTCTTGAGATTCCTGAGTGGAAGTGGGAACATATCAAAATGGATTTTGTGATGGGATTGTCGAGGAGTCAGCGAGGAGACAACGATTCCATATGGGCTGTAGTCGACAGGTTGACGAACTTTGCTCACTTCATCGCCGTACGAAAGGACTTTGCATTAGATAGATATGCTGAATTGTAAGTGTGACAGATAGTTTGTCTCCATGGAGTGCTAGTGATGATCACGTCAAATCGAGACCCAATGTTTACGGCCACTTTTTGGAAAAGTTTACAAAATGCTTTGGAAACAAAGCTGCAGTATAGCACGGCCGATCATCCATAGACAGATGGCCAGTCTAAGAGGACTATTCAAACCCTCGAGGACATGCTGCAAGCTTGCATATTGGACTTCAAAGGAATCTGGGAGGACTACAACAATAGCTATTAGTAGAGTATCAAGATGGCACCATTTGAAGCGTTGTATGGTAGGGCCTGCAAGAAACCTGTCTATTGGGATGAAGTTGGAGAGCATAAGATAACGGGCCCTGAGTTGGTTCAATAGTCAGTTGACACCTCAAAGTCATTTGAGATAGACTCAAGACCGCTTAAAGTCATTAGAAAAGCTATGCAGATAAGCGCGTAGATGACTGGAATTCCAAGTAGGTGACCACATCTTCCTCAATGTATCATCGATGAGGGGTACTTTGCGCTTTGGCAAGAAAGGAAAGCTGAGTCCGAGATACGTTAGTCCATTTGAAATTTTGGAGCGAATTAGGACTTTGGTGTATTGTCTTGTGTTGCCACCGAGACTTGCTCAAGTGCATGACGTCTTCCACATGTCGATGTTGAGAAAGTATGAACCCGATCCAACCCACGTGCTGAATTTCGAGGAAATAGACGTGGATGAGAGGGTGTTGTACGTGGAGAGACTAGTTCGGATTGTGGATCGAAAAGAGCAAGTGCTACGCAGCAAGACATTTCCCTTGGTTAAAGTGGTTTGGCAACACCACGGGATAGAGGGAGCCACGTGGGAAAGCGAAAAGTTGATGAGACGTCAATACCCTCACCTTTTTTTAGGAAGGGTTATTATGGTTTAAATTTCGAGGACGAAATTTTTATAAGAGGGGAAGAGTTGTGAGATCCTGAAATTTGGCCCCTGTTTTGAATATATGAAATGGTTGTTTTGTCGATGCAATTATGGTTATTTACTCGGAACTAATCACTTGCGGGTTAACTAGTCTATTAGGTGAGGCCGTTAAGGGATATAAATGCAACATACTAGAGAATTCGATCAAAAATCAACCACTCGACCATAATAATCAAATAGGGTCAATACAATATTGTTATAAATCAATTAGCGAATGGATATAAGTCAATTTGATGGAAGTATGTGATTGAATTGTGGGTGGTTCCGCAGAATTACGATATTTGCGTCGAACGGTAATAAACCAATTTTTTATCAATATTATATTTGGGACATGTAATTGAATCATCGCGATTTTATGACAACCGAGAGTCATCTACGAATTGAAGATGCACAAACGTGGATCGAAAATCATCGACCATGGGTCAAACACGCTAAAACCCCTAAAAGCTATTCAATAGATTTAGTCATACTAAAGTCGCGTTCTGTCAATTTTAACCGCTAAATTTAATTCGGTTTCAGGAATTAGACGTTCAAGTGTGTCATGGTTTATTTATTAGATGTCATCTCATCTTTTGTGAATTTTTGACAAGTCCGAAATTTTGCCGAAAAATAAATTTGGACAAAAAGAGAAAGGAAGTGAAATTCCGATTAAGAAGCCAATTGGGAATTTGCTTCCCAAAAAGGCTTATTTTTGGGAAATTAAGCTTAAGAAAGTATTTGGGGAGTGTAAAAGAGATTTGAAGATTTTTTGGCAAGAGTGATGATGATTTTAGATATTTCCCTAAGGTTTGTGATTGGTTGGCTTGTTTTCCTCTCTCTCTCTCTCTCACGCACTTGCGCCCCCTTTCAGCCGACCATCTTCTTCTTCTTCTTCCTTTATTTCTTTTCCCTTATGCTCATTCTCCCTCCATCCTCTCCCCCTCTGCTAAATTCTTCTGCCCATTTCCCCTCCCCTCAACGTCTTCATCATCATCCCTCGTCATCAACACCATCATCCACCAAGCAGCTACCTCGCACCAGCACCACCACTAGCTCTTCATCCTCACACCAGCACCGCCAACTTTAATCACCACCATCACGCTCATCAGCACCACACGTTACCAGCCACCACCCAGCATCCAACTTCACTACCAGCCACCTCAGTCCATAGTTCCGTTCGTCCACTCCACCACAACACCATCTTCATGCCGGCTTCATCCTCTTCTTGTCGTCGTTGCCAGCAACACCACCCATCAGCAACTCCATCGTCACATCAGCACCGCACCACTATCGTCAACCCGCCAACACCCCTCCACGTCCAGCCACCAACGTCCAGCGTCTCCGCCCGCCAGTAATTGCCGTCCGCCCAAGCCGAGCCCCCCTTGGCCGAGAGCTTGAGGGGCTGACACCGCCACCGTCGAGTCTCCTTTCAAGCTGTGGTTCTCTCGTGTTTTCGTCACCGTCGCCACGAGCCCACCTCCATCGAAAACCATGATTTAACTCCCTAATCGTTGATTATGCCGTTAATTACACTTAGGGGCGATTAGATTAGCACGGAATAGTGTTTAGTGTTAATTAAGCTTGGGTTAGTTTAATTTAGATTAAGAATGGTTTAGCTTAATTTTAATTGCAATTAGTATAAGTAATTACAATTATGTTAATTAATCATGGTTAGGTTAATTAATTTAGTTTAGTTTAATTAATTATAATTTACTTAATTTAATCATTATTTAATTAATTAATCTCAATTAGCGTAATTAGTGACATATTAGTTGTTAGGTAGAATTTTACGCTCGTTTTCTTGGATGAAATTACGCATGACTTTGATGGTTGCACGTCCGATAGTATGTGATTGATTGCTTGATGGTAGTTACTGATTATTATTACAAAACTCAGTTTTATAGGCAATTAAATAGAAAAATGCGAGGTGTCAGGTTTGGATGCCGAATTTTCCGTGCTAGATAAAACCGTGGAGTTTTAAAATGGGAGTGTACTAAGTTTGACGGTTTGATTTTGAATATGTGATCATGCATGATTATTTTATCGAGATTTTTAAATAAGAAAAATTGGCCACATTCATTATTTGAAAACAAAGCATTTGAAAGCAAAGTATGGTGTTCTTGGCTAAATATGTGCTTGTATGGTTACTTAATGGAACCCGTCACCCGACGAGAGTTGGGGTGATGCCCGATTTTATCGGATGCCCAACGGGGGTCTGGAAGCCGAGTTGTGGTTGAGGCCGGACCTATGCTCCTTTATGGAATGCCATCTAGGTGGGAGTTCTAGACATTACCGTGCCTGATGGGGTGGGACGATTTCCAGTTACGTCGGAAGACCATTGACTCTTGTGTTGGCCGTGGTCTGAGGGGTCGTAATAATCGGAACACGTGTGAATGATTGTGATGCATTGCGCTTGATTATGGGGTAAAACTATTAGATCTGGTATGGGACGTGCCAAAATGGGTTTACCTTATAATAAGGACCCGTGTGGATGCTTGGTGCACGAGATATATGTGTTCTTATTGTTATTTATGCATGTTAGTCTATTATTATTGTATGGGACATGCTAATGTGCAGGGGTATGCCAAGGCTAGGTGAGTTTATGTTTGGCGTGTGCTTAGGCCACCTTCAAGGCGAATTCACATCCTAATCGAGGCTTAGGGATTTTAACTCGCTGACATTTTATCTCATCCCATCGTTGATAACCATTTTCAGGTCCATAGAATGGAGATGCGCTCGGTACAGTTCGTGGTCCCATGAGATATGGAGGTAAAGACTACTCACTACCCTATCCCTAGGAACAACCGAACTTGCGAGTTGGTAGTGACGACGGTTTGGGTCGATGAGGGTTTTGTGAATGTGATGCCCCACGCTTCAAGGCTTGGTTTATTACGGAACTGAACGGTGGTCAAGAGGGTCCACTTCAGGGCTTTGAGGGACCGCCCGTTGAAGTTGAGGATGGGCAAGTAGGTCATCCCATGGATATCGACATCCTTGATGGTGTTGTGGTGAATCTAGATCCCGAGTCGGAGGGGTCTATGGTGAATCCAGTGTGAGATGCCTTTGTTGGAACTTTCAACGGCAAGTATTTCTCCAGTTGTGCCAAGGAATAGAAGATGGCATAATTTCAATGCCTTCGTCAAGGTCTAATGTCTGTGGACTAGTACGAGGCAAAGTTAGCCGAGTTATCATAGTACGCTCCCAGGTTGATTGAAGATCCCAAGGACAAAGCAAGGAGGTTTAGGGATGGCCTTTGACTAGAGCTGAAAAATCCGCTGGTGCCGCTCGATCTAAAGACTTATAATGAGCTGTACGGTTAGGCCCACCGATAGAGAGGAACCTGAGTGAGCAAGCTACCTCATACGGATCGAGGTTTAGATCAAATAGGGACGGAAATAGGTTTGAGAAGAAACCTAATAGGATGAAGGTACCCTGTTCCACCCAACAAGAAGGGTGAGATAGGTAAGTCTGCGCTGAGCCAGATGGGTGTGTGTCGCTTCTGTGGAAGGTGACACGGATCAACGCCGTGTCATTCTAGGCCGGGTGCTTGTTATGAGTGTGGCCAGTAGGGTCACATAGTTAGGTATTGTCCCAAAATACCGATGGGACCGTAATAGTTGTCGCCATCGTCACCGATGGGTTAGCATAAAGGGTACACGCCCCCGAATGCATAGTAGGGTGGACTGAACAAGCCTTCAACTCAAGGAATGACGTACATTATCACTAGAGGACAGGCTGAGGACTCGTCTGAGGTGATCACAAGTATGGTCTTGCTAAATAAACATGCTGCGACTTATTTGTTTATAGCTGAGCAATTTGTTAAGTTGGTAGGATTGATTCATGAGTTGTTGGAGTCAGTGGTTAGCATATATACACCATTAAAGAATAAGGTGTTAGCTATAGTGGGTTCTCCTGGTTGCAAGTTAGTAATTGGTAAGCGAGAGGGGAGGATAGATTTAATAGCCGAGCCATATATGATTTCGACGTGATAATTAACACGGACCGGCTCACCAAACAACGAGCTAAGATGGACTGCTATCGTAAAGCGATTTAGTTTAACCCGTTAATAGGTGAAAGTTTTGAGTTTATTGGGAGTCGAGGAGGACCCTCGATTACCTTAATCTCGTCACTTGAGGCAACCCGTTTGTTAGACGGGGGTTGTTAGGGTTACTTGGCAATTGTCGTGGATACGATAGTTGAGGAGCTAAAGATTGAAGATATCGCAGTGGTTCAAGAGTTTCCAAACGTGTTTTCAAAGGAATTGCCAAGTTTTCCGCTAGAAAGAGAGATAAAATTTGTAATTGAGTTAGTCCCCAAGACAGAGCCAATCTTTAAGGCTCCTTATCGGATGATGTTGTTTGAGTTGAAAGAACTAAAGGTGCAAATGCAGGAGTTGTTGGATAAGGGATTCATACATCCAAGTGCATCACCGTAGGGAGCACTAGTTTTGTTCGTGAAAAAAAGATGGTTCGTTGTGACTGTGCATCGACTATCTTCAACTCAATCATGTGACAATCAAGAACAAGTATCCATTACCGAGGATCAACGACTTGTTTGACTAGCTGCAAGGATCGTCGATATTTTCATAAATTAACTTAAAGATAGGATATCATCAGCTAAGGATTAGAAAGGAGGACATACCAAAGTTAGCGTTTCATATGATATATGGCCATTATAAGTTTACTGTGATGTCGTTTGGTTTGACGAACACCCTAGCTGCTTTCATGGATTTAATGAACCGAGTTTTCAAAGAATATCTGGATCAATTTGTGATCGTGTTCATTGACAATATCTTGGTGTACTCGAGAAGTCCAAAGGAGCAGGAAAGGCTTTTGAGGATGGTGCTTTAGACACTGAGGAATCATGAATTGTACACTAAGTTCAGCAAGTGCGAGTTTTGGTTGACTCGTGTTGCTTTTCTAGGTCACGTGATTTCAGGAGAAGGAATCTCCGTGGACCCAATCAAGATTGAAGCAGTTATCAACTAGCCAAGACTGATGACAGTGACAAAGATCAGAAGTTTCTGGGATTGGCAGCTTACTATAGAAGGTTTGTGGATGGATTTTCAGCTTTAGCCTTGCCGTTGACTCAACTATTGAAGAAGGAAGAAAAGTTTGTGTGGATAGATAAGTGCGAGCGTAGTTTCTAAGAGCTTAAGTAGAAGTTGACTACCGCACTCGTGTTGATGATTCCATTTGGTCTTGGAGGATACGAGATCTATAGTTATGCATCGTTTAGAGGACTTGGTTGCGTGTTAATGCAGCATGGCAGAGTTGTTGCATACGCGTCCCGGTAGTTGAGACCTCATGAGCTGAATTACCCGACGCATGACTTGGACCTCGTAGCAATTATTTTTTCTTTGAAGATTTGGAGACATTATTTGTGTGGAGAAATGTTCCAAATCTTTACATATCATTAAAGTCTCAAATATCTATTTTCTCAAAATGAGTTGAATATGAGACAGCGTTGCTGGATGGAACTTCTGAAGGACTATGATTGTGATATATTGTATGTGGCACCCCGAAACACCTAAGGTCGCCACAGGTACCTGTTGCTATACCTAATGAACGCTAGTCACATCTCTTAACAGAAGCATTGCAGCACATAGGCACACACACACACACACACACACACACACACACACACACAGATATATATATATATTATATCGGTCCTAGCGTAACTTATTAGCAGAAGCATAATTAAAATATTATCATCTCTCCCTCCATCTATTATGATACAATGCACACCACTAAGCTCCATAGGAAAAGATAAAGCCGAGTCACTTTTATTTACATATTTTTCATGATGGATTTTCTCGGGTCGGTATAACAAAAGAAGGGCCAAGACTTTTGACTACACTTGGCCATAACCTCAAAAAGAGACAACTCGACTCTCTATGTCGATCATGCAAAATCCTCCATCTACTAGTGTCGGCTATTGTCCAAAAAGTTGCGGCTCCTACTCTTCGCGCGCGGGCAGTCACACACATGCCAGTGCGTCAGACGGTGGCGGCGGCAACATCCCCCGCATCACTTCGTCTCGACGAATGTAAACAGATATGAACTCTTGAATGACTGGGCCCTTAGCCAGGCCTACGTCATACATCACTAATGCGCGAACTCGAATGAACATCAGACTAGGGATGGTGGGACAGTCGATCTCCACACACTCGACCTCCCCACGTGACAGTAGGGAGCGGCATCTTTCTAATCTGAAATGTTGGTCCCGAAGGGGTGAGTACAGCCACTCAGCAAGTAAAGGACCCAATAAACTACTCATTCATTACACAATACAATCATAACAATCATAACACAACACATGTCATTCATGCATCCATGCATAACTTACCTTGATACCATGCATATGCCATCATACCGCATGTACATACATCCTCATATAATCATCACCATCATGTCATACGCTTACCATCATCATGTCACATATACCATCATGCCTTAGGTGCACATACATCCATGCACTCACCATCATCATGTCACATGTACCATCATGCCATAGGTGCACATACATCCATGCACTCACCATCATGCATCCATGCATACATGTTGCCATACCATGCATGATTCAATTTCAATTTCCAAATTTTATTCTTTCTTTTTGAATCGCCACATTTCTCTTTTTCCGGGACCAGTATTTGCATCCCACATTTATCGCTCGCACCCCACCTAGCATCGCGAGGAACCTCCGGCACAAACCTCCGGGCATCCGGCACAAACCTCTGAGCATCTTGTACCCTAACTGGCATCACGAGGCATCCCCCGGCACAAACCTTTGGGCTTCCAGCTCCCCCACTCTTCGGGCATCTCGAAACTCCCGAGGACCCTCTGGCATTCAGCCATTTAAGGCCATTGGGCATCCGGCATTTACACTCCCAGGGCATCGTTGGCTCACACCTCCGACGGCCTTCTCACTTATCATAGTTCACATTTTCAATTATAGCTCAATTTCAACATGGCATATGATGTGATAGCAAACAAGATCATTTTCATCATTTGATTCTTATATGCATTTTCAGTCATTATCATACATGCAGCAAGATACAATCACTTATAACAATACAATCCATGGAGTCCATACAACTTAGAATAATTCATACATCATGACTTTTTTGAAATTTACCAAATTCCAGTTTACACAATTTCAGAAAACATGTAAGTTAAAAATCTATATGATCTTCAAAAATCATAAAATCATAACATGTGATAGAAAAGACATAAAGGTAGCAACTCCATGAAGAACACATGCCCAAAAGAGCTTCACACAAGAAGATATAGCTCACACAATACAGCATGCAAAATTCGGATAAAATCAGATTGCACAGTTCTTGAAATATTTCGATTAAAATATTCGAATGACCTAAAAAAATTATGAAAGTTTACCAGGTGATATTAAAGATCCTAAGGTATATTTTTCATGAAGACATCTAGGCCATATTCGCTCTAGATAATTAACTATGGACGGTCAAAGCTCCTGTTCCAACTACCGAACGGTCCAGTTTAGCTGTCTCCGAAAAATCGAGGTTTCACCTACTTATCTTCCATCATTTCCTCTGAATTTTTGCTATTTTTTACCTCAAGAGGTCCACTACAACTTTTATTAAGGGATATAGGTAAGATTATCAATGGATAGTCACCTTATGGTTCACGAAGTCGCTGGAGTCTAGTACAATAATTCCAGATCTACCATCTTCAAAGGAAAATCGTTTCACTAGGCTACACTTATTAGTTTTGCTTAAAATTTAGTATGTTAGTCTTTAGGATGTTCTCTATAACGTTTGTGAAGAAGTAGAAGTGAAATTCTCAGTATAAAGTGACATGAAGCACACAAAACCACCAAGAGGTCGAGAAAACAGTTTCAGATCTGGCGTTTTCGTAGAGGAAGGGTTTCACCCATTAAAACTCCGCCAATTTGTCTCAAATTTTAGTATGTTATAATTTGAGATATTTTCTACAACGTTCGTGAAGAAGTCGAAGCCAAAATCTGACTCAAAACCCACATGCAAGCCTCTACAACATTCTGAGTCAGGCGGCACACTCGAAAACAGAATACATTTTCAAGAACAACACACTCAAGCTTCGGTTTCTCACACCCTAAACGTCCGAGATTCACCATCATTCAAACACACAAGCAAGAAACAACATGCAAGAGCAGAATATAGATCCCGACTTGCCTTTGTACCGAGCAAACAACGGCACACGGACGGCGGCAAACGACGGACGCATGGCGACGGGCGACGCATGGCGACGGGCGACGGACAAGCGGACGGACAGCTTCTTCCTCCTCTCTTTCGGTTCCTAACTCTCTCGCAACCCTCTCTCTCTCTCTCTCTCTCTTCTCTCTCTCTCACTTGGCTTGGGCGACAACCCCCTAAACTGGCCACTCTTCCTTTTATTCCCCCCTCAATGCCATCATTTGCAATGATTAAGAGCCACCCAAAGTGGCCAATGGTGTGACTTTCCTTTTTGCCACTTGGCAAAACCCATGCATAATGGGCTTGAAGGTTTGGGTCGGCCTCTCCCCTCTCTCCTTGGTCGATGGCAGCCCTCTCCATGGGCTTCATGGGCCAGCCTTTTGGCCCATCAAAGGTCCACACTCTTGGGCCTAAGGCCCAAGCCTAATTAAATAAAAAAATTTAACCCCTTTTTAAATACTAATTAAATCCTTATTGAACCAAAGTACTATAGTGTAAAAATTAAATAACTATACACTTGAAATCACAAATCCATAAATTTTAACCCACAATACATATGGCCAAAGATAGATCATCCTTTTCCAAAATTTATCCATTAAATTCGGCCATAGTCCTTAATACAAGACATTAATTTGAGCACCTCTAATGATCGGCAAGGAATTTCAGGATGCCACATTGTATCACCCTAAAAGGGCTAATAAAGTCGCAAACGCTTTGAGTCGGAAGTCTTTAGTTGCACATATGATGGTTAAGGAGTGGATTTTACTCGAGAGAGCTCAAGATTTGGTTTCAAATTTGAGGTAGGCCACATTTTAAATCTTATGGCCACTCTCAGAATTGAACCGGAAGTGCAAATCAGAATCAAGACACGTTAGCTAACAGATCTAGAGATTTAGAAGATCCTGCAATAGGATACCGATAAGAGAAATGTTGACTTTCAGATTTCTGAAGATAGAATACTAAGGTTTCAAGGACGATTGTGTGTACCTGACGATGCATAGCTTAAACAAAAGATCTTGTCAGAAGCTCATCATAACAATCACAATACGGCTTACCATCCACAGACAAATGGCTAGTTTGAGAGGACAATTTAGACTCTCGAGGACATGTTGAGAGCGTGTGTGCTAGAATTTAAAGGAAGCTGGGAGGAACAGCTTCACCTCGTCGAGTTCGCCTACAACAACAGCTATGGGCAAACCATTCATATGGCACATTTTGAAGCATTGTATGGCAGAGTGTGTAAAACACCAATTTGTTGGGATAAGGTTGGAGAACGGAAAATCACAAGCCAAGAATTGGTTTAGCAGTCAGTGGATGCAGTTGCAATCATTAGGGACAAATTAAAGACCGCTCAGAGCTGCCGGAGAAGCTATGCAGATAAGCATCGAAGACCATTGGAATTCCAGTTGGTGAGCATGTCTTTCTGAAGGTGTCAACAATGAGGGGTACTTCGTGCTTCAGCAAGAAAAGAAAGTTGAGTCCGAGGTACGTAGGTCCCTTTTAGATTTTGAAAAGGTTAGGGACTCTAGCATATCATCTTGCATTGCCGCCGAGGCTGGCACAAGTGCATGGCGTCTTTTACGTGTCGATGTTAAGGAAGTATGACCAAACCCAATCCACGTGCTAAATTTGAAGAATTAGACGTGGACGATAGAGTGTCATACGTGGAGAGACCGATTCGGATTGTAGATCGGAAGGAGCAGATTCTGCGCACCAAGACAATTTCGTTGGTTAAAGTGGTTTGGCAACACCATGGCATAGAAAGAGCAACCTGGGAAAGTGAAGATTCGATGAGACGACAAAACCCCCACATTTTTGTTTAAGACTTGTAATAGGTTTAAATTTCGAGGATAAAATTTTTATAAGAGGGGAAGAGTTGTGACATCCCGATTTTCAGATTCTATTTTCAATTGAACAAGTCGGGCTTTTCATAGACACACCTCTAGTTCTATTCTTTAAGCTAATCACTCATGAGATAACTAGTCTATCTTGTGAAGCCATTAAGGAATTTAAACGCAATAGACTTGAGAATTCGACTAGAAATCAACTGCCCGACTATGCTAATAGTCAAGGGTCATTACGGCACTGTCAAAATCGATCAGAGACCATAGATAGGTCGATTCGACAGAGGTATGTGATTAGAGTGTGAGTGATTCCACTTTATTGCAAAATTTCTATCGAACGGCACTAGATTGATTTTTCTGTCATTTCTGTACCCTGTGTCTGTATTTGAAACCTCAAGATTTTCACGACAACCAAGAGTTGCCAATGAGTCAAAGATGTACAATGTAGCTTGAAAATAATCGACCATGGGTCAATTGCACTAAAAATTCCTAAAAGCTACCCGGTAGATTAGATAACGCTAAAATCGCATCCGGTTGAAATTAACCACGAATTTAAACCCGATTTCAGAAATTAAAAGTTCTGTCATGTCACGATTCATTTTAGGAACATCGACTCACCCTCCGAAGATTTTTCTGCAAACCCGAGATTTTGGCGAAAAATTCAAAGTAAGGTTATTTTGGACCGGGAAAATTCAAGAGTCGTTTTTGGTCGTATTTTTGGGATTCAAGTTGGTTCAATTGATGAGCAAAAATCATGAGATGGGCAATGGCACCTTGGCTGAAATTTTGGGGCTTCAATTGGATCAAATTGGAGGAGAATTGAATGAAATGAGATGGCAACTGTTCCAAAATTTGTAGGCCTTGTGGCTAGACACATTTGGACCACTTGGTTAGCTTGCTAAGGAAGCTTGGCTGCTGCAAATTGACTGAGAAAGATAGCCATGCATGGTGGGGCATATAACTTAAGAGCTTTGGATATTTTGTGGCCCCCTCAAGCTTTAGTAGACTTCCTCTTCCTCCTTAGCCTAGCTTTCTCCATTTTTAGTGTGTTTTGAGCTAAAAAATTATAGAGAAAGCTAGCCAACACCTCCCCTTTCACCGTCGACAGCCTCCCGAGCCATTGGAACCGCCGCACGTCGCCCGCGAGCCCACGTGCACGTCCCTCACATCTGCACCTCCTACTCGCCGTCCTGCCGTCTAGATTGTCCCGCGCCATCGTTCATGTTTTCCCAGGCCTCATCGTAGCTCACTTGGCCGTCGTTCGACACTATTTAGCCATCGGAGTCACCCGCCGTTGCCGCCTGGCCTTTTTAGCGAGCCGAGCCCCGTGCCAGCCCCTTTGGCCCTTGGATAGAGACCAAAGGCCAGCAAGGGTCCTAGAGCTTCTAGGCCCATTTTAAGGCCCGTCCGGATCTCGCTTGGTGTCACCGCAAGCTTGTTTATCACTCACCTCTGCGTCGCTATTGCCGTAGACTCACCGGCCCACTAAACTGGTGAGTTTACTTGCTAAACTCTGTTTAGGGAGTTAATGATGCTTAAGGAATGATTAGTTTAGGCTAATTAGAGATTATGTGTTTAATTAGTATGGATTAGTGATTTAATTGTTTAATTATACATGTTAGGTGGTTAGAATACACTAATTAAGGGCTAGATAGATTGTACTATTTATCTAGATAGGTTCAGAAATTTTCTATGCCCGTTTAGGTGGTTAGATTAGCATTTCTGGCCTAAGTTGGTATTTATGGTATTTAATTTGCATTATTTAATTATTTTTTGTTTTTGTTTAATTATTTAATATTTTCGGAAATTATACCGAGATGGCCAATGATCAGAATTTTGTGCTGATTGCAATGGTGTGCTTAATTTATGCAATTGAGTGTTAAATTATGCAAATTGAGTGGTGATTGTAATTTTGAGTATTTAATTCAAAATTTGAAAATTTTAGTAATTATTTAGAAATTACCGAGTGTCGGGTTTTGACACCAAAAATGGTTTTAGATACTATATCAAACCGCGGGATTTTAAAATGGAGAATTTAAGCTTTTTTGGTTCAAATTGACCGTGTACTCACATACAATTATTTTTACCGCTTATTTTTAATACAAATAAAATGGGCCAAGTAGGTTATGTTAATTAGGAAATTTGAGTACAAAGCACAATGTGAGTGAGGTGGATGTTGCCCCTATATGGGATGCCCTAGCAATGGATGACGATCGCAGTAGAGGTTGGACTTATGCTCCCTTGTGGAATGTTGTCGACGTAGTGATGTTGCCATGCTCGATGGGGCGAGATGATACCTAGCTATGCCAAAGACCGCCAAACGTCGAGTAGTCCGTGCCCGTGTGTGGCTGTACAGAGAATTCTTCAGGAAGACGCATATCGCCAAACATGTGGCCAAGTGTTTGACATGTCAACAAGTAAAAGCTCAGCATTGCAAGCCGGGAGGACTTCTGCAACCTCTCACGATCCCAAAATGGAAATGGGAGCATATCACGATGAATTTCATGACTAGACTACCAAGAAGTCAGAGAGGGAATGATTCGATCTAGGTGGTAATTGATCAATTGACAAAGTCGGCTCACTTAATTGCAGTTCGAAAGGACCTTAGTCTAGATAGGCACGCAGACCTATATGTGCGTCGAGTGGTTCGAATGCATGGAGTGCCGGTTACGATAACATCTGATAGAGACCCGAGATTTACTGCAGCCTTTTGGAAGAGCTTGCTGAGTGCTCTTGGCACAAAGCTTCAGTACAATACGACATATCATCCTCAGACGGATGGCCAGTCTGAGAGGAAAATTCAAACCCTCGAAGACATATTGGAGCTTGTGTAATAGACTTTAAGGGAAGTTGAGAAGATCAGCTTCATCTGGTAGAATTCGCCTACAACAACAGTTATCAGCAAAGTATTCAAATGGCTTCATTCGAAGCATTGTACGGCAGAGCATGCAGAATACCGGTGTGTTGGGATGAAGTTGGGGAAAGAAAGATAACAGGCCCAGAGTTGGTTCAGCAGTCAGTAGATGCCGTGGCAGTGATTAGAGACAGATTAAAGATAGTGCAGAGTAGACAGAAAAGTTATGCAGACAAGCGTCGAAGGTCTTTGGAATTCCAAGTTGGTGATCACGTTTTTCTGAAGGTGTCACCAATGAGGGGAATTTCGCGCTTTGGTAAGAAAGGCAAATTGAGTCCGAGGTACGTAGGTCCGTTTGAGATTCTTGAGAGAATTGAGACTTTAGCGTATTGTCTTGTGTTGCCGCCAAGATTGGCGCAAGTGCATGACGTCTTTCATGTGTCGATGTTAAGGAAGTACGAGCCTGACCCAACCCACGTACTCAATTTTGAAGATTTGGACATGGATGACAGTGTGTCATACGTCAAAAGACCGGTCCAGATTGTCGATCGCAAAGAGCAGGTTCTGCGTACAAAGACCATCCCGTTGGTCAAAGTGGTTTGGCAACACCACGGTACAGAAGGAGCGACATGGGAGACTGAGGAGTCAATGAGAGAATTGTACCCCCACCTTTTTGATCAAGTCTTGTAAGGTTTAAATTTCGAGAACGAAATTTTTATAAGAGGGGAAGAGTTGTGACATCCAGATTTTTCGACCCTGTCTTCTACTGAATAAATCGGGCATTTCGTTGACATGTCTATAGGGCTCTTCTCAGAACTGATCAGTCTTGAGATAACTAGACTATCTGGGGAAATTATTAGGAATTTTAAGGTAATTAGACTTGAGAACTCGATCATGAATCGGCTTCTCAACCGTGTCCATCTTTATAGGCCATTATAGCATAGTTAAAAATCGATTTGAGATCAGAGATAGGTCTGTTCGACTGAGATGTGTGGCCGATCGTGGGTGACTCCACTAAATTGGAAAATTCTCGTCGACTGGCTCTAGACTAATTTTCTTATTGTTTTGGTACCCTGTGTTTGTATTTGGATCCTCGAGATTTTCACGACAAGCGAGAGTCGCCATTGAGTCAAGTGGGCTCATAATGGCTCGAAAAAAATCGACCACGAAACAATTGCCCTGAAAAGTTCTGAAAACTACCCGGTAGTCTGGGTCACGCTAAAACGTGCCGAATGAAAATTAAGCGCCAATTCAAGTCCGATTTCAGAAATTGAAGATTCTGTCATGTCACAATAAATTTTAGGAATAGATTTTTCTGAGATTTAGGAATTTTTACGAAAAACCGTTTCAAACGTCGCGAAAATTTGGCGAAAATTCGGGGGACTAAATTGATAGAAAATTTGACTTCCGGACTGAGCCATTGTGTGTCGGGGATTTATAGAAAATCATTTGGGATTTTTCTACATCAAAATTGGACCTCAATTTGGGAATTTATTGGAGAAATTGAAGTTCAAATGGTGAAATTCGTATAATTGGATGGAAAGCATAATTTTGGACTTAAAATTTGTTTATTTGTGAGTTGATAAGAAACTTTGTTGGTTGGGGGGGACAAAGAGGAGTGTATTGTGGACTTTGGGGCCAAAACATTAAATGTATTGGCTAAGATTTCTGATTTTTGTTCCCTCTTAGCTGGCTCCCCTCATCCGCACGTTGGAATCTTCTCGGGCAAGCTTGATTTGCCGACCTCAGCTTCTGCATCTCTCGGCCCCAAAAACCCCGCAGCTCCTCGCCAACGTTTTCATCATTTCGACGCCACGAAAACTCCTGTTCCGTGTCTCCACTTCACGGAGCTTCAGTCCACCGCATCTGCTTGAAGACGCCGAGGCAACACCGAAGCAGCTCCGTGCCACGTTTTCAGTCAACCTTGCTGCCTCTCGGACGACCGGTTGACCTACGCTCAGCCAGCATGCGACAGTGTTGTCCAGCACTGAAGACCGAAGTCCTCTCAGCCTCCACGCATCCGACTTGCTCCGTGGGTCAAACTCCAGCAACAAGCTTCGGTTTGTTGACCGGAGACCCCACGACGCCAACGAGGAAGCCCAGCAACCTTCTTCTTCAGCCACGCGTCCAAGCTGCAGCTTCCACGGTCAACTCCAGCAAGAACCGTCCCACCTTGTTGACCTCGTGAAGCTGCCACGTTGGTGCCCATGCACTCCATGAAGACCCCAAGCTGCTTCCTCGTCCATTGATGTCCATGAAGACCGAAGCTGCTTTGGTGAACAGAAGCCAGCTACTGAAGCTGGTTTGATTTTCGTCTTCTTCGTCCAGCAGCAAACGAAGCACTTGCAGCACGCCTCATCCGAGTTTCTGTCCCAGCTCGTCAGTCCACGCACCTTCAATTTCGGTAGCCCAGTGACCGAAGCTGCTTCCGTCCTCTTCGTGGCCCATCTCTTCACTTTCGGGCCCAACCAAATTCAGTCCAATGTGCTGTCCAGTTCAGCCTTTGTAGGTCATTTGGGCCGCAAATCAGGCCCAGCAGATTCAGCTCCGAAGCCCAGCAAAGCCAGCAGTTTCAGCCCAAGAGATCAGCCCATTTTCAGCTTAGTTTCAAGCCCAGTCGAATTATCTCAGCTGCAGCCCAGTCCAGTCCATGTGAGTTAATTGGCCGAGCCCAATTTCCAGCAAAGCCCAAGGATCCATCAAGTTCAGCCCTGATCAACTCAGCCCAAGAATTTCAGTAAAGCCCAGCCTTGCTGAAGTTTGTAGGGCCAAGTCTTAGGCCTGGTCTAAGTCTGCAGGTGTTGTCGAAAGTCCGATTTCGGCCGCCGTCGCGTCGCCGGTGATTCGGTCCCCGCTTTTGATCAAGTGAGTTTTACTCACTAATGCTTTATTAGTTTGCTAATTATGCTTAATGGTTGATTATATTTAATTAAGTGTAATTAGGTGGGTAGATTAGTTTAGAACGATTAAATTAGTGACTTAATGATGCATGTTAGGTGGTTAGATTTAGTCATTAGCAAGTAGAAATGTACTATTATTTATTGAATGCATCTCGGGATTTTTCTGACCCTTTCGGGTTCCAATCAGGCGGTACGGGCCTAAATTGGATTTTTAATATTTATTTATTTAATTTTCGAAATTAATTATTTAATTAATTATTTTTCCGGAAATTCAACCGGGATGGCCGGTGACCGGAATTTCGTGCTGATTGTCGTGGTGCAGCCCATTTATTTATTTGAGCTCTACGTTGTGTGGAATTGAATTAATTGTGAACTTTGAGGATTTGTCCTTAATTGTTTGTTATTGAATATTTGGTTGGTAGATGGCCGAGTATGGGTATATAGCGCCAGTTACGTTGATGGGCTATATAGTAGAGGGAATGGTGAGAGCTAACTGAGAATGTTATTGGCTGAGACCAATCAGGTACGATATTATTGAACATACGTGGTTCGATGATTGGAAGTATCACTGGCGAAAACGGCACCTTAAAGAACGCACGTGAATGACTTATAGACAAATGTGGTTCGATGATTAAGGAAGTATCACTGGTGAAAACGACGCCTTAAAGAACTCACGATGTTGTCTATAGCCGATGTCACCTTGGCAAAAACGGCGCCCTAGAAAGGACACGTGGTTTGGTGATCGAGGATATCACTGGTGAAAACGGCGTCTTAAAGAACGCACGGTGTCGGTGATCGGTATGTCATTGGCGAAAACGGCGCCCGAGAAACACATGTGATTTGGTGAATTAGTACACCACTGGGAGAACATGGTATGAGTGGGAATGACCTAGAGAGGGTCTGACGACATGTAATCGACTAAGTCGAATATTGTTTTGATCGGATGTCGTGAATTGTTTGAATATCTGTGTTTAACCTTGAATTGCAGGTTGGAACCGAGGCCAAGGTAAGTCCTCGACTCGTGTTGTGCTTAGGCAACCGTTTGGCGTATTAGTTTACTAATCGGGTCTTAGGGGGTAGGACTCGCTGAGACATGGTCTCATTGGTTATTGAATAACCATTTCAGGACCCTGAGGAGGAGCCGAGGAGGAGGAACTTGAGGAGGAGAAAGATTTTTGAAGAAGAAGAAGATGATCCAGAGAGGGATCTTAAGTACAACCCGGGTGTGGATTGAGATCTCATCCCTTTTGTGAACCCTGTCTTAGTGTAGATAGGTGTGAGACTTGTTTGCTGTAAATAGTATTGTAAATATACTATGGGTTGTCTATTAGTAAAAGTGTGGTTGTGAATTTCAATAAGAAAAATATGGCCTTCTTTTCTACCCCATTGTTTTATTGTCCGGGGATTTAAAACTGTTTCCGCATGCGTAATAAAAAAAAGAAAGGGTCGGCGATACTTAGTCTTGGGATATCGCACTTTAAAATCGACCAAGTAGAAGAATGGGTGCGACCGCGAGGATCGGGGCATGACAGTCATTGAGTCTATGAGTTAGTTGTGACCACCATCTGCGTTGATGAGGGCCTATCTGAGAGGGTATCTCATCGATTCAGGGCGTGGTTTTGTCATGGACTCAATGGATATAGAGTGGGTCCCCTTTAGGGTTTTGAAATTCCCACTGTGGTTGTCAACGCTACTTTTGGCAAGGGTGCAGCTGACCCTCTTGATGATGTTGTGGAGGACCCGGCGCCTCCAGAGCCTGTGGAGTCTGAAGGATCGGTGAACGTGTCTAACTAGTAGGTCGTAGGACAGTTCTTTTTTAAAAATTGATATTTTGTAGACCTTTGCATATAAACTCAGCTCGTTTATAAAAGCGTGTTTTAGTTGTGAAGTTGTTATTATGCTTTCCTATCCCGTGCTGTTTGTTGTCAGGGGTTTTTAATTCGCTTCCGCATGTGTAATAAAATGAATGGGTCAGCGACACGTCCCGGGACGTTATAATTTTATCGACCACCAAGGGATGTGTGCGTGCTCGGAGAACCGGGGCATTACAGTTTGATTGAAAGATAAAAAGAATGGGTCGGCGACACATCCTGGGATGTCACATTTTTAATTGACCGCTGACGGATGTTCGCGTACTCGGGGTTCGGAGTTGTGACAGGGAAAGATTTATTCATTGTGGCAAGCATAAACCAGAAAGGATGTTGTCAATGAATCGAATAATAGGTAAAGTTCCCTATCTCTGTAGGATTCGAGCCTGAAGATTATTCAATAAATGTTGTAAGCTTAATTTCAGATTGCTAAATTTCTGAGGAGATTATAGGATTGGTCCGATCAAATTAGTTTCTGACAAATCTAAATCTTCAATAACTACTATTTCCCTATTTCTCAAGGAATTGGGCCAGAGATCGCAGTTTTGATTAGGTGAAGAAGGGAATAATTCCATGAGTTTTGATGGAAAGGGGATTGAGTCAGTGAGATTGTTGCTTGATAAGTAAAGTTCAGCAAGAGAAGCAAACCTCCCAATCTCTGAAGACGCGGATCTTATTTTGATTGCCATTTACGCTTGCATTTTAGTGGAGACATGGTTTACGATTGATTGGCATTGATTTCCTCTGTAAATCTGCTCAGTTTGTGTTTGTTGAGGGATGTGAGTCGCCGTCCATAGCGAGCTTTAAGCCTCATTTAATTCATTTGGCGAGACCCGCGCCAACCCTCCCGGGTCTACATGGCTCGAGGATGCGTCAGGCCGTTTTGGATGTCCGTCGGTGCGGTTGAGTTTGCAAAATGAAGCCCAAAGCCCGCCAGACCATACCGCATGTAAGGTTGGGCGACCAGCTTCCGGTCTCATTATGGCCTTATAAAGCTCCTTAAATGGTCCCGAGGCGTCTCGTCTATATATGTTTGCATAGTTCTCATGACATATTCTATGTTCGCAGCATATTTAGGCCCAATTATGTCGTTGTAGCTCGTTTGTTGCCGCAGTGTGTATTAAGTCTAATTTAGGCCTCAAGTTATTCGTGAAGGAAAATAAAAGGGATAAAAAAGGGATGGAAAAGATAAATAAAAGTATCAGAAATGCATTTAAATAAAATTTGCATCATAAAAGTTAGTTAAATTCAAGCTTAATTTCAGTTTATTTGTTTAATATCTCATTATTATCATCTAGTTTAGGAATTTGCATTCATTAGGCTAGGTTGGTTACACATTTAATTATATATATAGCTCATGAGGTCCTATCCGAGGCTTAATAATCAGGCCATCTTTAATTTTGCCCGATACAGCTTGAATTCTTTCCTTTATCACACTTTATTTGCTTTGATACAATTAGTTTGTAAATGATTGTTTGGATGGCGCATGATTATTTGTCTTACATATTTTAAGGGATACCAAAAAAAAAAAAATAAAAAAAGACTGCATGATTCATTTTAAGAAAAAGGAAAAACGCACTAAGTTGTTAGGCACATCCAGTGTAATCAAGTTATTGCATCCATAAATATCTAGTTCGCGTAAGTAAAACAGATTCCTGTGTCTTACTTGCCTTCTTATTGATTTAAAATAAATCAGTGGCGAGCCCCAAAGTAAAACCAATTGTCATAATTGTTGAGAAAACTAAGTAATAATCGGCAAGACTTGAGAGGGATTGTGCTAAGTAAAAGCGCCACTTTATAAGAGGATTATTTGCATTTGCCTAGCAATCCTTCAAACCCCATCGGGATATCTCGCCTAGGGAGGGTCGTGACATCGTTTTCTTTATTTATCTTCATTATAGGAGTAGTGTTAAAAAGATTTTCTGGGCACTATTCAAGACCACTAAAAGTAATAAAAACAAATGAGAGTATTTTGAAACTTGAAAAAGAGAATGTTTCAAGAGAACCGCATACAAAACAACAATTGATACTCCTTGACAAGTACTTTGGGGACACTTTTTAACATTTTTGCATATTATAAATCTCAACAACTTCTGACTAATTTAATAATCGTCAACAAATTACTTGATAAACTTTTACATATATGATTTTGTGCATACACTAGGAAAGTGAAAAATTCTAAAAAGAAAAGGAGCGTTGATAGGTTGCGCATTACAAGCATCACTCAAATTTATATTTAGTATATTTTTATATAAATGATATCCATAACTTGTAACACATTAGTTAAAGATATGATTGGTAAAGTTTCCTCCAACCATTGACAGAGGAAAATATAACTAATTGTTGATTAGCTTACAAGCACGTACTTGTTATTCTCCCGAAGGGATAATGACGTCAAGCCCTCCAACTTGTATTTAACTTGTAATGTTATTCCACACTTGGCATGTATATTCAATATTGAAGTTCTCAAATTTCGATAAGGTTTGTCACTCCATCTTTACAATTCATTAAATGGTCCAATTAGTTTCCGATCATCATCATCATCCTTGCTACTCTGCACATAATGTACGTTTTATTTAATCAGTATCCCAAGTCAACTTATTAAGATAATATAGAGATCAAATGGAACGATATTGAAAGTTCTGAAATTATATTACACACCGTACAAAAGTTGAGTGATTTGAGTGAATTGCTAAAAGTTTAACAATAGCATCACACACTGGACAAAAAGTTGGAGATGGTATTGTCAGTATCTCTTTCGCAATAGAAAACTAAATTGAAGAATGTCGATCCAATGCATTTTGCAAATTGAACAAGCTGGAAATAATAGTGAAATGACAAATCCACGGAAGACTTCCCATAATTATTTCTAGTGCCACGAATCTAAAGTACAACCACCAATCCGCAGCATTCCAGGAATGCTCAAGGGTAGGTAGGATCTGCAGTGAAAATAATTTACATGGCGTGATTGGTAAGAACTAAGAAGATAATCAAAATTGTCGAATAAGATCGGCTATTATAATTCCGATTAGCCCGCAAAAGTGGTGCAACTTTTCTTAGCAGGGGTGTCAATTTTTAACTAGCAACTTATAGACCAAACAGACAAACAGTTCACATGAAAAGCGAACTTCAAAACTTACAATCTCCTTGCGATGCTTGAAATTTCCTGCCATTGAAACCACGAAGTTGCTCCAAGCTGAGTGCAGAGAATGGCATTTCCAGTGGAACTCGAACGCGGAGCTCCTGCGAAACTTGTCTCATGGTCGGTCGAAGCCACGGCTCAGCTTGCAAACATGCAAATGCTAGCCGTGCAATAGAGACCACATCTTCTGCATCTCGAAGTTGAACCCTAGAAGGTGAGAGACGTTGATCTAGCACATCCTTCAACAATGCAGGTGACTCAATTTTGGCGGACAATGAACATTCCCAAGAGACAAGATCTCCTGGATGCTTTCCCATTATTGTTTCTAATGCGACGACTCCAAAGCTATACACATCAGATTTTTCAGTTGGAATTATAGAATAAGCCAGCTCTGCAAGTGAAGAATTCATAATTCGTTCATATCCTCATCAGGTACACTTTAAGTTAGCGACATTGATTCCTCTACACGTGATGGGTATATATAAAAACTTACGAGCAGATGTTATTTAAATTACACGAACTTAGTAACTATCCAGATCAGTTGTAATGCCTTTTTCGATCCTAAATGTCGCTTTAAAAGAAGCATGTAAGTACCTGGAGCAATGTAACCGATAGTACCAGCTATTGCAGTCCAGTTTGATGAATCTGGCTTCAGTAGTCTTGCGGTGCCAAAATCCGAAACCCGAGCCTCATAATCACCATCCAACAGAACATTTTTACTGGTCAAGTCTCGATGAATCCATGGATGAAAACGATCGTGATGCATATAGGACAATGCATCCGCTACTCCTCGAACCATGTTTACTCTTTTGTCCCAATCAAACTCTGATGCTTTCTCATCATCATTCAAAATTGTTCTCAAGCTTCCTCTTTCTATGTACTCATACACCAAAAAAGAATGGCACACATGAGAGCAAAACCCATAAAGTTTCACAATGTGGCGATGGCGGATATCAGATAAGGCTTGAATCTCCCTCTCAAAAGATTTGAAGTGGAGAAACTCCTCTTCATGGGACGAAGAAATTTTCTTGACAGCAACAATTTGACCTGTTGCCAGTTCAGCTTTGTAAACAACGCCGTATGCTCCTTCCCCTACGCAGAACTTGGAGTCAAATCCTTCTGTGGCCTCCAGGATTCGCTCGTAGAAAGCTTTGCCATCAAAATTCAGTACGCGCAAAAAGTCTAGATCATTCGATGGTCCAATGTTCTCTATCTTGATATTCTTCCTTTGACGACGTACAAAGATCAAGAGAATGATCAAGATGAAAGTAAGAAGCAGAAACCCCGAGAACGAAATAACGAGGATAGCAGTAGTTCGATGCGCATCGTCTCCATTACCTTTCTTGCTCATAGGAGAGTTGCACTTCTGTAAACCAACAACGTTCCCACAGAATCTCTTGTTGTGCCAAATTGCCTCAAATGGAGCATCATTAAAAGCTTTGACATTTGGTAGAGGACCTTCGAGATTATTGTAGGACACATCAACAATAGTTAATGCTAACATATCACCAAAAGTCTGAGGGATCGAACCAAACAGATTATTGTGGGAGACATTCATGGTTTCGAGGACTCTCAACTTTCCTAGCTCTTTTGGTAGTCTTCCGGTCAATAGATTCTGACTCAAATCAAGATCTTCTAGGAATCGCATGTTGCCTAACTCAGAAGGAATGCTTCCTTCGAGTTTATTTTTACTCAAGTTCAAGCTCAACAAGTTTGTGCATTGAATGAGTTGCGCTGGGATTGATCCACTAAAATTGTTTGATGCTAGGTTGAGAAGCGTCAGTTTGGATAGAATTCCTATTTCACTAGGAATGTCACCTGTGAACCAATTATTGTTGAGGATGAGATATAGCAAAAACCGCAAGCTTGCCAACTCCCTCAGAATCCCTCCTCTCAAATTATTCGAGGACAAGTCTAATTCCTGTAATTGAGTCATCCTTCCAAATACCGAGGGTATCTCACCAGAAATATTATTGTTGGATATTCTTAGGCCTGTCAAATTACAACAACGCCCCCATTTCCTAGAAAGCGCACCAAACAAATAATTGTGGCTCAAGTCCATAAATTTCAGCTGTGGGTATATTCCAAAAGCTTCCGCTATATTTCCTGTAAGTTGATTTCCATCAAGCCTCACTCTTATCAATGCACTGCAGTTCCTCAAGCTTTTTGGAACGAGCCCTGTGAAATAATTGTTTATGACACTGAAATTCTGCAATAGTTTCCCTTGGCATATTTCATCTGGCAAATGCCCTTCGAGTTCATTGTAAGATAAATCAAAAGCACTCAAATGAGTAATTTTATTAAATTCAGGAGGCAAGGAACCAGAAAAGCCGTTGTAGCAGAGGTGTAATATCGTTAAATTGGTTAGGCTTCCAATTGATGAAGGGATCAAACCACTCAAACTGTTATTAGACAAATCTAATCGTCTAAGAGACACCAAATTTCCTATCTCTTTAGGAATTGGGCCCAAAAGATTATTCGAGTAAATGTGTAAGAGATGGAGATTGCTCAAATTTTGGATAGATGATGGAATTGCACCAACCAAATCATTTATAGCTAAATCTAAACTAGTAAGAAAAGTGAGCTTCCCTATTTCTGAAGGTATGGATCCGGAAAGCCCATTTCCCCACAAATAAAGACCCTTCAAATTCCTCAATTTACCTATCTCTCGTGGAATGGGACCAAAAAGATTGTTTTGCGAAATGCTCAATCTCCTTAAGTTGCCTAAATTTCCCAAAGAAGTAGGGATTGGACTGACTAAATTATTTTCAGCCAATTCTAAATCATGGAGAGATATCAAATTTCCTATTTCTCCAGGGATTAGGCCGGAAATTTTATTTCCAAAAAGGTGAAGAATTGACAAACGTGTCAAGTTTGCAATAGAAGGAGGGATTGAGCCGCAGAGATTGTTGATCGATAGGAGAAGTTTATTAAGAGAAGTCAATCCCCCAATTTCTGAAGGTATGGGCCCTGAAAGTCTATTTCCCCACAAATAAAGAATCTCCAAACTCCTCAGATCACCTATCATGAGAGGGATGTGGCCACTAAGATAATTTGCACACAGGTACAAAATGTGGAGATTTTTCAATTTGCCTATACTTGGAGGAATGTTTCCATGGAGTTCATTGTAACATAAATTTAGACAGTTGAGTTTGGAAATGTTACCGATACTTGAGGGAATGGAGCCATAGATTGAATTGTTGCTAATGTCAAGACTAAGCAAATTACTTAAGAGCAAGATGTTGAGGCCGTCTAAAGTTCCCCTCAAGCCAAGATTGGAAAGATTAAGATGGGTAATGGATCCATAGTCATCACAGATGACTCCCGCAAAATTGCAAGAATTGTTACCACGCCATGAAGACAGAAGGGATTGGCTATTGTCTTCGAGGCTAGATTTCCATGTCAGGAGAGCCCCTGTTTGTTTCTCATTGTTGGCAGCCGGAGTGAAAGTAAAGGTCGAAGAAGCAAAGCCGACAAAGAACAAGAAGAAGAAGAAGAGGAGGAAGGGGACTTCTAAAGAAGGCGGGTCATAATTGAATCGAGACTTGGAAAAGATTAAGAAGGAACCCATCATTTGGCTGTGATTAATGTTGTTGAGACTTGAAATACTTATAGACCGTGCCTAGTCAATAAATGACTCAACTCTGGTATACAGATTTGTGTGTTTTCTTTTTTGTCTGCATTTTGCGCGAAATGAGGAATCATAGTGGACAATTTCTTTTTACAAAATAATGCATACAAAAGAGCGAATGACGTGTTTGACGAAACATGAATAGGCTAATCGTCAAAAGCTAATTGACTATCACTATAAAAGGGCAAAAAGAAAGAAGACTTTTATGTTATTTATGTTTAGCACTTTCTTGCCATATGGTATTTCCTCTCGGTCGGTCCAAAGTAACATTTGAAAATGCCATTGTAATACCGCATTAAGAAGGCCACTTTCCTTGATACTTCACCAACCAGCTTTTGTAACTGCCCGGTCTTGTTCTACAGGTCAAGCCCTAGAAAAGAATATTTAAATATGTCACTCAAGCGGGAGACCATAAATTGTAGGCCAGGCTAATTAATCTAGCCACAATAGTCGTTCAACATGCGATTTGCTGCACTAATCACAAACTTTGCACCTACTCCTTGTCTTGCACGATACGTAGTGTTGAGAGTGCATAGTAGAAATCCAGTACCTTCATTTGGGGAGATCTCCAAGAGGGAAATCAAAGCTTGAGCCCATTAACATATCTAGTTTAACCAATCTTCACTCAAAAGCTTAAGTCAATAAATTATGAATCAACTATGATATATTAATTGCTCAATACTACACCAATTCTTCGATATGAGTCTTCTTTAACTCAATTAACACGTCTAACCTAACAATCTCTCCTTTACTTGTGAGCTCCATTGTGAGGTTTGCTCCCCCTTAATTCGGATATCTTTTTGTATTAATTTATCTCAACTTGAATCTCCAATACCCAACTCCATCCTTGATCTCTTTTTTCTAGACCAAACCATGAAGTCTGTCATTGAAACGGTGTTACTACACTAGAACACCCACCTTAGTCACTATATTCTTGCTTGAGATATTCAAATAGTGATACACGGTGGGAGTGGGCCACCAATCAACCATAGACTCTAATACCATTTGTTGGGAGCACATAGTAGAAGTCTGATACCTTCATTTGAGGAGATCCCCAAAAGGGAACTCAAAGCCCGAGCCATCAACATATCTAGTTGGACTCACCTTCATTCAAAAACTTAATCCAATGAGTCATGGGCCAACTAGGACATATTAAATGTTCAACTCCACACCAACTCTTTGTTGGAAATATCTTTCACTTTTGAGCCAAAAAGAGCTTTCCTAATTCAAGCAAATTTTATAATTTGAATAATTTTTCTAGTTTGAGTTGGTTAAGAATTTTTTATTTTGAATCCTACTCTTGTCTATGTATAAGAAGTGTGTTTGCTCTAACTACCATCAAAGAGACGACTTCTTTGTGAATTATATTTGAGTGTCTAAAGTCGTGGAAATCTTGGATTAAAATCATTGTGAAATTCTTATGTGAAATTAAGAGATTATTTCAAGAAAAATTACGAAGGTTAAACAATTTATGAGTTATCAAGTATAATTAGGGCTGAAAAGAACTATGATGATGTTTGAGTGACTCAATTGTGGTTGTAATCTTTGTTATATCACTTGATATATATGGTCGATATATGTGTTGCTCTTGCCGTGGACTAGGTCAAATTGACTGAACCACATAAAATTGGCGTCCAATTTTTTTTTCCTTATTGTTTATTTTATTATTTAATTGCTTGTTTCCGCAACAATTAGTATATGAGCCAATTTGGCTGAGTTGAAATAAATCAATGGTGACCAAAGAAGGAAAATGAGATTTGGAAAGATGATCAAGGATATGCAGACCTACAAAAGCATGGAGTTTTGCTCAAAATTGATAAATGAATTACTAGAAAATTATAGATAATGTAACTTCTCATCACTAGAGATAGAAAGTTATTTGTTTTGCAGGCAGGATTAAGAATTATCTTTTTTAAATTCAATAACTGTCTGTAATCATTGATTGTATTAGCCACATTATACTATTCGTAAAACCACCGACAAACAACAGCAAACTAGTTATTTGTTAATTATCTTTCAATTTCTGTACCGTCACTATAGTTTTTGGATATTTTGTTGTTGATAAAATTCCACCATGAATCTTAGTTGGAGCTTTCATATCTCCGTCATCGATTAAATTCTAGCATTATGTCATCACACTTTGTCATCAATTAAATTTCAACAAAACTTTTTATGTGATTGCAGTTCATTGTTGATTAAATTTTGTTCAAGCATATTTGTTCCTCGTGCTTCATTGATAAGATTACCATCCGGAATCACTATAGAGGCTATCTCCTCTTAATAAAATTGAAGAATTTTTTTTTATGAAAGGTGTTTTGTCGTCGATCAAATTCCAATGACATACGTTTTTGCCACACTCGGTGAGATAACTTGTGATTTATTTAGAGGATGAACGAACTACTGACTACTGACGATGAGGAAATAAAACGTGGTAAAATCATCTCAATTGAGTTCTAGTTACCTCCTGACATCCAGATAGGACAATTTTGGAGAGGAATATAATATTCTAACGTGAGTTCCTGTGAATTCCACATCGCATCTTTAAGTTCTTTACAAAAGGTATTTGAAGTTAATTGTCCAATTGATGAGAATTAGGACTACAAGCACGAATGATAATTATTTGGATCAAAATATTGATTTTTGGAACAAAAATAGATTTCTGCTATTTCTATTATTGAATGAATTTCTGAGCAAAAATACACGTTAACAAAACAAAATTTCTGTTCTCGGAATAGAAATTTGTTTGATAATGACACAAACTTTCTCCTTCCTAGGTGTTGGCAAATGGCATGGGGCATGGGACGGCTAGTGGCAATGGGAGGGGGTGATAGCGCGCAAATGGCGACGAACAACAGGCAGCAACAAGAGGTAGGGGTGAGCATGTCAGACTGCCCAAATCGAGAACCGCCTAGACTAGATCGCGAATGATAATTGATGAGAATTAGGACTACAAGCGCGAATGATAATTATTTTGATCAAAATATTGATTTTCGGAACAAAAATAGATTTATGCTATTTCTATTATTGAATGAGTTTTTAAACAAAAATACACGTTTAATAACAAAAAAAAAATTCTGTTCTCGGAATAGAAATTTGTTTGATAATGACACAAACTTTCTCCTTCCTAGGTGTTGGCAAATGGCATGGGGTGTGGGACGGCTAGTGGCAATGGGAGGGGGCGATAGCACGTAAATGGCGATGAACAACAGGCATCAATAGGAGGTAGGGGTGAGAATGTCATACTGCCCAAATCGAGAACCACCTAGACTAGATCACTGGCCAATTTGGTCTAGTTCCTAAAGGGATTGGTCCGGATCGAACCGAACCAACAGACTGGAGTAACCATTTTTTTTTTTTCAAAAAAATACATTTTTTAATTTCTTAAAAATAACAATAAGCCATAAAAATAGTAACAACTCATTTATTTTATTTTATTTTATTTTAATTTCTTTTGCTAAGTGATCAATTCCATGGGATCGGATCAAACCGGACCAGATAGGTTAGTTCAGCCAGTACCTAGTTCTAGGATCATTCTATTCAATCCTCAATCCTTAAAATTAGGAATCAATCCTTCTTGTCCAGTTCCCGATTCCTAAGTGGAATCGGACCAGATTGGAAACTGACCACCCCTAACAGGAGGGGGTCTGTCACACCCTGAATCTTGAGCACGCGCACATCCCTTGGTGGTTGACCAAATTGCGACGTTTCCAAGACGTGTCGCCGACCTAATCGATTCATGCACATGTGGAAGCGAAATAAACAATCTCCATACAACAAATAAGCATGAGATAGAAAAGTAGGACAACAAATTTTCACAAAACTTATTTTATAAACAACCCATGTTTATATACGCCAGAGTCTAAACCAAAAAGATGCTACTAGGCTGGTCCTACCCCGGACCCTACCTACTTGGGATCCAGGTCAATCACGACAACGTTAGGGATGTTGGTGTTTAGAGGGGCAGCTTGTTGGAGAAATCCTCATGAAGAGTTTTGAAGTTGACAAAACGTATCCATCAGTCTAGTCTGAAAGTCTGCAGACTCTGTTAGTTAAAGTCTGAAGACTTCCGGACAGCCAGACTCAAGACTCAAAGTCTATCCTCATTGACAGTCTCTAATCCGTTGAAGAAAGGTTATCCAGAATTGGATGTTTTGTTCAGATTTAACCTTTATCATCGGAAAAGATCTCGTGGCTGGAGAAGACGTATCAGTAATCCTTTGATTGATCAAGTTTGATTCAATGACTGAAGATTCGATGATTGTCTAAATATTATTGGAAGGTTCTACTAATGGAAACCGAGATCCTGATTGTATGGGCGAACATGATTGATGGGCTATCAACACGTTCCTTTAATAGCTCGAACAATCTTCCTAATTGATTCTGTCCAACGGGTAGATTGGAGGAATTCCTTTGGTAAGTGCCAACGGGTATGATGGCATAAAGGAGTATATAAGGAAGTCGTTCTTAGTTGTTCGAGGTGTGCGCGATAGAAGAATTCCAAAGTCTGAAGCTCCTATTTGTTTAGATAAATCCCTTGAACGAATACTTGTATAAAAAAGAGAGTCTATATTTGTGAGAGACCTTGAGGAGGTGTGGTAGAACATCTACACTGTGGAATCAAGGCAAAGCTGTGCTGTAACTTATCTTTTGATCATAGTGAAATCCAGCCGGTGGGCTGTCAGTGCGGAAGAGTGGACGTAGGCTTGGAATAAGCCAAACCACTATAAATCCTGTGTTCAATTTTCTCTTCCTTACTCTCTCTACCTCGATCGTATTTCAATTTGTTAAGAATTGCTTCCGTATTTGAGACAAATTGTTTGTGCGCCTATTCACCCCCCTCTAGGTGTTTATACTAGCAATATCAATTGGTATCGAGCCGTGTACTTACTTTATTTGAAGTGTTTTACTTCATAGTAAAAGATCCATGGCTAGTATGCTAGCACTGGGCTGATGGAAGGGCAAAGCAATACCAGACCACCTTACTTTGATGGAAATGATTACAACATCTGGAAGAACAAGATGAAAGCTTTCCTACTATCAAAGGATCCTCTGGAATGGGACGTTGTAGAAAAAGGAATTACTCCTACCACTGCATCAATCTCTGAAAGAGGAAAAGATACTGAAGAAACCAGTGGAATGTCTCAGGAAGAAATAACCAAGAGACAAACACTCGATGCAAAAACAATTTACTCCTTATATTGTGCTTTATCACCAACTGAGTATAATAGAATATCTTCTTGTGGTACAGCAAAAGAAGTGTGGGACAGATTGCATATCACCTATGAAGGAACAGATCGAGTGAAGGAAACAAGAATCAACATTCTTCTTGGTCAATACGAAGCCTTTAGAATGAAACCAGGAGAATCAATATCTGACATGTTTAGTCGTTTTATAGATATTGTGAATGGTCTTGAAAATCAAGGTCAACCAACTTTTGATCCCATGAAGGTAAACAAGCTACTGCGTGGACTCTCCAAGGATTGGAATCACATAAAGACTTCGATAAGAGAGACGCAGAGAATTATGCCACTATCTGTTGATGAGCTGATTGGAACTCTTCAGTCCTATGAAGTGGAAAGGATCAATGAAGATGAAGATCCAAAAGGTAAGAAATCCATTGCATTAAAATCAAATGATGATTATGATGTTACAGATTCTGAAGATCATATGGACGATGAGGAGCTTGCTCTCATGATAAGAAGATTCAGAAAACTAAATAGAAAAGGAAGAAGGTTCAACTCAAAGAAACAAGGCTTTCAAAGACAGCAGACCAAGTCTCGTTGATGATGAGGAACCAAATAAAGATGTAGTCTGCTTTGAATGCAAGAAAAATGGTAACATCAGACCCAACTGTCCTCTTCTGAAGAAGAAGAGAGGAAAAACTGAAAAATTTCGAAAAGCTCTCAAAGTTGAAACCTGGAGTGATACTGAGTGTGAAGAAAGTGATAATGAATATGCAAATCTATGTCGATAGCACAATCGACTCGACTGGATCGACTCAGGATCAGACTCAGACAGTGAATTTGAGGCAAGTAATTTTAAAATTCCTATCAAGGTTTCTAATATATATTGATGAACTATGCTTTAGTCTTAAGACTTCTCTCAAAAGTATTTCCAAACTGAAAAAAGAAAACACAGCTCTAAAACAAAAGGAAAATGTTTTAGCAGAAAGAGTTAAAAGTCTAGACTTGTCTGTTTCCAATCTTAGAGAAAATGAAGGAAATATTTTAAAAGAAAATGCTTTTTTAAAAACAGACTTATCAAATATATCAAAGAAATTTTCTATAGGGTCTGAAAACTTGAGAAAATTTTTTCAGCACAAAGACCTTACTTCAATAAGTCCGGTCTAGGTATGACAGAAAAACAATTCCCTTGATTGATTTTCCTAAAGTAAAAGAAAGAATTAAGAAAAGGCTTTGAGTGAGGTTTACAAAAATCACTTCAAGAAAGTCTTTGTAAAACCCGTAGGTAGAAATGCTCGATGTTCTAAGTGCAACAGTTCGGATCACTTTGAAAAATAGTGTCCTATGGTATGGAAACCTATTAAGAAAGTATGGGCTAATACTGTTTATCTTACTAACACCAAAGGACCCAAGAAAATTTGGGTACCAAAGAAAGCTTGAGACTTTTTGTTAAATGCAGGTCTCCATCAAGAAACAGGTAAAGTGGTATCTTGATAGCGGATGCTCAAGACACATGACAGGAGACTCAAATTTCTTTATAAAGCTTGCTCAAGTAAATGGTGGAAAAGTTTCATTTGGAGGAAACAACAAAGGAAGTATTGTGGGATTTGGAACCGTGAAAATTGGAACTCTCACAATAAGTAATGTTTCTTTAGTGGAAGGACTCAATTACAATCTTCTCAGCATTAGTCAATTGTGTGATACTGGTTTCAAGATCTTCTTTCAAGAAGGAACATGTTCTGGAATCAGTAAAGACTCTACTTAGTCTTTCCTGGGTCGAAGACATGGAAATATCTATCTTTTGGATGTGAAACCAAATGAATCGCAATGTCTTATCTCAATTCAAGACGAAGAAAGCTTATGGCACAAAAAGCTTGGTCATGTCAACATGAAGCAATTAGCCAAAATCTCATCAAAGCAACTTGTTCGAGGTCTACCCAAATTGCCATACCAAAAGACCGATTCATGCACTCCATGTATTCTGGGAAAGCAGGTAAGAAATTCTTTTAAGCCAATAAATTATGTCTCTACTAATCATGTACTACGCTTGCTGCATATGGATCTCTTCGGACCAACAGAACTCGAGTATTGGGGGTAAGAAGTATTGCCTAGTAATTGTTGATGATTACTCTCATTTTACTTGGGTATATTTCCTTTCAAGTAAGTCCGAAACCTTTTCGTATTTTGAAAAATTTGCTAAAAAGGTTCAAAATGAAAAAGGATGTGTTATCTCTAGTATAAAAACAGATCATGGAGGTGAATTTGAAAATCAAGATTTTACAAAATTCTGTGATGAATCTGGCTGTAAGCATGTGTTTTCCTCTCCATATACTCCTCAGCAAAATGAAGTTGTGGAAAGAAAGAACAGATCTCTTCAAGAAATGGCTAGAACTCTTTTAATTGAAAGTAAAATTTCTTCTCGATTTTGGGCTGAAGTCAAGTTTCAACAGCTTGCTATATCATCAATAGAGTCTTCTTAAGATCTATTCTTCAGAAAACTCCTTATGAGTTATTCAAAGAAAAGAAGCCTATTGTTTCATACTTTCATGTATTTGGTTGCAAATGTTTTATATTGAAAAATGCAAAAGATCGAGTCGGTAAGCTTGAAGAAAGATCAGATGAAGGTATCTTCCTTGGATATTCTACTTCAAGCAAAGCTTACAGAGTCTATAACAAGAAGAGTCAGTCTGTAGAGGAGTCAATGAATGTCAAATTTCAAGACTCAATGCAAGATGAATCAAGTCGACTCATCAAGAAGAGTCCGAACCTCGCCTGCACCCTCCAAAGTCTACAACTCAAGAAGCATCTCGGACTGGAAAACCAGCATCGGGGGTGTTAATGAAGATCCAAATAAATAAAGAGATCATCAACCAGACAAATCAACAAGTAACTGGAAGCATAAGTCCAGTCATCCCAAAGATCTTATAATTGGCGAAATTAATGAAGGAATTCGCACCAGATCAAAAAGGCGAGAAGAGTCTAGTGCTGTGGCACTCGTTTCTGAAATTGAACCAAAGAGCATAGATGAAGCTTCATCTGATGAAAGCTGGATTGAAGCTATGAAAGAAGAGCTCAGACAGTTCAACATAAATGATGTCTGGGAATTGACATCCAAACCAAAAGGTAAAATTGTTATTGGAGCCAAATGGGTGTTCAGGAACAAGATGAACGAGAAAGGGAAAGTCGTACGAAACAAAGCAAGACTCGTGGCCAAGGGATATACGCAAGAAGAAGGAATAGACTATGATGAGACTTACGCTCCAGTGGCAAGGTTAGAAGCTATTCAACTATTACTTGCGTTTGCTTGTTATAAGAATTTCAGGTTATTCCAAATGGACGTCAAAAGCGCCTTCCTAAATGGATTTATCCATGAGGAAGTTTATGTGGAACAACCGCCAGGGTTTGAAGATCCAAAGAAGCCGACTCGTCTTCGACGAAAAAGGCTTTGTATGGTTTAAAGCAAGCACCTCGGGCTTGGTACGACAGGTTAAGTAATTTCCTATTACAAAATGGTTTTGTCAAAGGTAAAGTAGATATGACTTTATTTATCAAGAAGGAAAACAAAAGTTTCTTACTTGTTCAAATATATGTGGATGATATTATTTTTGGATCCTCTAATGAAAGTTCAGTGCAAAGAAATTTTCAAAGTCTATGCGGGATGAGTTTGAAATGAGTATGATGGGAGAATTAACATTCTTTCTTGGTTTTCAAATAAAACAATTGAAGAAAGGAACTTTTATTTTTCAAGAAAAATATGTTAATGATCTTGTCAAAAGGTTTGGACTGGAAAATTGCAAAAAGACCGACATACCTATGTCAAGTTCTTTAAAGATAGACAAAGATGAAGAAGGGAAGAAAGTTGATCAAAAGCTGTACATGAGCATTATTGGATCGCTTCTTTATCTTACTGCTTCTAGACCTGATATTTTGTTGAGTGTTTGCATCTGTGCTAGGTTTCAATCAGATCCTAGAGAATCTCATCTCAGTGCTGCGAAACGCATCATTAAATACGTCGCCTCATCATCAAGCATCGGTCTTTGGTATCCTAAGAAGGGAGACTTTAAACTTCTGGGATATTCAGACGCAGATCTGGCCGGTTGCAGAGTTGATAGAAAGAGCACTTCAAAAACTTGCCAGTTGCTTGGAAGCAGAACAGTGTCTTGGTTTTCAAGGAAACAAAGTACTGTGTCTCTTTCAACAACAGAAGCAGAGTATGTAGCTCTTGGAAGCTGTTGTTCGCAAATTCTATGGATAAAACAACAGCTAAGAGATTTTGAAATTGAAGACTCATGCACGGAGATTAATTGCGACAACACCAGCGCTATCAACCTCACCAAAAATCCAATTCTCCACTCAAGAGCAAAGCATATAGAGATTCGACATCACTTTATTAGAGATCATGTTCAAAATGGAGATGTTTCAATTCAATTTGTTGACTCAAAGAATCAACTGGCTGATATACTCACAAAGCCTTTGGAGAAATATCAATTTGAGTCCATACGGACCAGACTCAACATTTTGAGGTATGAGAATATCAAAGTCTAAAGACTTTCAGACTCAGGCTTAAACAACTTTATCTACAGTCTTGGCTCGACCTTCAGACTGTAAGTCTTTCTCTCTCTAATCTTATCTTGAAAAGGTACGATCATCAGACTGTGTTTAAATTGTTGCTATATTTAATTATCGTGAATATTGCATCGATTCATTTTCAAAAGGGAAGTTATTTTTTGAAATAGCTATTTTTACGGATAAAGACAGTTATTTTGAAAAGGCATATTTTTATTTCCTTTGTGACGATTCGTTTACTCTTCTTTTTAACCGAACGAGCACTATCGATTTCTCTTCACTTTTCTATTCACTTTTCTCTCAAAAACCCTAGAAAGCATCGATCCTCTACTCCCGTTTGTCTTCTTCGCTCAATCTTCAAAAAGTTGTCATCTTTTCTAGGAAAGTCAAGCAAGGAATCTTCCAAACACTGAGAAAGATGTCATCTTCGCGAAAGTCCTCAAGAATCGCAAGCAGGGGACCATAGAGAATGAGTGAGGGGCCTACGCACTTCGATCTTACTAAAGATGAAGTTACTCCAGATCAGCAACCGAGCCCAGAACAATCTCAGCAGCGTCATTCTCCACCATCTAGTCCTCAAGGCGTTGTTCATCAGGAAGAAATCATCGAGGAAGCAGACCCCGTAAGAGTTCAAAAGCCTGCTTTTATTTACAAGCTATATCGTGCTTTAAAAGGAATTCGTACTCCTTTGAGCTTTGTTGATGATTTTGTTAAAGAAAAAGGATATAGGAACGAATATATCTTTCTGCGAAAAATGGAAAGTTTGGGAATCGCTCGTAAAGGGGTGGCTGAGGAAACCCTTGCGAATATCCCAAGTGATCCTCGTGACTGGGGGCCGAATCCTGTAGATGGGAATGACGATGACAATCTGTTCAGTCTATTTCAACCGAAAATGGGTATTGCGGCTGAAATTCAAGGAAAAATGGGAGATTTGTTCAGATCAAAGGAACAAAAGGATTTGTACTCGAATTTGCTGAAGCGTGGGGTAATAAACCCTAGGAGTGTGGACTTTGATTTTCTGGATGCTGTGAAAGTGAACTTGAGGGAAAAGTTCAGTTATCTTCAACTTGAAAAGTTCTGTTCTGACTCAACTGAGGCTTATGCTGAATTGACTGCATATTTCTATTCAAATCTTATCTTTTTATATGCGAATAGATTTTCCTTCAGCGTCAAAGAACAAGACTATGTTGTGGATATGAATATGCTGGCAGATGTGTTAGAAGTTGAGAGAGGCAGATATCAACCAATCAAAGTGTCCATTGCTCGGGCCACACTTGAACCGGTGAAGGACAGGAGAACGAGAAGAGAAGATCACCTACTCAAGGATGAATGCATTCAACATCTTGCTTCACAAGACTGTGATTAATTGCCTTCGGCCGAAATCAACTTCCAAAACTGATGTTTCAAGCTCTGAGGCAAAGTTGATGTATGCCATCCTCTATGGAAAGAAGTTTTCTCTCCCTCACACTGTTATGTTTCACATGTATAGAGCAGTGATGAAGGACAGAGGTCAACTCCCTTACCCAAGCCTTGTTACGAAGTTATTGAGACATCTGAATATTCAGCCTCCGTAAATCTTTTGTGTTCGATCATGCGATCATATGGTGGTAGGACTGAAAATGGTGACCAAAATGCGTCTGAAGGAACTGAGCAAGGAATTGGAGAAATTCAAGGAGAAGACTCCTTCCAAGTCTCATCAACTCTCTTCTGCTGCTAAGAGTAAAGGGAAGGAGCCCATGGCTGCTCCATCAAATAGAAGAAGAGCTCTCCTCGTTGAGGATGAAGATGATGACGAAAACATCACCATCTCTGCAAAAGCTTTGAAGAATTTAAGTCGTCCTGTTCCACAGAAAGAATCGGAACAAAAGACGAAAGAAGCAGAGGAGAAGGAAGAAGAAGAAAGAGAAGCAAAGGAGAAGGAAGAAGAAGAAAGAGAAACAGAGCAAGAAGCAGAGCAAGAAAGACCTGAAGAAGAAAGAAGAGACGGAGAACCTGAGGAAATCTCTTCTCCACCTGTAGGCATGGAAACAGGGGGAGATCAGGAGAAAGGAGTGACATCTTCATATTCAGATGAAAGTGAAGGAGTCAGTCGCTCGCCTGTAGACCCAGAAGATGTTTATGCATCTCAATTTCTAGAGGAATGTCATGAAGCTTCATCGCCAAACCTGTGAGATTATGCTGATCCACCATCGTCTGCTTTTACTCCATCAGATCGAGCAGAAGCAAGTACTTAGACTGATAATGGAGCAGATTTTCGCAGAATCATGGATATTCTCTTGGAGATGAAAGGTCAGATTTATGCCTTGGGATGCGAAGTTCAAAGCTTGAAGAATGAAAGTCAAGCTTCTTCATGTTCATTGAATGATAAGATGCAAGCCCTCTCTATTCAGAATCAGGCCAATACCAAGAGTGAGGAGGTTGTACAACTGAAGGAAGACTTTAAGAGGCTGGAAGGCATCGTTCAGTCTATGAAAGATATCCAGCTTGTCCGCGTTCCCAAGCAATCCTAAACTTCATCTCATCCTTTTTAACGATGACAAAAAGGGGGAGAGATGCAAGATTTGATTCAAAAACTTTTCATTCATTAAACTTTTTGTTGGACTAATTTGAGGTTTATGGTTTGAACTCGTTTGACTTTGTTTTGTGTCCGGATAAGAACGCCTAGACTTGGATTTGACTTGATCTGCTTCTATTTATCAATATTGATATCTTATGAATGGCTTAATCATATATTTGACTAACCTATTTTCTGTGGTTGCAGATTCTAGTGTTATTCTATTAGCCATTTATTTCTATAAGATATGCATATGTGTTTGAGAAATGTTTTGCAGGTCAAAGTTATCCAAATCTGCAGGAAGGTTTTGTCACCATAAAAAAGGGGGAGATTGTTGGAGAAATCCTCATGAAGAGTTTTGAAGTTGACAAAACGTATCCATTAGTCTAGTCTCGAAAGTCCGCAGACTCGTCGTTAAAGTCCGAAGACTTCCGGACAGCCGACTCAAGACTCAAAGTCTATCCTCATTGACAGTCTCTAATCCATTGAAGAAAGTTTATCCAGAACTGGATGTTTTGTTCAGGATTTAACCTTATCATCTAGAGAAGATCTCGTGGCTAGAGAAGACGTATCAGAATCCTTTGATTGATCAAGTTTGATTCAATGACTGAAGATTCGATGATTGTCTAAATATTATTGGAAGGTTCTACTTATGGAAACCGAGATCCCGATTGTATGGGCGAACAGATTGATGGGCTATCAACACGTTCCTTTAATAGCTCGAACAATCTTCCTAATTGATTCTGTCCAACGGGTAGATTGGAGGAATTCCTTTGGTAAGTGCCAACGGGTATGATGGCATAAAGGAGTATATAAGGAAGTCGTTCTTAGTTGTTCGAGGTGTGCGCGATAGAAGAATTCCAAAGTCCGAAGCTCCTATTTGTTTAGATAAATCCCTTGAGCGAATACTTGTATACAAAAGAGAGTCTATATTTGTGAGAGACCTTGAGGAGGTGTGGTAGAACATCTACATTGTGGAATCAAGGCAAAGCTGTGCTGTAACTTCTATTTTGATCATAGTGAAATCCAGCCGGTGGGCTGTTAGTGCGGAAGAGTGGACGTAGGCTTAGAATAAGCCGAACCACTATAAATCATGTGTTCAATTTTCTCTTCCTTACTCTCTCTACCTCGATCGTATTTCAATCTGTTAAGAATTGCTTCCGCATTTGAGACAAATTGTTTGTGCGCCTATTCACCCCCCTCTAGGTGTTTATACTAGCAATATCACAACTGCATCTACTGCAAGGTCTTCACCCTCAGGCAACTGATTCACCTCGATATCAGCTATGTTATCGGCATACATGATAGGATCAAGATCCACCAGATACTCGTCCTCGACAGCAGGTCTGTCGAAGCCATCCAAGGGGCCCTCTCGAACACCATTGGGCACGTGACGAAACCACGCCTTGAATTGATGAAGTACCAACTGAGGTAGGCCCTCATCGACCAAAATAGTGGTAACAACGAGCTCACGAGTCCAGTCAGGGTTCCCGTGGATAGGGAGTACGGTACACTCGATCTCTGCCTCTCGCGATCACCTAAAACGCACATGGCGCACCTCCATCTAAGGACTTGAAAATTGTAAACCACAATGGGGTGAGACAATGTCTCAGTAAGTCTACATCCTAAACTCCGATTAAGAAAATAATACACTTAAAGGCAGCCTATACACACATCACAGAATACTTACCTCACCTTAACACCTCCTTGCATGTCAGTATAGTTCATGTATGCATTAAATGCACTCAATAACTAGAACGCTTCACTTTCATATATCAATCAATTACAGTGGTCTCGATTATAAGGCCAAATCGTTATGACACGTCTCATTCCGTGCCATACAATTTTGTCCCATAATTAGACGCGGCTAATTCACTTATTCAAACGTTCTAGTTAATTACAACCCAACGCCCACAGCCAACTCAATAATCAGCGATCATCCGGCATAGCTAGGCATTGTCTCGCCCCATCGAGCATGGCAATGTCTCTAGACGGCATTCCCAAAGGAGCATCGGCCTAGCTTTCATTGCGACCGGCATTCATTGACATGGGGGCATTCTTAAAGGAGCATTGTCCGGCATAAAAACTCGTGATAGATTCTCATAACGATCACATGCACATCAAATCAACCAAAGATATCGTGCTTTGCACTAAAATGCCTCAATTTAAATAATGTGCTTGGCCTATTTTCTTCATATTAAAAACACCTAGTAAAATAATTGTGCGTTGGTACACGGCCAAATTGAATCATAAATCATGATATCCTCTCTTTTAAAAATCCCACAATTTTATATAATACCTAAAAATATTTTTGGTGTAAAAATCGACACCCGATATTTTTCTAATAAAATACAAAAATTCCTTATTTTTGAAATAATAAATCAAAAATCATCAATCAGCATTTAATTACACAAATTAACAATCAATTGCACAAACTAACTGCGTCACGACAATCAGCACGAAATTCTAACAATCAGCTATCCCGGCATAATTTACGGAAAATAATAAATAATTAAATAAATTGCAAAATAATTAAATTAAACAATTAATTAATCTACTTATACTAATCTAACCACCTAATTGAACTTAATTAGACTTATCTAACCTACTAAGCTACTAACTAAAATCACTAACCACCTAATTGCTAACTTAATCTAATGACACAATCTAATTAAATAACTAAACTAACTAATTTACTCTAACCTCCTTTAAGATAACTAATCCCTCGTGAGGCTAATTAAACCACCATAAGCATAATTAACATCCTAATTAAATTTTATGAGGTAAACTCTCCATATTAGCAAACTAATGAGTTTACAGCGATGACAGCGTGATGATAAGCAAGATTCAGGTCTACGACGACGCAAAAGGAGGCTGGGAGTGGGATGAAAACAACCAACTAAGCCTCACCGCTCAAGCTAGCTCTCGATTGTGAGGAGGGGTAGAACTAGTCGGGGCTGAGGCGGTTTGACGCGAGAATGGGCAAAGGGGCCGAAAGTAGCAATGGCAGTGGCTTGGGGATGGCTACGGGCAACCAAGCTAGCAACGACGAGTGGTCAAGGTTGACGTTGAGCAGGCACGGGATGTGGTGAGAGGTTGGCTAGTTGACGAGCTCGGGGTTGGCCTCGCGGGTGACCGGCGGGCATGCGAGCAGCTCAGGTGGACTAGCGGCGGCTTGGATGGTGGCGAAAGAGAGCTGGCTGGTTCGGAGAGGGCTGGTGGCTGTTTTGCTGGTTCTTTGGTTTTGTTTCAGCAACAATGGAGAGTGAGGGAGTGAGGAAGAAGAAGAAGAAGAAGTTGCTACTACTGGAGGGGGGACAATGGGGCCACAAAGTCAAGCTAAAAGAGCTAAAAGAGCTAAAACACTCAAGTAGAGCCCAAAGTCTTCAGCTTTATCACGAGCAGCCATTTCCCTTCCCAATATTCTCCAACAAGCCAAGATGATGGCCAAATGTTGCAGCTTCCCTTAGCCTACGAATTTCATGTGTCTCCCTCACAAATCAATTCAATTACACACCAATTGACCTCAAATTGATGGCCAACATGCTGAGTAGGAAGCCCACGCTACTTTCTATAATTTCCCTCACCAATTGATTAATCTTAAATGCAAAAAAAGCACTCAATTTTGCCCATCCGAATTTCTTGATTCCAATTTGTCCAATTTTGATTTTTCGTCAAAAATCCGAGTTTGCCGAAAAATCTTCAAATGATGAGTCGATGTCCTAAAAATAAATTGTGACATGCCAGAACTTTCGATTCCTAAAACTGAGTTCAATTTCATGGTTAATTTCAACCGGATGCAATTTTAGCGTGACCTAACCTATCGGGTAGCTTTTAGAAATTTTTAACACATTTGACCCGTGATCGATTATTTTCGATCCACATTGTGCATTTTCAAATCATAGGCAACTATCAGTTGTCGTAAAAATCTCAAGGTTTCAATTACGAGCACAATGTATAGAATTAGTAGAAAAATCGATTTAATGCCATTCGATGCGAATTTTACAATCAAGTGGAATCACCCACAATTTAATTGCATGCTTATGTCAAATCGACCTATCTTCGGTCTCTAATCGATTTAAACGATGTCGTATTGACTCTTGCAAATTAACACGGTCGAGTAGTCGATTTCCAATCGAATTCTCAAGTCAGTTGCGTTTATATTCCTTAACAGTTTCACCTGATAGATTAATTATCTCGTGAATGATCAGCTTAGAGAAAAAGATTATAGGCGCATGATGAAAAGTCTAATTCATATTATCGGGATAGGATCGAAAATCAAGATGTCACAGCCGGCCCTTGGCCAAGGCTCGCGGCCTTGGTCAACACTCTCACACCTTCCTCGCCACCACTGCCTCCCTCCTCCTCCCCCTTTTAACATTAATTAATTAATTATTTAAAATTTAATTTAATTAATTATTATATTAAAATTCAAATTATACCAAAATGACGTCGTTTTGACACTATTTAACCGCATCAGCATGCAAAACAATGTCGTTTTGCACACAGCTTGTCGAAAAATTGTTGCGTCAGTGTTTTGGCCGGATTTTCTCGTTAGTGGCACTTAAGTGATCCATGTTACTCCGATTTTGGCACTTAAGTGTCACTTTCATAACTTTTGGCACTCCAGGGGTCCGGGTGTTTAGGAAATTTCTAATAGGAACTAGAAATGTTGAGACTTTTAACTATATAAAGTAGGCTGAAGAGATTACCTTTCTCACCAATAAGGCAGCCGAACAAATAAACAAGGGGCAGGTTGTCATTCTAACTCACTTTAAGAAAGTTTTAAAAGAAAATTAAGGGACCTTAACACCAGAAAATAGATCTAAATCTATACCACTCAAAATGTCTGGGTATCCAAAGATCACCTCAAAAAAAATTAAAAAATTAAAAAAGGTGGTTAGCCATCCATTATTTACATAACCTATTGGACTTCATTGTAGAAAACCCTTTTGTTTCTCTCGTCCAAAACAACCAAAAAGGGAAGCAGGGATTTCTAGACTAAAAAAAAAAATCCTATCTTCTCAAGAATTCGACACCACAAAGCTAGGAGTTCCTCATTTAGAGGCCCAGAGGGGTCCGACTGACACATAAAAGAGACAAGACTAAGTCCCGAAGTTTTCAACCCTCCAGCAAGGACAACAGGATGATGATGTGTGCTTTCTATTCTGCTTATAAAGAAAGATCATGTTGACCAGCATCATATCGAAGCAGAAAATTATAAGGGAAAAGTTCGGATTATTTCCAATGTAGAATATTCTATAAATCAGTATAAAAATAACAAATTAAATAGAGTATCAACGAGTTAATCATTTGGAGATCTTCTATGATTTGTTTTCCTTCTAGATAGAATTATTATCTTTTATTTCTATCTTTCACCATAATTATATGTGGTGATACACACACACACACATATATATATATATATATATATATATATATTTGCATTGACTCAATCTTCCATGCAAAAATTTCAATATTATGTGGTATTTATTGATGATTTCTCTTGACATTGTTGGTTGTATCCATTGAAGTGAAAGTTTACTTCTACGAGATTTTCCTAGCCTTTTATAAATTAGTTGAAAACCAACTTTATAGGAAAATTAAAGTTTTTCAATCTGATGGAGGAAGTGAATTCACGAGCAATAATTTTCTCACGCATCTTTGTTGAAAGGAAACATCGACATGTTGTTGAACTCGGACTTTCTACACTATTTAAGGCATCTATACCACTCAACGATTGGGTGGAAGCTTTTACAACAATGAATTATTTAATAAATCGGGTTCCTCTAATTGCTCTAGGCAACTGAAGTCCATATCCAGTCTTATTCAAGAAGAACCTTGATTACTCATTTCTCCGAGTGTTTGGCTCTTGTTGTTATCCATATTTACGCAACTACACAATAAACAAACTTGACAAGTGCTCTTTGCCATGCGTATTTTTGGGATACAATGAGAAGCACAAAGAATATCATTATTTTCATCAATCTATCAGTTGTGTTTATATATCTCAACATGTTTTTTATGAGCATTATTTTCTTTTTGCTTCTTCTTCTCATATTTTTGCTATGACTAAAAGAGAGCTATTGCAATGGAATTCAACTATAAGTCCATCACAAACAAAAGTTTCTAGCCAACCTCATCAAAATGTTGGTTCACTAATAATTCTTGAATCTACGAGTGAATGTGCACGTCTATTTGCCGAGATAGAACTAGAGTCAAATGCTTTATCTGCATCGCTCTCTAATCATGTGCAACAACTAATAGAGAGTGAATCTTTAGTTCAATCTCTATATGAAACATTGTTAGCGCATCCCATAGTTACACATCCGAAGGCCGGGATCTTGAAGCCAAACTCCAAGTATGCCAATATAGCACTATCATCTATCCTTTTGGAGCCACGCATTGTCCATTCAACATTTAAACACCTTGGTTGGACAACCGCTATGCTTGAGGAGTTTGATGCTCTTACAATCAATAAAACATGAGAACTCATTCCCCGTCAACCTTTAATGAATGTAGTTTGATGTAAATGGGTATACAAGACAAAGGTACATGTAGACAATTCACTTGACCGATTGAAGCCCAACTTGTTGCAAAAGGGTTTCATAAAGAGGAAGGTGTTGACTTCTCAAAACTTTTAGCTTGGTAGTTAAACAAGCCATGATTCGCATTGTATTATCTATTGTTACTGTTCAAAACAGGGAAATTCACCAATTATATATCACGAACGCCTTCCATCATAGAAATCTAGATGTTCCCATCTAAATGAAACAACCGCCAGGCTTCCATGATTCGTCTTATCCTGATCATGTTTGCTTACTCCAATAGGCACTGTATGGTCTCAAACGAGCTCCCAGGGCATGATTTGACAAGTTTAGTCATTTTCTTTTTGAGTATGGATTCTTCTACAGCATTGCTAATCCATCATTATTTGTTTATTTTTATCATGGTCATACTATTATTCTATTGCTCTACGTGGATGATATAATCCTCACTAGTGATTCTCCAAAATTGTTAAACCATTGTGTGTAGGCACTTGGTCAAGTGTTTTCCATGAAAGATCTTGGTGCTCTTCATTATTTCTTGGGCATTGAAGTCAATCACTCCATTGATGGACTCTTTCTCTCCCAACATAAATATGCATTAGATCTTTTGAGTCGAGCATCAATGTTGCAATATAAGCCAATTGCTATTCCAATAGTTACCAAGCAAACATCCCTAAAAAATTGTGGTAAGCCCTACGCTGATCCATCCCATTTCAAAGCATTGTAGGCACTCTTCGATACCTTACCCTTACTTGTTCGGATCTCTCACTTGCAGTCGACATAGTTTGTCAATATATGCATGCCCCAATTATTCCTCACTATTATATTGTAAAGCGTATTCTGCAATATGTTTGCAGCACTTTAAACCTAGGGCTTCGCATTTTGTCTCGTAGTTCTCTTTTTTTATTTGGCTTTGTTGATGCCGATTGGGCTAAGTGCAAAATCACTTGACGTTCTATCACTAGTTATTGTACTTTTCTTGGATCAAATTGTATTTCATGGTATGCCAAGAATAAGTTATTGTGGCTCGCTCCACTGAAGTCGAATACCAAGCTCTTGCTTTCGTAGCTTCTGAACTCACTTGGATTTCATACATACTACGTGACATTGGGATCTACCAACGCTATGTCCCGTCTTCCTCACAAATTGCTGATATTTTCACTAAACCATTGACTTAAGATATGTTTGTCGGTTTATGAATCAAACTCGGTCTTTAGTCCTCCCCATTGACCAGTTTGAAGGGGAGTACTAAAGTAGAAAATTAGAAAGAAAAAATTCAAATTATTTGCAGTGCAGAATCTTCTACAAATCAATATGAAAATAACAAATCAAATAGAGTATCAATGAGTTGATCATTCGGAGATCTTTTGTGATTTGTTTTCCTTGTAGATAAAATTGTTATCTTTTATTTTTCTCCTTTCACCATAATTATAGGTGGTGATAGATAGATATATATATATATATATATATATATATCCATTGTTCAAAATATTAATGAAAAACAGTGCTTCATTGACTCAATTTATGAGTTTCTTTACATCAATCTTCTTTGAAATTTCTTGTAGTTGATAATTCTCCCAAGAACTCTCTCTCTCTCTCTCTCTCTCTCTCTCTCTCTCTCTCTCTCTCTCTCTCTCTCTCTCTCTCTCTCCAGCTTCCAGCAAATTTCCCTATGAGGAAACCCAACTTCTATTGTGTCCAAGAAATAGCTCCTAAAGTTGGTCTTATGGTGAATTTCCTATACGTAGTTTACACTGAGAATCCATGGCATGTCCTCCTTTACTGCATTAACACCCAAGAAAGCATAAGACATATGAAAAGTTGTGAAATATTCAATTTCCCAATCTTCACACCCAATTTACTGCCATTGATCAGCATTACTTCACCAGATCATCCTTCTGTCTTGTTCGCTGGGAAATCTAAGAAAATGCTATTTTAAAGGCTGATCTCGATATTTTTGTCCTTCCAACAAATGAATTGCCTTCCTGCAACCAACATTGAATTTTGCAGATGCCCACAAATCCAACCGGATAATTGACGGGCACACAGTGTAAATACTGATATTGTTCTTTAGGATCTGTTCCAATTAAATAAATGACCGATTGAGAAAATAAATTTAGCTGCTGTTCAGTCGGCAAGAATTACCGAGAAAATGTTTTCTCAAACCGTATAGTCAATCAATCCCATCGTAGCTCAAATACGCATCTTACTTCCCAAATGCCCTTTAAGGAGAACAGTAAAATTTCTGAATGATGAGCCATACATACCACCACAAAATTGAGTTAGTACCAAATTTTCGGCTAACCACCTCCATTTGGGTAGTCACGAGTACATTTTGGTCTGCTCATGGATGTTTCAAGTAATCTTCTCAACAGTTCCTCATAATACCACCAAAGATAAAAGTTCCACAATTTTTGACTTTGACTATGTTATCTCCAAGTAGAAAAGTAGAAAAAGAAAACAGCCATTTGAACCATCTAAAGCCAGATTCAATTTGAACTGTGGAAAGAATTATCAACTTCGCCATGTTGATTGTGAAGATTGATTTACCATTACCAAAACAGCAAAATATCTTACGCTTGAGCGCGCCCCCACCCCCCCCCCTCCCCCTCCCCCAACCCCACACCCCATAGTCAAGACGGAAAACTCTAGCATGAAATCGGAAAAAGAAGAAGAGATATGGTCCATGCAGAAAAATTATATAACCATCTGCTTCCCCCAAATAACCATGGCAAGATCACGCACGTGTTCAGGGAGGCTATTGTTGGAGAAAACTCATTTATTGTTTTGAAGTTGACAAAACTTATCCAAAGTCTATTTTGAAGATTTCTAGACTTTAGTGTCAAAGTCTGAAAACTGCCAAACTTTAGTGTCAAAGTCTGTTCGACATCAGAAGTCTGCTCACTCTGACAAATTCCAGACTGAACAAAAATGAAGAAATAAGACTTATCTAGATGCGAGATTATCTTTCTTACTTCAAGAGTTTGGTTCGTATAGGTTAAATATGGCATTCTTGATGGATATATAACTTACGAGATTGGTTATCTTTATTGGAATCAATTTAGGTATATCAAATATTTTCAAAGGTAAGTAAATTTGGAAAGAATCTGCTTATGGAAACCAAGATCCTGATTGTATGGGTGAACAAGATTGACGAGCTTTCATCACAATCTTCAAATGGCTCGAGATCTCCTAGATTGATTATGTCCAACGGGTTGATTGAAAGAATTTCTTTGGAAAGTGCCAACGGTCGACAAGGCATGAAGGAGTATTTAAGGTGGATTCTCTAATTATTTGATAGTATGCATGAAAGAAAATTTTCAAAGTCTGAAGCTTACCATTTTCTTGTCATTCGATATTCTGAGCTTAAAGTTGTACTCAAAAGAGTGAAAAACTTATAATGTGATTTCGTAAAAGAGTAGTAGAAACTCTTCATTGTGAAGTTGAGAACACAAGGCTGTAAAATCTCTTTTGATTCTTAATAGAATCCAGCCAAGAGGCTATTAGCGTGGGGGAGTAGACGTAGGCTTGATCTAAGTCGAACTACTATAAATTATGTGTTCTTATTCTATTTCCTAAACTCCTTTATTTTGTTCGTAGTTTTATTTAACTACTAAAGTTTGAACTTGCTCAAAGTTTGTTGTTCTTCAAATTCAATTTTAGAAGCAAAATATTTCCACTGTTACTTGCAAAAAATATTCTTCATACCTATTCACCCCACTCTAGGTATTTATACTAGCACTTTCAATTGGTATCAGAGCCAAACACTCATTTTATTAAAATGTTTTTGCTTTTGAGTTAAAGATCTAACGGCTAGTATCTTAGCACCAGGACTTATGGAAGAGCAAAGCAACACCAGGCCACCCTATTTTGATGGAAAAGAATACAATGTTTGGAAAAACAAAATGAAGGCATTCTTAGGATCTAGAGATCCCTTGCAATGGGATGTTATAGAAAAAAAGAAATCAATCCTATTGCTGCATCTACATAAAATGAGAATGGCAAAGACAAAGAAACCAAACCCCTTGCTCCTATGTCTCGGATGGAGATGTCTAAAAGAAAAGCTTTTGATGCAAAAGCCATTTATTCTTTATATTGTGCCTTGCCTTCTGTTGAATATAACATAATTTCTTCTTGTGAAATAGCTAAGGAAGTCCGGGATAGGCTTCACATCACTTATGAGGGAACCGATCATGTAAAGGAGACAAAAATAAACTTCCTGCTTGGTCAATATGAATCCTTCAAGATTAAGCCAAGAGAGTCAATTGGATATATGTTCAGTTGTTTTACAGAAATTGTACATTGCTTTGGCATATCAAGGTCATCCAATTTCTTCCCAAATGAAGGTCAACAAACTTTTGCGAGGTCTCTCAAAAGATTGGTACCATGTCAAGACCTCAATCCAAGAGACTCAGAGGATTATGCCACTTTCCGTTGATGAATTGATTGGCACTCTTCAATCCTACAAAGTGGAACAAATCAATGATGAAGATCCCAAAGGTAAGAAGTCCATTGCACTTAAATCTAACGCTGATTCTGATGATACAGACTCAGAAAATGACATGGACGATGAAGAATTTGCTTTTATGATCAAGAAATTCAAAAAGCTGAGTAGAAAAAGGGAGGGAATTCAATGGAAGAAGACTCTCTTCAGACACATCTCCACAGCACAACCCGAAGGACACTTCGCAGAATCCTCCTCGTGAACCATTGGAAGATGAAGTTGAGTAAGATGCTGTTCCTCTCATAACTTTAACCCCTTAGGTTCTTTATAAGCTTTATGGTCATCTGAAAAAGAGTGGTTCTCCAATGACCTTTATTACTAATTTCCTAAGAGGACACGGGCATAAGAATGAAACGTTGTTTCTAAGAACGATGGAATGGTTAGGAATAGCACCGAAAGGAGCAGCAAATGAAGCTTTTTTTCAACTTTCTTGCTGATCCTAGGTTCAGTACTAAGCATCTTGAAAACAAGGATGGTGAAGAAAGGATGTTTTCGAACTTTCAACCCATAATGGGTGTTGCTGCTGATGTTCCTGGAGAGAGAACGAGATTGTTTTTTTTTTTTTTGTTTTGGTAAAAGGTAAGAAACGAGTTTGTTTCGTTCTAAAGAACATAAAAATGTTTACTCACAGATGTTGAAGAGAGGGGTGATAAACCCTCGAACTATTGATTTTGATTTCTTAGATTCAATCAAGGTTAACTTGATGGAGAAGTTACCCTTCCTTCAACTTGAGAATATTTGTTCTAACACAACAGTTGCATATCCTGAGTTGACTGCATTTTGCTATTCAAATCTATCTTTTCTTGACCAGAATAGAATCCAATTTACTGTGAGTGACAGAGACTATGTAGTGAATGTTGACACAATGGCAGACATTCTTGGGGTGGAAAGGAGTGGTTTTGAACACATCAATGTCTCAGTTAGTCAAGCAACAAGGTTTCTTGTCAAGGATAGATTGCCAAAAGGAAGCATCACTTATTCTAGAATATCAACCTTGAATGTTCTCTTGCACAAAGTTGTCATTAAATGCATCAGACCAAAGGCTACATTAAAAATAGATGTTTCTAGATTTCAAGTAAGACTAATGTTTGCTATTTGCAATGGGAAGAGATTTTCACTTCCTCATACTATCTTGATGCACATGTATAGGACATTTATGAAGGATAAGGGACAGTTGCCTTATTCAGCATTGGTTATAAAATTGTTTAGACATTTTCGAATCTAGCTTCCTGCCTCTCTTTGCTCTCGAACTATTGCTCCTTTGGTCATATGGCTGAAGATGGTTTCAAAGATGCGGTTGAAGGATTTGAACAAAGCTATAGAGTGCTTGAAGAAGGAGTCCACCAGCAAAACCAGTGAAGACTCTATTGCAAGGAAGAGAAAATGCAAGGAAGTTGTGAAAGAACTTGTAAAGAAGAGAAGATCTCTTATCTTGCAGGATGAAGATGATCTTACAATTTCTACCTTTGCCTTGAAGAATCTTCAAAGTTTTGTTGGTTTTGAGCAACCAAAGGAGATAGAAGAAGGAGAGAGAGCAGAAACAGAGCAAGGAGAAGAAGGAAGAGAAGACAAAGAAGAAACAAAGGAAGGAGAAGAAGAACTAGAGAAGGAAGAAGCCACAAGAGAAGAAGAAGGAAGAGATGAAGAAGGAAAAGGTCATGAAGATGACTCTTATGAGGTGACAATTGCTATATCTTTATTTGAGGATTCTGAAGCAACTCGGAGTGGTCCAATAGGAGTACGTACAAAGCAAGAACATCACTCTCATTTTGCACACGAGAAGACTCAAGAAGAATAAAGCATTTCTCCATTAGTAGGCACCAAAACAAGGGGAGCTATTGAGAAAACAGAGACTTATTCTCCTGTTTTTGCGAGTGATGGTATCAGTTGATCTCCTGCCCATCCAGAAGATGTCTATGCTTCTCAATTTCTTGAAGCTAACATTGAAAAATCTACTCCGAGTCATGCAACTAGACAAGTTGATGTTCCCTCATCTCTTAACTCTCCACGAAATCAATTCGTTGAAGCTAGTGTGCAAACTGAACCTACTGGTGACTATCAAAAGATGATAGAACTCCTCTTGGAGGTAAAAGCTCACTTTAAATCAACAAGTATCTCAGATTGTGGCTAAGAATGATCAAAATGTTCAGACTCTCAAGACTGTTTAGACTGAAGTTGAAAATGTTTATTGCTAGTGCCAAAAGATCGAAGAGGCAATGCAGTCTATAGGGGATTTCTAGCTAGTTCGAATTCCAAGATAAACTTGATTTCATCCTATCTCTTTTCAATTTTGACTTTCTTCACTTTTTGCTACTAACAAAAAGGGGGAGAACGTGCAGATTTGAACTTTGATTTGAACTTTTGCACTATTTTGTTTATTGCAAATTTGATTCTGTTTGACTGTTTCAAATACTTATATTCTGCAGAACTTAACTTTTGTGGGGAACTTTTGTGGTCATGATTATGGATATGGATGAATGCTTAAATCTTGATATATGTCTAATTCTTCAAGATTAACATGTTTTCTGTGGTTGCAGAATCAATGCTATTAAAATCCTAAACAAATTATTTTTGTAAGATATATGCACTGCTAAAGTGTTGTTTTGCAGGTCATAAGTTTTTAAATCTGCATGGAAGTTTTGTCAACCATCAAAAAATCGGGAAATTGTTGGAGAAAACTCCTTTATCGTTTTGAAGTTGACAAAATTTATCCAAAGTTTGTTCTGAAAATTTCCAGACTTTAGTGTCAAAGTTTGAAGACTGCCAGACTTTAGTGTCAAAGTCTGTTTGACATTAGAAGTCTGCCCACTTTAACAAATTCTAAATTGAACGAAAATGAAGAAAGAAGACTTATCCAGACGCGAGATTATCTTTCTTGCTTCAAGAGTTCGGTTCGTATAGGTATATGGCCTTTTGGATGGATATATCACCTACGAGATTGGTTATCTTTATTAGAATAAATTTAGGCATATCAAATCTTTTTGAAGGCAAGTACATTTGGAAAGAATCTGCTTATGGAACTCAAGATCCTAATTATATGGCGAACATGATTGATAGGCTTTCATCACAATCTTTAAACGAGTTGAGATCTCTTTTATTGATTTTGTCCAATGGGTTGATTAGAAGAATTCATTTGGAAAGTGCCAATGGTCGAGAATGCATGAAGGAGCATTTAAGGTGGATTCTCTAGTTAGTCAACAGTATGCGTGAAAGAAAAATTTCAAAGTTTGAAGTTACCATTTTCTAGTCATTCGATATTCTGAGTTAAAGTTGTACTCAAAAGAGAGAAAAACTTATAATGTGACTTTGTAAAAGAGTAGTAGAAACTCTTCACTGTGAAGTTGAGATCACAAGGCTGTAAAATCTCTTTTGATTCTTAGTAGAATCCATCTAGGAGGCTGTCAACATGGGAGAGTGGACATAGGCTTGATCTAAGCGGAACCACTATAAATTATGTATTCTTATCCTCTTTCCCAAACTCTTTTATTTTATTCATAGTTCTGTTTAACATTTAAAGTCTAAACTCACTCAAAGTCTGTTGTTCTTCAAAGTCAGTTTTAGAAGCAAAATATTTCCACTGTTACTTGCAAAAATATCTTCACACCTACTCACCCCCTCTAGGTGTTCATACTAGCACTTTCAGTTGTGACTTTTAGGTTTTTCTTCTAGCAATCTATAGCATTTAAATTCTTGTTTTTATTGATATTGAACACCTCAACTCTTCCAAAACACAAAGATTAACAAGTCGTTCATCTGGAAATAGCCACCCTCCCCCCTCAAGGGAGGGAAAAAAGAAGGAATTAGAAGAAACGAAACACCGTTGGTGGAAAAAAATACAATACTTTTGTAAAACTTTATTATCATGTAGTAATCTAGATTCCTTGCATAAAGTAAAAGGCATATGTTTTGAACTTTCCCCTATTGCCAAGCTTCACAATCAAACTTCCACAGTACCTACATAATAGCCTCATCTATAATTGCTTGCACCTCTGAATTTGAGGAGAGAGTGAAGTCCCATGTCAAACTGTAGAAAATTTTGAGATGCCCCCGAAGCACAGCATTCTCATCAATCCAGGCCAATTACCACGTTTCAATTTATAAAGAAAATAAGAAGTTCTCACCAAATGTGAGGCCAAGATTGGCTAGGGTCGATGGGGATGTTGTGATCTACGAGCCCCTAAAGATCTTTCATCAAATTGGGGCAATGCTATGGCCTTCTTACCAAACTTTATCTCCTTTTTAGGTGCGGGCATGTAGTGCAATGTGTCATATATGTGCATGTACACAAATCTCTCTTTTTGGTATCAAACACTAGAAGCAAAGGGCCAACACTCTATTTATGTCACTGTTAGTGTGACATCCTGATTTTTAGATTCTGATTTCGATTGGATAAGTTGGGCCTTTCATCGATGCAATTATAGTGTTGTTTTTTGAGATTGCCTCTCATGAGATAACTGGCCTATCGAGGGAAGCCATTAAGGGACTTTAATGCAATTGACATGAGAATTCGACCAAGAATTGACTGCTCGACTGTGCTAGTCTACAAGGGCCATTACAACATAATTAAAAATCAATTAGAGGCCGAAGATAGGCTGATTCGATTGCGATGTATGATCAAAGTGTAGGTGATTCCACCTAATTGCAAAATTCTCGTTGATCGGCACTAGACCGATTTTTTTTGTCGTTTTGGGTACCCTGTGCCCTTATTTGAAATCTCAAGATTTTCACGATCACCGAGAGTTGCCAATGTGTTGAAGAGGTACGTTGTGGCTCGAAGAAAATCGACCACGGGTCAATTATACCAAAAATTTCTAAAAGCTCACTAGTAGGCTAGGTCACGCTAAAATCGCGCTAGATTGAAATTAATCGTGAATTTAAGCCTGATTTCAGAAATTGAAAGTTCTGTCATGTCACGAGTTATTTTTAGGAACATCGACTCATCTTTCGAGGAATTTTCGATGAGTTCAGGATTTTTACAGAAAATCGATTTGGACAATTCGAAAAACGAACGGAAATTCGGATTGGCCAATTTGAAGGGATTTTTGGCCTCTAGTGTGAGGTACTTTGTGAAAGGAAATTGCGTGGGATTTTTCTTTAACAAAATTGGACATCAATTAAAGAGATTTGTTAAGAAATTGGATTTCAAGAAAAAGGAAATAAAATTCGGAATGAGGGAAATAGCCATTTTTGCTACCCAAGACTTGTTACGTAGGGGAATTATGGTGCAAGAAAGCACATGAGGGTCGAGTATTTTAACATGAGGATTTTTGGGGACCAAATTGGATTGAATGAGAGCTTGTGGGGCCAAGACTTGATGAGTACAAGATATTTTATTTAAATATTTCCCTCCCCCTCCTTGAGCCCCTCTAATTCACACGTCCTCCTCTCTTTCCTTTTCTTTTTGCACATTTTTTTCCTCCTAGCCGACAACCATCTACTCCTTTATCCTTTCCCCTTGGCCGGTTCTCTTTCATTCTTGTTTTCCCTGCATGTTTGTTGCCCCACTTAACCCTATCGATTTTCTTTCCTTCAGCTACCATGCCCGAATCCACTCATGCCAGCACGCTCCACTGACTCAGTCGCTCCGTTCCACCAGTCAACTAGCGAAGTTTCTTCCCCTGGCGTTGACCCCATAGCTCCACATCCGAGGCAGCCCACGATTTCTGCCCATTCCAGCTTCTACTCCAGCAATCCAGCAAGCCCAGCAGCTGCACCTCAGCCTGTCAAGCCGAGCCTGCACCCCCACCTGCGACCGCCAAGACAGGTCCCAAGCTGTGGCTGAACCAGCCACCCGTTGCAAATCCTTGGGCCCAAGATTAGGAACTGAAGCCAGCAAGGGTTTGTGGGCATAAAGGCCCATTTTCAGGCTTGTCTTGACCTCGCTTGGTGCCCCTGCTTTGGAGTTTGTTGCTCGTCTTCACATCCCCATCAAAGTGAACTCACCGGCTCGTTAATCTAGTGAGTTTACTCACTAATCCCTACTTATGAAGTTAATGATACTTAATGGTTAATTAATTTAGGTTAAGCTTGGATTAGGTGGTTAGTTTGAACAGATTAGTAATTAATCATATTGCATGTTAGGTGGTTAGAGTAGTACAATTAGCAAGTAGATAGCTTGTAGTATTTATCTAGATAGGTTCAGAAATTTTTCGGGCTCGTCTCGGCTTTTAATTAGGCTTTCCGGCCTAAGTGTGCAAATTGACTGTATTGATCGATGACTCGATTAAATTTGATGCTTTGATGTACCATAGTGATTCGTTGAATTTACAATTATACTGCTTTGCAGGAAGGAACCGAGGCAAAGGTAAGTCATCTGACGTGTGCTTGTGTTTAGGTAGCCCTTTGGGCGTATTTCCTTCCTAGTCGAGACTTAGGGGGTGAACTTGTTGGAGAAAACTTCCTTGAGTGTTTTGAAGTTGACAGAACGTTTCCATCAGTCTAGTCTAAATCTTGCAAACTCTTCCATCAAAGTATGAAGACCACCAAACTACCAGATTCAAGACTCAAAGTCTATCCTCATTGACAGTTTCTAGACCAAAACTAAGTATTTCGTTAAGGATTTGATTCTATCGATTGAAGAAGATCTCTTGGCTGGATATAGCATATCAGAATCCATTATTCAAATTGAGATTGATTGAGGGATTTTAGATCCATTGATTGGCAAAGTATACTTGGAAGGTTCTACTTATGGAAACCTAGATCAGGATTGGTGGGCTATCGACATATTCCTTAAATAACTCGAAATCTCCCTAATTGATTATGTACAACAAGTAGATTGGAAGAACTCTTTTGGTAAGTGCCAACGGGTGTGATGGCATGAATGAGTATATAAGGAAGACATTTCAGTTATTCGAGTGTGTGCACGATAGAAGAATTTCAAAGTCTGAAGCTCCTTCTTCTTAGTCAATTCAATTGTTGAGCGAAATCTCGTACTCAAAAGAGAGTTTATATCTTTGTGAGACCTTGAGGAAGTATAGCAAAGTCTCTACACCGTGGAATCAAGTAAGAGCTATATTGTAACAACTCTTCTGATTCATAGTGAAATCTAGCCGGTGGGCTGTCAGTGCGGAAGAGTGGACGTAGGCTTAGACTAAGCCGAACCACTATAAACCCTGTGTTCTTATTCTCTTCCATAAGCTCTTTTACTTTGATCGTAATTCAATTTGATTACAAGAGTCTAATTTCCTTTTCATAATCTATTGTTGATCAAAGTTGAGCACTTCATTCTGGAAAATTCATTTTTGCACCTATTCACCCCCTCCTAGGTGCTCCTACTAGCTTTCATAATTGGTATCAGAGCCTGTGTACTCACTTTAGTTGAAGTGTTTTACTTCAAAGTCAAAGATCCATGGCTAGTATGTTGGCTCTAGGTCTGGTTGAAGGGCAAAACAATACTAGACCGACTTATTTTGATGGAAATAAATACAACATAAGGAAAAACAAGATGAAGGCATTCATAAGATCAAAGGATCCTCTAGAATGCGACGTGGTAGACAAAGGAATCATTCTTAAAGCTACAATAATCTCAGAAAGAGGAAAAGAAGCTGTTAAGTCCAGTGAAATGACTCATGAAGAGATAACCAAGAGACAAGCTCTTGATGCAAAAGCAATTTATTCTTTATATTGTGCATTATCTCCTACTGAATATAACATAATATCTTCTTGTGAAATAGCTAAAGAAGTCTGGAATAGATTACACATCACCTATGAAGGAACTGATTGAGTGAAAGAAACCGAAATCAACATTATGCTTGGTCAATATGAAACCTTTAAGATGAAACTAGGAGAATCTATCACTGACATGTTTAGTCGTTTTACAGAAATCGTGAATGGTCTTGAATATCAAGGTCAACCAATTTCTGAACCCATGAAGGTTAACAAGTTACTGCGTAGACTGTCCAATGATTGGAATCACATAAAGACCTCAATAAGGGAGACACAAAGTGTGGCACCCCTCGACGCCCCCCCCTCCACCCCCCAATCCGATTGGGGTTGTCACAGTTCACTTACCTCTACTTTCCCTAATAACATGACACTCTAATACCATTTCAATTGCAGCAAGTCCATACAATCTAGGGGTTTACATCTTTTAGATCAGCCCCTTGTGCAATTCATGTAACGGAAGCATATCCAACAACTCCCTTCCCTATATTCAGAAAATTTGCACACCAACTAAACATCTTATATAAGTTAAAGCCGAACACTTTTATTTACATAAAGCAGATGGACATCTTTAGTCGGTACATCGAAATGCCATGGTTTTCTATACTTGGCTATACTTCAAAAGATGACCGACATCTCCTCCAACAGTCGTATACTTAAAGTTCATCGATCAGTGTCGGCGTCCAAAAGTTCATTCCTTTGCTATTCTTCTCCTCGCGGTCATATCCAACCACTTGATCCATCTACCAGTGACAGTGGCAGCAGAAGTATCTTATATAGTCTGAAATGTTATTCCCCAAAAGGGGTGAGTACAGCCACTCAGCAGGTAAATGACCCAATAAACCACTCAATGCATCACACAATACAATCATAACAATCATAGCATAAGGCATATCATTCAAGCATCCACGCATAATTTACCTTGGAGCCATGAATATGTCATCATACCACATGTACACACATCCTCATGTAATCATCACTGTCATATCATACATGTACCATCATGCCATAGGTGCACATACATCCATGCACTTACCATCGTCATGTCACACATACCATCATGCCATAGGTGCACATACATCCATGCACTTACCATCGTCATGTCACACATACCATCATGCCATAGGTTCACATACATCCATGCACTTACCATCATCATGTCACACATACCATCATGTCATAGGTGCACATACATCCATGCCCTTACCATCATCATGTCACACATACCATCATGCCATAGGTGCACATACATCCATGCACTTACCATCATGCATCCATGCATATATCACCATGCCATATGTGCACATACCACCATGCACTCATCATCAAGCATTCATGCACATACCACCATGATTCATATCATCCATGCTATCAAACATACATCACCATAAGATCCATTCATGCCTTCACGATCGCATTTTCAATATCAAATAACCTCATAAGCCGATCATGCATCATGCCATATGCATACACACATGCACATGATTCATTTTCATCTCTTATCTTTCACGAGGATCTTATCAGTTTTTCTTTCCAAGGACCAATGTTTGCATCCAACAATTCATCGCTTGCATCCAACCAGGCATCGCGAGGAACCTTCGGGCATGTATTCAAAATACAACCGGGCATTCGGCTCCCCACATTCCGGGCATCTCGCATCTCAACTAGCATCACGAGACATCCCCCCGGGCACAAACCTCCAGGGCTTTCGGAATTACGTACCGACATACCACCGGGCATCTTGAAACTCCCGAGGACCCTCCGGAATTAGGCCACTAGGCCACCGGGCATTCGGCACCCCCACATTCCGGGCATCCTGGCATTCGCAAGGCATCGTCGGCTCACACCTCTGACAGTCTTCTCATCACCACAATGCATATTCACATACATCTCATTTTCAATTATAGCTCAATTTCAACATGACATATGATATGATGGCAAATAAGATCATTTTTATCATTTGATTCTTATATGCATTTCCAATCATCATCATACATGCAGCAAGATACAACCACTTATGACAATACAATCCGTGGGGTCCATGCAACTTAGAATAATCCATACATCATGACTTTTTGAAATTTACCAAATTCCAGCTTACACAATTTCGGAAAATATGTAAATTAAATATCCATATGATCTTCAAAAATAATACAATCAAAGCATGTAATAGACAAGACATAAAGGTAGCAATTTCATGCAGAACACATGCCCAAAAGAGCTTCACACAAGAAGATATAGCTCACACAATACAGCATGCAAAATTCGGATAAAATCAGATTGCGCAGTTCTTGAAATATTTCGATTAAAATACCCGAATGACCTTCAAAAATTATGAAATTTTACCAGGGGATATTCAAGACCATAAGGTAGATCTTTCGTGAAGACATCTAGGCCAGATTCGCTCTAGATAATTTACTATAGACGGTCGAACAGTGCAGTTTAGCTGTCTCCGAAAAATTAAGGTTTTACCCACTTATCTTCCATCATTTCCTCTGAAATTTTGATATTTTTTGCCTCAAGAGGTCCCCTACAACTTTCATTAAGGGATCTAGGATTTTTATATTTCATTTTATGACGTTCCGTATGCCTTGCCTTGACTACCTTATATATTGTTGGTTCTTCTTCGTTTTACTCACATAAACCCTAGTAGAGCACAGATCTTCAACTTCTCTTTTTTAATCCTTGAAAAGTTTTCACCTTCTTGCGAAACAATTTTGGAATCTCTCAAAGACTGTGAAGGATGTCGTCTCAAAGAAATTCTTCGAGGATCGCGAACAGGGGACCACAGCAAATGTGTGAGGGTCTTACGCATTTTGACCTCACCGAGGAAGAAGAATCTCCTAAACAACAGCAGAACCCACAACATTCTCTGCAGCAACCATCTCCTCCATCTAAACCTCAGAATATTGAACATCGAGAAGAGGAAGAAATCATCGAAGATGTAGAAACCGTAAGTACTCAAAAGCCCGCTTTTATGTTTAAGCTTTACTGTGCTTTGAAGAAGGGTGGTACTCCCTTGAACTATATTGATGAATTTTTGAAAGACGGAGCGTATCAAAATGAAACCTACTTTTTACACATAATGGAATGATTGGGAATTTCTCCTACGAGGTCAGCAAAAGAAGCATTTGCAAATATCCCAAGCGATCCACGTGTTGGAGGGCTGAGTCAACTTGATGGGAATGATGATGATAGGATGTACACTCATTTTAAACCTAGAATGGGTGTTGCAACGAAAATCCGAAACAAAATGACAGATTTGTTTCGCTCAAAGGAACACAAGCAATTGTACTCTAAGTTGTTAAAGCGTGGTGTGATTAACCCTAGAAGTGTTGACTTTGATTTTCTTGATTCTCTGAATGTCAAGCTACGAGAGAAATTCAATCTTCTTCAACTAGAACGGTTTTGTTCTGAAACGACAGAGTCTCATGCTGAACTCACTGCTTACTTTTATTCTAATCTAAGTTTCTTGGATGAGAATAAATTCTCTTTTAGTGTTCGAGATCAGGATTATGTAGTTGACATGGATACTTTGGCTGATGTGATTGGGGTTGAAAGAGGGAAATACCAACCAATCAGTGTATCAATTGGACGTGCGACGGTAGAGCTTGTTCAGGATACAGCAACGGAAGGAAAAATTTCATATTTGAGGATGAATGCCTCAAATATTTTGCTTCACAAGATAGTGATCAACTGCTTCAGACCTAAATCGACTTCAAAGACCGATGTTTCAAACTTAGAGGCAAAGCTGATGTATGCCATTAACACTGGCAAAAAGTTCTTTCTTCCACACACTATTATATTCCACATGTACATACAATGGTGAAAGACAAGGGCCAACTTCCTTACTTTGCACTTGTCACTGAGTTATTCAGACATTTGAACATTCAGCCTCCCAGGATTCTGTGTTTGAACATGCGATCAAATGGTGGTGGGACTGAAAATGGTCTCTAAAATGCGTTTAAAGGAACTTAACAAGGCTTTGGAGCGATTTAAGGATAAAACCCCTATCAGGACTCACCCAGTCTCTTCGGCTATAAAAAGGAAAGGGAAGGAGCCCATGGTTGTTCCATCCAATAAAAGAATAGCACTAATCTTGGAGGATGAAGAGGATGAAGATGATATCACAATTTCTGCTCTTGCATTGAAGAACTTAAGTCGTTTTTTTTCTAGAGACAGAGGTGAGATAGGACTAAGACAAAGAGGAGATTGAATAGAGGACTAGAGAGAGAGAATCAATGGAGAAAGAACCAGAGGAAGAAAGGATTGAGGAAGAAGAAGAAGAGGGTAGAGGTGAACAAGAAGAAGCAGAGCATGAAAAGTACTTCTCACGGCCTGAAGGCAATGAAACATGGGGAGATGTTGAGAAAAGAGGTACATCTTCAATTGCTGCTACTAGTGAAGGAGTAAGTCGTTTACCAGCAAATCCAGAAGACATCTACGCCTCTCAATTTCCTGAGGAAGGCCATGAGGTTTCATCACCCAATCTGAGTGATCATGCTGACTTGCCATCTACCAATACACCTTCTGATCGTGTAGAAGCCAGTACTCAGACTAACAACTCAACATATTTTCGCGAAGTGCTTGATGTTCTTATGTAGATGCGAGGCGAAATTTATGTTTTGGGATGCGAAGCTCAAAACTTGCAGAATGCAGGTCAAGCCTCTTCAGTTTCTTTGCATGATCAAATCCATGCCTTTGCTCTTCAAGTTCAAGCAAATGCCAAGGGAGAAGATGTAGCTCAACTGAAGGAGGATTTGAAAAAGCTGGAAGGGATTGTCCAGTCAAAATGGGAGATTTCCAACTTGTTTGTGTTCCAAAGAAATCCTAATTTCACTCTCTTTTCATCTCTACCTTTTTAATGCTGACAAAAAGGGGGAGAGATGTGGTGCAAATTTAAGATTTAAACTCTCGACTTTTGTGTTTGACTGACTCTACTTTTCTGTTTGGCTATTTGGCTGTGATTAGATTTGGATTTGGATTATTTAATCGTTTCTTTATTTTAAGCACTACTGGTATTTCATGGCAAAGATAGTTGCTCATTTACAGGACTAACTTATTTTCTGTGGATGCAGATTTTAATGTTATCTTTACTAAGCCAATTATCTTTTGTGAGATATCCATGTTTGCCTAAGTATTGTTTTGCAGGTCAAAGTTATCCAAATCTGCAAGAAAGTTTTGTCACCATAAAAAAGGGGGAGATTGTTGGAGAAAACTTCCTTGAATGTTTTGAAGTTAACAAAACGTTTCCATCAGTCTAGTTTGAAGTCTTGCAGACTCTTCGATCAAAGTCTGAAAACCACCGGACTACCAGACTCAAGACTCAAAGTCTATCCTCATTGACAGTTTCTAGACCGTCGAAGAAGACTTATCCAGAATTGAGTATTTCATTAAGGATTTGATTCTATTGATTAAAGAAGATCTCTTGGCTAGATATAACATATCTGAATCCATTATTCAAATTGATATTGAACTAGGGATTTTGGATCCGTTGATTGGCAAAGTATACTTGGAAGGTTCTACTTATGAAAACCTAGATCATGATTGTATGGGCGAGCATAATTGGTGGGCTATCGACATATTCCTTAAATAACTCGAAATCTCCCTAATTGATTATGTCTAACGGGTAGATTGGAAGAACTCCTTTGGTAAGTGCCAACGGGTGTGATGGTATGAAGAAGTATATAAGGAAGACGTTCTAGTTATTCGAGTGTGTGCGCGATAAAAGAATTCCAAAGTGTGAAGCTCCTTATTCTTAGTCAATTCAATTGTTGAGCGAAATCTTGTACTCAAAAGAGAGTTTATATCTTTGTGAGACCTTGATGAAGTGTAGCAAAGTCTCTACACTGTGGAATCAAGGAAGAGTTATATTGTAACAACTCTTTTGATTCATAGTGAAATCCAGCCGATGGGCTGTTAGTGTGGAAGAGTGGACGTAGGCTTGGACTAAGCCGAACCACTATAAATCTTGTGTTCTTATTCTCTTTCCTAAGCTATTTTACTTTGATCGTAAAATAATTTGATTACAAGAATCTAATTTCCTTTTCATAATCTATTGCTGATCAAAGTTAATCACTTCATTTTGGAAAATTCGTTTTTGCACCTATTCACCCCCTCTAGGTGCTCATACTAGCTTTCACAGAACTTGCTGAGACGTCATCTCACCTCATTGTGGGATAACATTTTCAAGTTTTTAGATGTTGAATCCCCCTAAGCGTCACGGTCATCCCATGAGGGTTATCGAGCGGGTTTCTAGTTTCCCTGATCCCGGAAGTTTTTGGGTCTATGAGCTGGTTGTAACCATTGTCTGGGTCGAAGAAGTTCCACATCAGGAGATACATAATCGATTCAAAGCATGGTTTTGCTATGCTCCCAATGGCATCAGGCTAGGTCCCCTTAGGACTTTCAATATCCCCTCTATGGTGATTATTGCTACCTTGGACGAGGATCCAACTTACTTTCCTGATGGTACAGTGGAGAACCCGTCGTCTCATCCCGATCCTGTGGAGACTACTAAATCAGCGAACGAGTTAAACTAGCTAGTCATGGAGTAGCTTGTTTGAGGATTCACCTTTTTGTAGACTTGTACATATTGGCTAGTAATGTATATGACTTAGCTCGACATGTATAAAGGTGTGGTTTGGCTTTTATAAAAATGGTGGCCCTACTTTTCTATCTCATCTTGTTGTTGTCTGGGGATTTATTTATTCGCTTCCACATGCGTATTAAAAGGAATGGATTGGCAACGCATCCTGAGACGTTGCTATTTAATCAACCACTAGGGGATGGGCACTCGCTGAGAGGATTGGGGCGTGACATCCCCGTTTAGTGGTATCAGAGCAAGTTTGTGTTTGGAGTGATAAGGTGCGATGAGTCATGAGATAATTAGTAGGAATGGCCTTTACTTAATTAGTAAGAGGGCAGTAGCCTCTGTGACTCGAGGTAGAACACTAACATGGGTTAGTACCTGAGGTAGAGTGCAAGCTCAGGCCACCGTGAGTGTAAGAGTACCACTGTAGGTCGGTACAAGTGTAACAGCACCGAGCGATCCTAGATTGGATGGGATCATTCAGGTGCTAGTGACCTTTGGGAACTTGTTGAAGCAAGCTCAGGATCGAGCTACAATTGTTGCCGCAATCACTGCTACCACCAATGCTGTAATTGCTATTACTATCGCACTTACTGAGGTCCAGCATGGATTTGTGATCTGGGAGTGAGCTGTTGCGTCTAAGTCGAGGTTCAGATCCAGTAGAGATGAAAATCGGGCTGGGAAGGAGCCTATGACCAGAGAAAAGTATTTTATTCTACCCAATAGGAAGGGTGGGATAGGTAAGTCAACACCGAATCAAAATGTCGTGTGTCGCTTCTACGGAAGGTGACATGGATCGGCCTTATGACATTTTAGGACGAGTGATTGTTTTAAGTGCAGCCAACAGGGTCACCTGGTCAGGAACTGTTCCAAAAGGCCGATGGAATAGATTAAAGGGAATGCGCCACAGAACACACAGTAGAGGTATTTGGAACAAGCCCTAGGTGCAAGTAAGGGTGCATGTTGTCACCTGATGAGAGACAAAGGACTTACTACTTGTGTGGGAGTTTGTAGAAGAAAACATGGATCAACCCAGTGTCCAAGTATAACTGAAGCATGCTATGGATGTGGCCAACAAGGTCATCAAGTGAGGAACTGTCCGTGTAGGTTTAGAGGAGCACAAACACTGCTACCACAGACAAAACACTACTAGGATGGCGAAAGGAACATGAATGGAACCAACCATGCACTGATTGGAGGAAGACTGTTTTTGGGTGACGTTATCAGAGAAGCGCAGCAGAGTTTTGGGTTAAGTTGGTAGAATTTCAGATTGTTGTAATAAAGTTGTAGAAGGAGAAATCATTGACTATAGTGGTACTTGACTAGTTGTTTATGTACAAATTTGATGTTATATATGAAAATAGTTAGCTCAAGGAGACTCTTGCTATGATTAATTGTTGTCATGAAGTATTTTGGGTTAATCAGTTAGCATACAAAAGTTATGAATTATTAAGAGTCGGAAAGGACCCTTGATCCCTGTTATTTCGTCACTAAAGACGACCTAGTTCTAGATGTAGGGTGTGAAAATTACTTGGCAACCATAATGAAGGTGTTAATTGAAGAAACAAATATGGAAACTACAACCGTGGTATGAAAGCTTTCTAAGAGGCTTCCAAAGGGATTACTAGGGCTACCGATAGAGAGAAATAGAATTCATGATTGAAACTAGCACCCGGGATAGAACCAGTCTTTAAGGCTCCCTATCGGATGTAGTTGTCTAAGTTGGAAGAACTGATAGTGCAGATGCAAAAATTACTTAATAAGGGATTTATATATCCCAGGGCATCACCTTGGGGAGCACCGGTTTCGTTTGTGAAAAAGAAAGATGGTTTGTTGCGCTTGTGCAGTAACTATCATCAACTCAATTAGGTGATGATAAAAAAACAAGTATCCACACTAGAGGATCGACAATTTGTTTGACCGACTAAAAGGAGCATTGACATTTTCAAGAATCGATTTAGGGACAAGGCAGCATCAGTTGAGGATCGAAAAGAATGACATACCAAAGTTAGTGTTTTGTACTTGATATGGCCATTATGAGAGTATTGTAATGTCATTTGGTCTAACGAGCGCTCCAGCTATTGTCATGGATTTGATGAACTAAGTGTTTAAGGAATACTTAGATCAGTTTGTGATCCTATCTATCGATGATGTTCTAGTGTATGCGAGAAGTGCTGAGGAGCACAAGAGACATTTGAGAAGAGCACTTCAGACCCTGAGGATTCATGGATTGTATGCTAAGTTTAATAAATCCGAGTTTTGGCCGACTCGTGTTGCGTTCCTAGGCCACGTGATTTCAAGTGAAGAAATCTCCGTGGACCCATTCAAGATGGAAGCAATTATCAACTAGCCAAGACCGACAATCGTGACAGAGATCATAAGATTTTTGGGTTTCACAGGTTACTACTGAAGGTTCGTGGAAGAATTTTCAGCATTGCGTCCCTGTTGACTCAACTTCTGAGGAAGGAAGAAAGGTTTGTGTGGGCAAGCAAGTGTGAGCGTAGTTTCCAAGAGCTTAAGTAGAAGCTAATTACCGCACCTAAAGGTCCTGGAGGATATGAGATCTAAAGTGATGCATCGTTTAGAGAACCAGGTTGCGTGCTGATGTAACATGGTAGGATTGTTGCATACGCCTCCCGTCAGTTGAAACCCCATGAGCTAAATTACCCGATGCACAACTTAGAACTCGCAACAATCATTTTCGCTTTGAAGATTTGGAGATAATATTTGTGCGGAGAAAGATTTCAATGACCATAAAAGTCTCAAGTATTTATTTTCTCATAAGGAGTTGCATACGAGGCAACGTTGTGAATTAGAACTTCTGAATGATTATGATTGTGATATATTATCTCACCTTGGGAAGGTGAATAAGGTCACGGACGTTTTGAGTCATGCTTCAATTGTACAGATGATAGTTAAGGAATGGATTTTTATTCGAGAGAGAGCTTGAGATTCAATTTCCAATTTGAGGTGGGCCTCCTTTCAAATTTCATGGCCACCCTCAACATTAAACCGAATGTCCAGTATAGAATCAGGATGTTTCAATTGACATATCCAAAGGTTTAGAGAAATTCGATAAGAGAATACCAAAAAGAGAAATGCTGACTATCAAATTTATGAAGGCGGAACACTAAAATTCTGAGGATGATTATGTGTACCTGACGATGTAGCACTCAAGGAAAAGACATTGTTAGAAGCTCATTGTAGCAATTGCAGCATTCATCCTGGCACTACGAAGGTGTATCAGAATTTGTGTAAACACTATTGGTGTTCTGGTATGAGGACGAACATCGCCAATCATGTCCCTAAGTATCCGATGTGTTAGTAAATGAAGGCACAACTTTATAAGCCGAGAGGACTCTTATAACCTCTCGAGATTCCTAAGTGAAAATGAGAATACATAACAATAGACCTTGTGATGGGCTTATCAAGGAGCCAAAGGGGTAAGGATTCCATTTGGGATAATGGTGGACAGATAGACGAAGTCGACTCACTTTAGCACCATACGAAAGGACCTCGATTCAAATAGGCATGTAGAAGTGTATGTGTGTCAAATGGTTCCTCATGAAGCATTGCATAGTAGAATGTACAGAACTTTAGTTTGTGGGAAGGAGGTTAGATGAGGATAGAACACAGCCCAGAGTTAGTTTAGCAATTAGTAGATGCAATTGCAAATATCAGTGACAGATTGAAGACCGCTCAGAGTCGCCAAAAAAGTTGTCTTGTTAAGCGTCGATGTGGCACCCCGAACCACCTTAGGTCGCCACAGGCACCTAACGCTACACCAAATGGAACACTAGTTACATCTCTTAGAAGAAACGTCCTAAATTATAGACATTTTTTCTTTCAAATGGCCCTAGCGTGACTCATTAGCGAAAGCAAAATATAATATCGTCATCACTCCCTCCAACATCCATGATACAATTGCACACCAATAAACATCATAAGAAAAGATAAAGCCATGACACTTTTATTTACATATTTTTCATGATGGGTTTTCTTGGGTCGGTACATCAAAAGAAAGGCCAGGACATGTAGCCACACTCGGCCATAACCCCAAAAAGAAACACTCGACCCATTATGTCTATCGCACAAGATCTCCCATCAACTAGTGTCGGCTATCATCCCAAAAAGTTGCAGCTCCTACATCTCACGCACGGGTCCTCACACCCATCCCGATGTGTCAAGCGGTGGTGGCGGCAACATCCCTCGCATTGCCCCATCTCGTCGAACGTGAACCAATATGAACTCCTAAATGACAGGGCCCTCAGCCATGCCTACATCGTACATCAGTATCGCACGAACTCGAATAAATGTCAGTCCAGGAATGGTGGGACATTCGATCTCCACACACTCGACCTCTACATTCGAAGGAAGACCATAAAAGACGCCCCACGTGACAGTAGGGAGCGGCATCCTGCTAATTTGAAATGTTGGTCCTCGAAGAGGTGAGTATAACCACTCAGCAGGTAAAGGACCAATAAACCACTTAATGCATCATGCCACACAATCATCACATGTCATTAAGGCATCCATGCACAACTTACCTTGGTATCATGCACATGTCATCATACCTCATGTACATACATCATCATATAGTCATTACCATCATACCATACACTTACCATCATCATGTCACATGTATCATAATATTTACCATGCATCCATGCATATAGCATCATCATCATATCACATGTACCATCATTGCCATGCATCCATGCATATAGCATCATCATCATATCACATGTACCATCATCATTGCCATGCATCCATGCATATAACATCATCATCATATCATGCATATATCCTCATCATCATGTCATGCATATATCATCATGCATAATTCAATTTCAATTTCATTTCGGACCGCCACATTTCTCTTTCTTAGGACCAATGTTTGCATCCCACATGTATCCAAGATATAATCAGACATCCGGCTCCCCCACTCTCCGAGCATCACGTACAACAACTGGCATCACGAGGACCCTCTAGCATTCAGCCATTTAAGGCCACCGAGCAATCGGCTGTACCCTTCTAGCCAGGCATCTCGCACCCCAACTGACATTGCGAGGCATCCCTCGGCACAATACCTACCGAGCTTTCGGCTCCCCCACTCTCCGGGCATCTCGATACCACTCGGTACTCCCGAGGACCCTCCGGTATCCGGCCATTCAAGGCCATCGAGCAACCGGCCATACCCTTCTAGCCAGGCATCCCGACACTCCCGGGGCATCATTAGCTCTCACCTCTGACGGCCTTCTCATTTATCCCAATTCTCATCTTTAATTATAGTTCAATTTTAACATGGCATGTGATGTGATGGCAATCAAGATCATATTCATCCTTGAATTCATACACGCATCTCAAATCATCATCATACATGCAGCAAGACACAGTCACTCATAACAATACAATTCATGGAGTCCATGCAATTTAAAATAGTCTATATTTCATGCCTTTTGAAGTTTACAAAATTCCAGCTTGTACCATTTTAGAAAAATTTAAATTAAATATCCATATGCCTCTCAAAAATCATGAAATCAAGACATGTGATAGAAAAGACTATAAGATAACAATTTCATGCAGAACACATGCCCAAAAGAGTTTCACACAAGAAGATATAACTCACACAAATACAGCATGCAATTTCGGATAGAAACAGATTGCGCAGTCTTTGAAATAATTCGATTAAAATACCCGAACAACTTCCAAAAATTATGAAATTTTACCAGGTTCTATTTAAGACACTAAGGTAGATTTTTTATGCAGACATCTAGGCCCGATTCGTTCTAGATAGTTTTCTATATTCATCTGAAGCTTCTGATTCTAGCACCGAAACGTCCAGTGTAGGTATCTCCGAAATATCGAGTTTTCACCCCTTATTCTTCTTTGTTTCCTCTGAAATATGGATATTTTTTACTTTAAGAGGTCCCCTACAACTTTTATTAATGGATCTAAGATAAATTACCAAAGAATAGTCACCATATGGGTCCAAGAAGTCTCGGGTTTCCAGTACCGTGTTTCCAGATTTACCGTCTTCAAGAGTAAGTCGATTCACTAGGCTACACTTGCTAATTTTACTTCAAATTTGAGTATGTTAATATTTAGGATTTTCTATACAAGTTTCATGAAGAAGTCGAAGAGAGATGCTTAGTAAAAATCGACATGCAACCCACAAAACTACCAAAAGATCAGCAAAACAGTTCCAGATCTAGTGTCTTCGTAGGAAGAGGTTTTGACCCCTTAAATTTCCACCATTTTATCCTAAATTTTATTATATTGTATTTTAAGATGTTGGCTACAACTTTCATGAAGGAATAAAAGTCAAAATCCAACTCAAAACATGCATGCAAGCCTCCACACGTTTCTGGGTCAGGCGGTTTACACGAAATCATTAAGCATTTTCAAGAATGAGTCACATTCTAGCTTCGGTTTTGCCTGCCCTAACATCCGAGATCTACTACCAACAAATCACACATGCAAGACACACATGCAAGAGTGGAAATTGATCCTAACTTGCATCTAAGACCAAGCGGATGACAGCAAACGGACGGCACACCGGCGACGGACGGACGGCGTGCGGGCGGCGACGGGCGAGCTCCTCCTCCTCCTTGGTTCCTCTCTCTCGCAACTCCCTCTCTCTCTCTTTGGCTTGGCTGAATTCAACCAGCCACTCTCTCTCTCTCTCTCTCCCCCTTCCCCATTTATTTCCCTTAAGCTACAATCTTTAGTAATGATTAGTAGCCTCCCTCAATGGCCAATGCATGTAATCCTCTTTTTGCCACTTGGCCAAGTTCATGCAATATGGGCTTGGGCTTGGATTGGGCTTGGAAGAAGTGGCCGGCCACTCCTCCCCCCCTTGGTCAACGGTCACTCTCCCTTGGGCTTCAATTGGGCCGGCCATTCGGCCCACCAAAGAGCTCAAGCCATTGGGCATAAGGCCCAACCTAATTAAATCCACAATTTCACTTTCAATTATTCATATTTAATTATTTCTTTTATAGATTTCCAATTTTAAATTTCACATTTTCAAGAATAAATCATTCTCATTAATTTATCATATGATACTAATTTAAAAACTCATGAACACAAGCCTATATCACTTAGTCTTAAGAGGAGACTAATGGCTAAAGCATAAACCATAGGTAATTTCATTACCTAATTATGGGCTTTAATACACTTTAGAGCTTGTCTTGAATTTTTGGGATGCCACAATTCTCCCCCTCTTAGAGAATTTCGTCCTCGAAATTAGACACCACTCGAGCCTTCTTGAAACAAGTAAGGGTACTTTTCCTTCATCTGATCTTCACTTTCCCATGTGGCTTCCTCCATATCATGATGTCGCCATAATACCTTAACCAATGGGATCTTCTTAGTCCTAAGAATTTGTTCCTTTCGATCCAATATCTACACAGGCTCTTCGATGTACCTCACTTTCTCATCTACTTTGATGGCTTCATGATTGGGTATGTGACTAGGATCCGGCTGGTACTTTCTCAACATCGATACATGAAACACATCATGCAAATTTCCCAACTTAGGAGGCAACGTCAAACGATAAGCTACATCCCATATCCTTTCAAGTATCTCAAAAGGTCCAACAAATCTAGGGCTTAACTTACCCTTCATCCCAAATCGAGATATCCCTTTCATTGGAGATACCTTAAGGAATACATGATCTCCCACACTAAATTCCAAAGGCCTTCTACGCTTATCTGCGTAGTCCTTTTGCTTACTCTGAGCTGTTTTAAGCCTTTTTCTAATAATTTCAACAGCCTTAGTGGTAACTTGTACCAATTCAGGTCCTGTCAATCTATTTTCACCTACTTCATTCCAACAGACAGGAGTCCTACATCTCCTTCCATATAATGCTTCATAAGGAGCCATGCCTATACTTTTCTAGAAACTATTATTATAGGCAAACTCCACCAAATGCAATCTTTCATCCCAATTTCCTTTGAAATCAATCACACAAGCCCTTAACATATTCTCTAACGTCTGGATTACTCTTTCTATTTGTCCATCTGTCTGGGGATGAAAAGCAGTACTAAGCTGAAGTTTAGTTCCTAATGCAATTTGAAGACTTTGCCAAAAGTTCGAAGTGAACCTCGAATCCCGAACTGAGGTAATAGTTACTAGAACACCATGTAAGTGTACCACTTGACTTACATATATGTCTGCATATTTATCCAATGGGTAGTCCATGCAAACCGCTAGGAAATGAGCAGATTTAGTCAAACGGTCCACTATAACCCAAATAGAGTCATGACTGCTTGACGTCCTTGGCAATCCTTGTATGAAGTCCATCGTTATATGCTCCCATTTCCATTCTGGTATGTCTAATGGTCTTAAGAGCTTTGCAGGTTTACGATGCTCCGCTTTTACCTGCTGGCACGTCAAACATTGAGAAACGTGCTTAGCCGTATCTGCCTTCACACCATTCCACCAAAATTGCTGGCGCAAGTTCCTGTACATCTTTGTACTACCCGGATGAATACTATAATTACTCTTATGCGCCTTCGACAGAATTTCCTTCTTTAATTCTTCATTGTCGGGAACACAAAGTTGTCCTTGGCATCTTACTATTCCATCATCGGAGACTTGGAATTCTGGTCTTTTTCCTAAAGACGCAGTGTCTTTTATTTTCAAAATCTCCGGGTTAGACTCTCGTAAGATTTTAACTTTCTAAATAATTTCGGGTTCAATCCTTAATGCACTAAGCATACCGGTAAGACAATCTACTTCTAATTTAAATTCTGAGTCTGTAACGGACTTTAACAAGCTCCATTTTGCCATTCTTAAACTCGCCATCTCCATGGCTGACTTACGACTAAGAGCATCCACTACCTTATTCACCTTCCTTGGATGGTATTTTATCTCACAGTCATAATCCTTTAACAACTCCATCCATCTCCTTTGTCTCATGTTCAACTCCTTTTGTGAGAACATATATTTCAAACTCTTATGGTCCGTATAAATCTCAAACTTTTCCCCATACAAATAGTGTCTCCATATTTTCAAGGCAAACACTATAGCTGCTAGTTCTAAATCATGCGTTGGGTAATTCAGCTCATGGGGTTTTAATTGCCTAGATGCATAGGCTACGACCTTGCCATGCTACATCAAAACACATCCCAGTCCTTTGTGAGATGCATCACTATACACTGTAAAACCATTAGGTCTAGTCGGTATAGTCAGGATTGGAGTCGATGTCAATTTCTTTTTAAGCTCCTGAAGAGTCCTTTCACATTCTCCATTCCATTCAAATTTCACGTTCTTTCGAGTCAATTTAGTTAAAGGACCTGCCAGTCGTGAAAATCCTTCAATAAACCTCCTATAATAACCAGCCAGTCTTAAGAAACTTTGTATTTCAGTAGGTGTCGTCAGTCTCGGCCAATTTATCACCATCTCAACTTTTACCGGGTCTACTGCAATTCCTTCTCCTGATACCACATGCCCTAAAAATATTATCTGGTCCAGCCAGAATTCACACTTATTAAATTTGGCATACAACTTATGCTCTCTCAAAGTTTGCAAAACTATCCTCAAGTGTCGCTCATGCTCCTTAGATCCTCTCGAATATATCAGGATGTCATCAATAAAGACAATCACAAATTGGTCTAAATAAGGTTTAAATACCATATTCATTAGATCTATAAATGTAGCCGGCGCGTTAGTCAATCCAAATGGTATAACAAGGAACTCATAGTGTCCATAACGAGTCTTGAACGTAGTCTTAGGAATGTCCTCTTTCTTAATTCTCAGCTAATAGTATCCCGACCTTAAGTCAATCTTAGAGAAGACCGAACTTCCCTAGAGTTGGTCAAACAAGTCATCAATTCTAGGCAAATGATACTTATTTTTAATGGTCACCTGGTTTAGCTGCCTATAATCAATGCACAAGCGCATCGATCCATCTTTCTTTTTCATAAACAAGACCGGTGCACCCCAAGGTGAAGCACTTGGTCTAATGAATCCTTTGTCAAGCAACTCCTGTAGTTGCACTTTTAATTCCTTCAATTCAACTAAGTCATCCTATATGGGGCTTTAGATATAGGTCATGTTCCAGGCATTAATTCAATTTCAAACTCAATTTCTCGCTCTGGTGGCAGTCCAGGCAATTCCTCAGGGAATACATCTTGAAATTCTTTAACTACTCGAATTTCATCAATCTTAGGCTCTTCCTTAGTATAATCTCTAACCATGGACAGGTACCCTTGACATCCTTTGTTAAGTAATGCACGGGCTTCTACTGCCAAAATAAGTGCTACAGGTAGGTGGGTCTGACCTTCCAGAAATTCACAACTAGATTGATCAGGTAAGGTAAATTGGATTACTTTCCTATAACAATCCATTTGGGCCCGATACTTACGAAGCCAGTCCATTCCTATGATAACATCAAAATCATACATGGCCATTACAACTAAGCCTATTTCCATATCCTTTCCTCCCATTGTTATCTTACAATTTTCACACACCATTGTAGACAATAACATGTCCTTTAGAGGCGTAGAAACACAAAGAGGCGCCTCAAGAGGCATAGTTTCTATCTTATTCAACTGTTTATACCTTTCAGACACAAATGAATGCGTAGCACCCATATCAAACAATGCATATGCCTTTTTATCATTTATAAGGATCGTACCTCAGATAACATTTTTGGAAGCTTCCACTTCCTCTTGGGTGATCGCATACACTCTTCCTTATGCTGGTGGCCTCTGGGGATTCCTTGGTAAGTTTGGCCTAACAGCATTTTGTTGTGGCTGCTGCACCGAGCTTATACTCACGTGCGAACTTTCCTGAGGGCAGTTTCTCTTAATATGGCCTATTTTTCCACAATTATAGCACTTCAGTTGCCCAATGTAAGGTCCTTGGCCATGTCGCCCACTACACATTCGACACTCCGCATTCTGATAAGGTGTCCTTCCCAAATTCAGGCTACCCCTGCCTCTTCCAAAGTTCCCAAAATTGCTCTTCTTCTTAGATTCCCCGGTCTGACCTTGACCTGCATAGGGTCTCTTACCCAGTCTCACATCACCAAAGGACAATGGTTTCTTATCCTCCGAATGTTCCCTTACCAACTCCTGCTCCACCAACTGTGCCCTTTCATAGATCTCATTATAATCTCTTATGTTCAGAGGCACTAGTTGTTTCCTAATATCAGTCCTCAATCCTTTCAGAAACCTCTTAGCTTTCTCTTCTTGATCCTCAATTTGCCTAGGAGCATATCTAGACAGTTCAGAAAATCTAGCCTCATACTGGTCTATTATCAGCTCCTTTTGTTCTAATTGAACAAATTCAGTAATTTTCCTATCCTTAGCACAGTCAGAAAAATGCTTTCTATTAAATGTTCTCACAAACTCTTCCCAGTTAACCTCAGTACCTGGTGGAAAGATTGTGTCCCTCGATGCTCTCCACCAAAACTTTGCATTTCCCTCCAGCTGGTACTCTGCCAAAGTTATTTTCTCAGCATCAATGCAGTTCAACAACCTGAAAATTTGTTCCATGCCATCAATCCAATATTCTGCCTCTTCAGGACTTCCCATTCCACTGAACTTAGGTGGCTTCAGCTTCAAAAACTGCTCCATCAGTCCTTGAGTACGGCCTTCTACTCCAGGTTGTTGCTGCACCTGCTTTTCCATCAGATTTCCAATATTGGCCAATGCCTACAGGATGTCTTCCATTCGGGGTTCAGCCCTTGCAGCAGAGGCTTCAACCCTCGATGGATAAGCACTTCCAGCTTGCACCATGACTTTCTTGCAATTTCCAAGCATTGCCTCAGGATTAATCTAAGACTCATTGTCTCCACTCAAAGCAACTACTACTACTACATAAGTAACATATACATGTTACTAGTACCTAAATACAACTCAAAACTAACTACTAGGGATCTATGAGTGAATACTCATCGCCCGTTATTCAAAGTTTATTAATTATTCCATTTTATATCCTATGGTGTGCATTGTCAACATGTTCCTCAATTTCCAAATGAGGCTCCTTATCACTCCAACCTATAACCATTGCTCTGATACCAAAAACGGCAGTTGTGGCACCCCGAACCACCTTAGGTCGCCACAGGCACCTAACGCTACACCTAATGGAACACTAGTTACATCTCTTAGTAGAAGCGTCGTAAATTATAGACATTTTTTTTAACAGACCCAACACGACTCATTAACGGAAGCAAAATATAATATCGCCATCACTCCCTCCAACAACCATGACACAATTGCACACCACTAAACATCATAAGAAAAGATAAAGCCATGACACTTTTATTTACATATTTTTCAAGATGGGTTTCCTTGGGTCGGTACATCAAAAGAAAGGCTAGGACATGTAGCCACACTCGGCCATAACCCCAAAAAGAAACACTCAACCCACTATGTCTATCGCGCAAGATCTCCCATCAACTAGTGTCGGCTATCATCCCAAAAAGTTGCAGCTCCTACATCTCACGCACGGGTCCTCACACCCATCCCGGTGTGTCAGGCAGTGGTGGCGACAACATCCCTCGCATTGCCCCATCTTGTCGAACGTGAACCGATATGAACTCCTGAATGACAGGGCCCTTAGCCAGGCCTACATCGTACATCACTATCGCACAAACTCGAATAAATGTCAGTCCAGGAACGGTGGGACATTCGATCTCCACACACTCGACCTCTACATCCGAAGGAAGACTGAAAAAGACGCCCCGCGTGACAGCATGGAGCGGCATCCTGCTAATTTGAAATGTTGGTCCCCGAAGGGGTGAGTACAACCACTCAATGCATCATGCCACACAATCATCACAATCATAGCATCACATGTCATTAAGGCATCCATGCACAACTTACCTTGGTATCATGCACATGTCATCATACCTCATGTACATACATCATCATATAGTCATTACCATCATACCATACACTTACCATCATCATGTCACATGTATCATCATATTTACCATGCATCCATGCATCCAAGCATATAGCATCATCATCATATCACATGTACCATCATCATTGCCATGCATCCATGCATATAGCATCATCATCATATCACATGTATCATCATCATTACCATGCATCTATGCATATAACATCATCATCATATCACATGTACCATCATCATCATATCACATGTACCATCATCATTGCCATGCATCCATGCATATAACATCATCATCATATCATGCATATAACATCATCATCATGTCATGCATATATCATCATGCATAATTCAATTTCAATTTCATTTTGGACCGCCACATTTCTCTTTCCCGAGACCAATGTTTGCATCCCGCATGTATCTAAGATATAATCAGACATCCGATTCCCCACTCTCCGGGCATCTCATACCCCAACTGGCATCACCAGGACCCTCCGGCATTCAGCCATTTAAGGCCACCAGGCAACCGGCTGTACCTTCTAGCCAGACATGTCGCACCCCAAATGGCATCGCGAGGCATCCCTCGGCACAATACCTACCGAGCTTCCGGCTCCCCCACTCTCCGGGCATCTCGATACCTCTCGGTACTCCCGAGGACCCTCCGGTATCCGGCCATTCAAGCCCACCGGGCAACCGGCCGTACTCTTCTAGCCAGGCATCCCGACACTCCCGGGGCATCGTCGGCTCTCACCTCTGACGGCCTTCTCATTTATCCCAATTCTCATCTTTAATTATAGTTCAATTTTAACATGGCATGTGATGTGATGGCAATCAAGATCATATTCATCCTTGAATTCATACACGCATCTCAAATCATCATCATACATGCAGCAAGACACAGTCACTCATAACAATACAATTCATGGAGTCCATGCAATTTAAAACAGTCTATATTTCATGCCTTTTCGAAGTTTACAAAATTCCAGCTTGTACCATTTTAGAAAACATTTAAATAAAATATCCATATGCCTCTCAAAAATCATGAAATCAAGACATGTGATAGACAAGACAATAAGATAACAATTTCATGCAGAACACATGCCCAAAAGAGTTTCACACAAGAAGATATAACTCACACAAATACAGCATGCAATTTCGGATAGAAACAGATTGCGCAGTCTTTGAAATAATTCGATTAAAATACCCGAACGACCTCCCAAAATTATGAAATTTTAGCAGGTTATATTTAAGACACTAAAGTAGATTTTTTATGCAGACATCTAGGCCAGATTCGTTCTAGATAGTTTTCTATATTCATCCGAAGTTCTGATTCTAGCACCGAAACGTCCAGTGTAGGTATCTCCAAAATATCGAGTTTTCATCCCCTTATTCTTCTTCATTAAGGGATCTAAGTCAAATTACCAAATAATAGTCACCATATGGGTCCAAGAAGTCTCGGGTGTCCAGTACCGTGTTTCCAGATTTACCGTCTTCAAGAATAAGTCGATTCACTAGGCTACGCTTTCTCATTTTACTTCAAATTGGAGTATGTTAATCTCTAGAATATTCTCTACAAGTTTAATGAAGAAGTCGAAGAGAGATTCTTGGTAAAAATCGACATGCAACCCACAAAAGTACCAAAAGATCAGCAAAACAGTTCCAGATCTAGTGTCTTCGTAGGAAGAAGGTTTGACCCCTTAGATATCCACCATTTTATCCCAAATTTTAGTATGTTGTATTTTAAGATGTTTTCTACAACTTTAATGAATGAATAAAATTCAAAATCCAACTCAAAACATGCATGCAAGCCTCCACAATTTTCTGGGTCAGGCGGTTTACACGAAATCAGCAAGCATTTTCAAGAATGAGTCACATTCTAGCTTTGGTTTTGCCTGCCCTAACATCCGAGATCTACTACCAACAAATCACACATGCAAGACACACATGCAAGAGTGGAAATCGATCCTAACTTGCCTCTAAGACCAAGCGGATGACAGCAAACGGACGGCACACGAGCGATGGACGGACGGTGTGCGGGCGGCGACAGGCGAGCTCCTCCTCCTCCTCGGTTCCTCTCTCTCGCAACTCCCTCTCTCTCTCTCTCTCTCTCTCTCTCTCTCTCTTTGGCTTGGCCGAATTCAACCAGCCACTCTCTCTCTCTCTCCCCCTTTTATTTCCCTTAAGCTACAATCATTAGTAATGATTAGTAGCCTCCCTCAATGGCCAATGCATGTAATCCTCTTTTTGCCACTTGGCCAAGCTCATGCAAGATGGGCTTGGGCTTGGATTGGGCTTGGAAGAAGTGGGCCGGCCACTCCTCCCCCCCCTTGGTCGACGGTCACTCTCCCTTGGGCTTCAATTGGGCCGGCCATTCAGCCCACCAAGAGCTCAAGCCATTGGGCCTAAGGTCCAACCTAATTAAACCCACAATTTCACTTTCAATTATTCATATTTAATTATTTCTTTTATAGATTTCAAATTTTAAATTTCAGATGGCCAATAATAAATCATTCTCATTAATTTATCCTATAATACTAATTTAAAAACTCATGAACACAAGCCTATATCACTTAGTCTTAAGAGGAGACTAATGGCTAAAGCATAAACCATAGGTAATTTCATTACTTAATTATGGGCTTTAATACACTTTAGCACTTGTCTTGAATTTTTGGGATGCCACGTTCGAAGGCCAGAATTCCAAGTTGGTGATTTTATCCTTCTGAAGGTATCGCCAATAAGGGGTACTCCGCACTTGAGCAAAGAGAGAAAACTGAGTCCAAGGTACATAGGTTCATTTGAGATTCTAGAGAGAATCAGGATCCTAGCATATCATCTTGCATTACTGCTGAGGTAGGCGCAAGTGTGTGATGTCTTTCACGTGTCGAGATTAAGGACATATAGCCTGACCTAACCCATGTGCTAAATCTTGAATAGTTAGACGTGGACGATAGAGTGTCATACGTGAAAAGCCCGGTTCAAATTATGGATCAGAAAGAACATATTTGGTATTCCAAGATGGTCCCCTTGGTCAAAGTGATCTGACAACACCAAGGGACTGAAAAATCAATCGGGAAAAGTGAAGACTCGATAAGACAACAATAACCCCCACCTTTTTTTATTGAGATTTATAAAGGTTTAAATTTCAAGGCCGAAATTTTTATACGAGGGGAAAAGTTGTGACATCTTGATTTTCAGATTCTAATTTCAATTGGATAAGTTGGGTTTTTCATCAATGCGACTATAGTTTTGTTCTCTGAGATGGCCACTCATGAGATAACTGACCTATCAAGTAAAGTAGTTAATGGATTTTAATGCAATAGACTTGAGAATTTAACTAGGAATCGACTACTCGACCGTACTAGTTTACAAGGGTCATTATGGCTATTGACACCTAAATTTTGGCAACCCAATTAGTCATTTATGGCACAAAAATTAGGGGTTAAAATTAAGCCCTACAAAAAAAAATTAATTACTTAATTGCATAGCATATAAGTTTAGATGCATTTATTTATTATTATTGCATTTGCATTGGTGACGAATGGGCCCGAATTGGTGGTTATGAGCTTTAAATTGACAAGTTGAGCTAAGCCCATGAAAAGAGGGAATTAGCCCGAGCCCGTTATTTTCTAATGACTGAAAATTAACTTATGAGGTTGGCAATTTAGAGTTAGAGCTTTAATTGAAAAAAGATAACATATTCAAGAGGCTACAGCTCTCAAGGGCCGAAGCTCTCTCTTTTCCTACGTGATTTGGACGGTTCCATCTCGATGCTTGGCAGCTCCCTTGATCATTAGCCATTCCTTGTGTAGCCCCTCGTCTGTGAAGTGTGACACCAGTGGTTCCTATTTGGTGTATATACGCTTTGATCAACATCACAGCAGGTGACCACAATTGAATCAAGAGCAGACGGTGATTGTTGGATTATTCATTGGCCTAGTCGAAGTAAATGACAAGTTTCGAGTGGGGGTTTCTAGTCATGATATCCACGGCTTGAGCAGCAAATTCGGTGACCAAACATTTGGTCAAGCACACGCACGTGAGAATAAGTTCTCCCTATCGCCATCGTTTCTCCACAATATCTTGTCTCCGCACCTTGGAGTTTTGTTTGCAGATTTCTCAAGCCGCGAGATACTATCACTTATAGCACTCGTGAAGCTCCTCCATGTACGACGGTTTTCATTGCAAGTTGTTGTCCCGGCAATGCTCCACGGCTTCAGCAGAGTAGCTATCAGTGGATCGCCTCGGAGGTTCCATAACGAGCTAGTTTCCAGTTTTTCAAGATTCCCCATTAACTACTGGGCCGAGTAACCATTGGACAACCCCTCCTAGTTGACGAAGTCGAGAACCACTGCTGGTCGCTTCCACAAGCCATCACTGCAAGCTGCACCTTTCTTGGTCGAGACCCCATAAATGGCCGGATAGAGAATCGCCAACCATCTACCCGTTTTGATTTGAAATCAAATTCTCAATTAAATATTCATGCAATCTATTCATATATTCTCAATAAGGACAGTCACGAGAAGGAGATATTGCGAGCTCATCTTTGCAATGTTCGGAATCCAGGAAAAGTTTATTACAATCATGAATTTTTGGCCGGTATTTGGGTTAAAGAAATAAAATCAATGGAGAATATTCATATTGCATGGCCCTATGTGGAAAGATACGAGCATATGCACAAAGGAAATTCGGAAGATCAGCACGAGAGGGGAATGTTGGGCACGTTTTGCACTGTGGGCATGGATTTGCAAAATATATATATCGGCATTCGATCAATAAAGAGGGAAGGAAAGACAATATATTTCAACGCATGCATAGAAGGAAACAAAATATGCTTTCTTTCCTCATTGGTTTACGCCCTTTCAATATAAATTGACTCATTACAGGACAAAAAGGGGGGCATTCTTGATACGAGAGAGAGAGACGTGAAAGAGGAAAGAGCGTGAGTTTTCTTGGTCAATTCTTGGCCAAGACTCATGCCGACGTTTCTACCGCAATGCTTTCATCGTTCGCTATACATTGTCAAGGAGCTGCTATCCTATTGAAGCTATTACTCGACCGCTTGACGACGCCACCGCAGCCCCTTCATCAATGATGTCACTGCAATACCGCTCCTCGTAGTTGCTGATCCTCCACTGACGAACGTTGCCTGGAGCCACCCCTCTGTGAGGAGATCGCTGCCTCATTGAGTCGGCAATCTTATTGTGTTCCTGTTTTGCAGCAACTCTCCCTTTTGTTGTTCTAGTCTTCTTATGGCTGGCCCCCAGCTGTGATGGTCATCCTCGTTGACTTTGCTAAGCCGAATCAGCGAAGCATCAGTCACCACTCGAAATTTGCTGTTGCTTACTGAGCAAGGCACCATCTTTGAGCAGCACGTCATCTTGAATTGCTGCCTGTGAGTCATCCCGCCATCCGTCGTTCGACCGAACTAGACAATGTGGTTCACGTGATGCCAAATATTAGGTAAGAATCTCTTCTAATTTGATTTGCATATATCCTTATTGCCTAATTTGTGGGATTATCTCGTTTGAATATTTGAATGATACCATCATATCCACAAAATATCGATTAGCCTTTTAAATTGGGAAATCTTCCTAATTTCGCAACGTACATATGATTGACGGTCCGATTTCACGCTCGAAATACGACTCGCAATCGTACGGAAAAATCATCAATCCGATCTCACACTTAACATACAATTTGTGATTTTATTTAAAAATTGGTCAATCCGATCTCATGCGCGAAATACGATTCGTCAATTTATTTCCCAAAATTAAATGGACGTGGATGATGTCTTGCTTGATTTGGTGCCATGTTTATCTTGATGCCTTATTTGTTTGCTCCCGTAAAAGAAAAATATTTGAGTTAGATTAGATGCATGTTAGGATATTACTTGTTTTAGGTTATTTTGCATGTCTAGAATAGGAAATTTATTTATTTCGAATTTCTTAAATAAAAATACCAAAAAGCATAAATTTAGGATGTTAGATTTCTGTTTCACTAGTTTAAATTGCATGTTTAATTATTTGGCAATTATTAATTTCAAAATTAAAAAAGGAAAAATGAAAAACAACAAAAAAAAAAATCATCATGCATATGTCATGTAGAGTTAGGGTATATTTTGCACGCCATTGCATATTAGGGTTAAATTGTACTTAATTTAATTTTAGATAATATTTTTTCTTAATTTATTATAAGTTTCGGTATTTTTTTTAGATATATTGCATTTTAGGATTATTTAGGTTAAGATAATATTTTAGTTTAGATTAGGATATGGCTCAACCTAATTCCTAATATAAATTAAATAGGATCTTAATCTAGTTAGGTAATTTTCACATTTCACCAAATTTCGAATTTCATGAAAAATACAAAAAATGTCATAGGTTAAATTAGTTTTATTATTTAGGATAAAATGCATTCTTTTAGGGAAAAAAAAGGCCGTATGCACGTCATTAGGGCTAGATTCATTGAGATGCATGTCATTTAGTATTTTTGCTAGGCCCATTTAATTAGAAATTACATATCATTAGAATTAGGTCATTAGTTAATATTGCATTGCATATTGCATGATTTTCATTAATTAAATGAAAACAAAAAAATAAATTGCGTGTTAATTAGAAACAATATCTAAGGTTGTTGATGTGGATTTTAATTTAATATTGCAGATACTTTCGTTGTTTTGAGGTAGGTTTTTGCAATTTATTTATTGTTTATTTGGGTGCTAAATTGGTGGATTGCACACCTGCATGATCACCTCACATGTTAGGGAAATAGATTTAAAATCAATTTAAGCTGCCTGCAAAAAATATTTTTGAAAATAAAAGAATGGTACCGAAATGGCATTAGAGAAATCTATTGTAACCAAGTCCCCGTACCCATAGTCTCTGATTCGTAGGAGTAAAGTAAAACTCCCGTTATTTTACTTGGGTTTCAAATCGACCCACCAAAAATAAATTAGTGGCGACTCCTAGATAAAATCCATTTACATGTTTAAAAATTTGAACTTAAGTGGCGAATTGGTATGGGCTTGGGAGAGCCCGAGTTAAGTCTAGGCTTAATAATCCATTAGCCAAACCCTAGGTGGCTCACACCTGAAAAATTGGTTGCGACGATGGCATAATTAAAAATCGATTAAAGGTTGGAGATAGGTCGATTTGACTACGATGTGTGATCAAAGTATGGGTGATTCCACCTGATTGCAAAATTCTCGTTGATTGGCACTAGATCGATTTTTTTTTTGTCATTTTGGGTACTCTATGCTCGTATTTGAAATCTCGAGATTTTCACGACCACCGAGAGTCGCCAATGTGTTGAAAAGGTACGTTGTGGCTCAAAGAAGATCGACCATGGGTCAATTGCACCAAAAATTTCCAAAAGCTAACCAATAGGCTAGGTCACACTAAAATCGCACCAGATTGAAATTAACCACGAATTTGAACCCAGTTTCAAAAATTGAAAGTTTTTTCATGTCGCAAGTTATTTTAGGAACGTCAACTCATCTTTCGAGGAACTTTTGGTGAGTTCATGATTTTTACGGAAAATCGATTCGGACGATTCGAAAATTGAAAATTCGGATTAGCCAATTTGAAGGGATTTTTGGCCTCCGGTGTGAGCTACTTGGTGAAAGAAAATTGTGTTGGCTTTTTCTTTAACAAAATTGGACATCACTAATAGAGATTTGCTAAGAAATCCACTCTTGGGAAAAAGGAAATAGAATTCGGAATTGAGGGAAGTGTCCATTTTTGCTGCCCAAGACTTGTTATGTGGGGGAATTATGGTGCAAGAAAGCAAGTGAGAATCAAGTATTTTAACATGAGGATTTTTGGGGACCAAATTGGATTGAATGAGAGCTTGTGGGGCCAAGACTTGATGAGTACAAGATGTTTTATTTAAATTTCCCCCTCCTTCGGCCCCTCCAATTCACACGTCCCCCTCTCTTTCTTTTTCTTATTTTTTTGCACATCTCCCCCTTCAGCCAACAAACCCCCCCTCCTTATCCATCCACGTCTCTCTCTCTCTCTCTCTCTCTCTCTCTCTCTCTCTTCGCATCTTTTTCTCCTCCTAGCTAACAACCATTTGCTCCTTTATCCTTTCCCCTTGGCTGCTTCTCCTTCATTCTTGTTTTCCCTGCATGATCGTTACCCTACCGAACCCCGCTGATTTTCTTTCCTTCAGCTGCCATGCCCAAATCGACTCAAGCCAACACACTCCACTAACTCAGCCACTCCGTTCCACCAGTCAACCAGCGAAGCTTCTTCCTCTGGCATTGACCCCAAAGCTCCATGTCCGAAGCAACCCACAATTTCAGCCCATTCCAACTTCTGCTCCATCAATCCAGCGAGCCCAACAGCCACAGCTCAGCCTGTCGAGCCGAGCCCTCACCCCCACCCGCGGTTGCCAAGACTGGTCCCAAGCCATGGCCAAACCAACCACTTGTTGCAGCTCCTTAGGCCCAAGATCAGGAACCTAAACCAGCAAGGGTTTATGGGCATCAAGGCTCGTTTTCAAGCCCGTCCCGACCTCCCTTGATGCTCGCGCTTTGGAGTTTGTTGCTCGTCTTCGTGTCCTCGTCAAAGTGAACTCACTGGCTCCTTAATCCAGTGAGTTTAGTCATTAATCCCTACTTAGGAAGTTAATGATGCTTAAGGATTGATTAGCTTATGTTAAGCTTGGATTATGTGAATAGTTAGAACGGATTAGTAATTTAATCGTTTGATATTGTATGATAGGTGGTTAGAGTAGTGCAATTAGCAAGTAAATAACTCGGAGTATTTATCTAGATAGGTTCGGAAATTTGCCGTGCCTGTCTCAGCTTTTAATTAGGCTTTTCCAGCCTAAGTGTGCATTTTTGCTATTTATTGGTATTATTTAATTAATTTTCGTAATTATTTAATTAATTATTATTTTTCGAAAATTAGACGGGGATAGCCGGTGATCGAATTTATACTAATTGCAATTGTGTGATTTCGTTATCTAATTGAGTGCTGGATTATGCAAATTGAGTGTGATTTGTAATTTTGGGGTATTTATCCCAAAATTTATTAATCTTAGTATTTAATTAGAAAATCACCAAGCATCAGTTTACAGTGCCAAAAATGTTTTTATCAACTATATGCATAGTGGGATTTTATAAAGTAAAGATATTGTATTTTTTACGAAAGCTGAATGTGTACCCACACACGATTATTTTTATTATGTATGATAAAAGTGGTGAAATGGTTGGTTGGGTAAAATGGTATACTATATCAACCTGAGGATTTTAATATATCAGCTTAGAGTGAGCAGTATACCCTAAGTACTGCACAACTTTGGTGAGCATTAATCGTATACTATATCAACCTGAGGGCTTCAATATATCAGCTTAAGGTGAGCAGTATACGTTGTTATTAGCTTTTAGTGAGCATTTCTATCTATATTCAACTCAGTAGGAGCAGTTCTTGACGTGATCGGACTTTATAGATAGTACAGAATGAGTCGTCCCATGAGGGTTACCGAGCAGGTTTCTAGTTTCCTCGATCCCGGAAGTTTTTTGATCTATGAGCTGGTTGTAACCACTATCTAGGTCGAAGAAGTTCCACATCAAGAGATACGTAATCGATTCAAAGAATGGTTCCGTTACGCTCCCAATGGCGTTAGGCTAGGTCCCCTTAGGACTTTCAATATCCCCTTTGTGGTGATTGATGCTACCCCGGATGAGGATCCAGCTTACCCTCTTGATGGTACAGTGGAGAACCCGTCGTCTCGTCTTGACCCTGTGGAGACTGCCGAATCAGCAAACGAGTCAGACTAGGTAGTCATGAAATAGCTTTTTTAAGGATTGACCTTTTTGTAGTCCCATTCCATGCTACACAATTTTGTCCCATAATCCAACGCATCAATTTCACAAAACATGCATTCCAATTGTTAATCATGGCCACACACAAGCACAACCTACTCAAAGTTTGGCAGTCTTCTAACATAGCCAGGATTCGTCTCACCCCATCGAACACGGCATCGTCACTACATCAACGACATTCCATAAATGAGCATAAACCCAACCTCTACTACGACCGGTATCCATTTATAGGGCATCCCATATAGGAGCAACGTCCAGCTTAACACCCTGAGACGGGTTCTCATAACCAGCGCACGATCATTCAATCTCGGCTAAGAATATTGTGCTTTGCACTCAAATGTCTCAATTAAAATAACATACTTGGCCCATTTTCTTCATATTAAAAACACACAATAAAAATAGTTGTGTGGGTACACGGTTAATTTGCACCAGAAAAATTGATACCCTTTCTTTTAAAATCACACTATTTGATATAGTTTTTAAAACCATTTTTGGTGTTAAAATGCGACACCCAGTAATTTCTAAATAATTACCAAAATTTTCAAATTTTGAATTAAACACTTAAAATTACAATCATCACTCAATTGCACAATTTAATACTCAATTGTAGAAACTAAGCACACCATTACAATCAACACGAAATTCCGATCATTGGCTATCCCAGTATAATTTCTGGAAAAAAAAACTAATTAAATAAATACCAAAAATAATTAAATAATGCAAATTAAATACCATAAATACCAACTTAGACTAGAAATGCTAATCTAACCACCTAAATAAGCCTAGAAAATCTTAGAAGATATCTAGATAAATAGTACAATCTATCTAATCCCTAATTAGCATAAATTAATCACCCCTTTAAGCATAATTAACTCCCTAAGTAGAGTTTAGCAAATAAGCTCACCGGTTTAGCATTCCGATGAGTTCACGGTGACAGCGATGCGAAGGCGGGCGATAAACAAGCCTGCGGTGACACCAAGCGGAGCTCGAATGGGCCCAAAAAAGCCTCCCAAAGCTCTCGGCTAGGCTAAGAGTTTAGTTTCTACTCCTTAGGTTACTAGGCTGCTCAAATGGCTGAAACGGCACAGGTCAGGCGGCGAAGACTACTGCGACTCCAGGTAAGCTCGGCGATGGCAGATGGTGGCTAGATGGGATGAACGGTGGCCAGGCAAGCTCAGGTTGACAACCTAGGCGCAGACAATGGGGCTAGAGGGTGAGACGAGCGGGACGGAATACACGGGCTAGGCTGGACTACAACAACGAGCTTGACAACTGCAGGGGAGGCGGTCGACGGTGAGGGGCTGTTGGCTGGTTCTCTTTGGTTCTCTCTAGCTCTCAAATGGATAACAATGGATAAAGTGGGCTGCAAGGAGGAAGAAGAAGATGCTGGCTAAAGGGGGTCCACCATTTGGCCTCAATTATTCCATTTTCATCATCACACATGCCCCACCAGCTACTACCTTCAATCCTCGACCATTTACAGCCTTCAAGCTTCCTAAACAAGCTTCCCAATGGGTCCAAAATGTTATCTCCCCCTTGGCCTACGAATTTTGGACCAATTCCCCTCAATTTGATTCAATTCTCCTTCAATACTCCTCCAATTGAGCTTAATTCAATCCCTATAAATTCAGCCAAGATTCTATCGTCCATCTCATGATTTTTCCTTGTCAAATGAACCAACTTGAATCCTAAAAATGCGACAAAAAACTATCCCTTGAATTTTCCGGTCCAAAACGGCCTTGCTTTGAATTTTTCCAAAAATCCTAGTTTGCAGAAAAATCTTTAGAGGAAGAGTCGACGTTCTTAAAATGAATCGTGACATGATAGAACTTTGGGTTCAAATTCGCGGTTAATTTCAACCGGGCGCGATTTTAGCGTGACCTAACCTACCAAGTAGCTTTTAAGAATTTTTAGTGCAATTGACCCGTGATTGATTATTTTTTAGCCACATTGTACATCTTCGACACATTGGCAACTTTTAGTTGTTGTGAAAATCTCGAGGTTTCAAATACGGGTATAGGGTACAAAAATGACAAAAAAATCAATTTAGTGCCGTTCAACGTGAATTTTGCAATTAGGTGGAATCACTCATACATTAATAACATACATTTGCCTAACCGACCTATCTCCGGTCTCTGATCAATTTTGACGGTACCGTAATGACCCTTGCAAATTAGCATGGTCAAGTAGTCGATTCCTTATCGAATTCTCAAGTCTATTGCGTTTAGATTCCTTAACAGCTTCACTTGATATGCTAGTTATTTCGTGAGTGGCCAACTTAGGAAAAAGAACAATAGGCACATCGATGAAAAGCCCGACTTATTCAATTAAATTTCATCCTCAAAATTTAAACCATTACAAATCTTTAAGCAAAAATGTGGGGGTATTGTCGTCTCATTGAATCTTCACTTTCCCAGGTTGCTCCCTCTGTGCCGTGTTGTCAGACCACTTTAACCAATGGAATCGTCTTTGTGCACAGAACCTGTTCATTTTGAACTACAATCTGAACCTGTCTTTCCACGTACAACACCCTGTTGTCCACGTCTAACTCTTTAAAATCCAGCATGTGGTTTGAGTTAGGCTCATACTTCCATAACATCGATATGTGAAATACGTCATGCACTTGCGCCAACCTCGACGGCAATGCAAGATGATACACTAGAGTCCCTATCCTTTCCAAAATCTTGAAGGGACCAATGTACCTCGGACTTAGTTTTCCCTTCTTGCCAAAGCGCGAAGTACCCCTCATTAGTGACGCCTTCAGAAAGAAGTGCTCACCAACTTGGAATTCAAATGGTCTTCGACGCTTATCTACGTAGCTTTTCTGGCGGCTCTGAGTGGTCTTTAACTTGTCCCTAATAACTACAACTGCATCTACTAACTGCTGAACCAACTCTGGGCCCATGATCTTTCGTTCTCCGACCTCATCTCAACACACTAGCGTTCTGCACGCTCTGCCATACAATGCTTTAAAAGGAGTCATCTGAATGCTTTGTTGGTAGCTATTGTTGTAAGCAAACTCGATAACATGAAGCTGTTCCTCCCAGCTTCCCTTGAAATCCAACACGCATGCTCTCAATATGTCCTCGAGAGTCTGAATTGTGGCACCCCGAAACACCTTAGGTCGCCACAGGTACCTATCGCTCCACCTAATGAACACTAGTTACATATCTTAGTAGAAGCATCGTAGTTCATGGGCATTTTTCTTTTCAAAAACGGTCCCAACGCAACTTATTAGCGGAAACATAAACAAATTTCACCATTCCTCCCTCCAATAACCATAATGCAATGCACACCAACTACACATCATATGAAAAGATGAAGCTGAGCCACTTTTATTTACATATCTTCATGATGGATTTCTCAGGTCGGTATAACCAAAAAGAAAAGCCAAGATTTTTCAACTAAATTTGGCCACAACCCAAAAGAGATCTCGACCCCTATATCGATCACATGTCATCCTCCATCTACAAGTGTCGGCTATCCTCAAAAAGTGTCAGCTCTCCATTCCTCACGCGGGCCATCATACCCACCCCGATGCGTCAGGCGATGGCGGCGGCAACATCCCCTGATTCACTCCATCACGGCGGATGTGGACCAACAAGAACTCCTGGATGATTAGGCCCCTAGCCAGGCCCACATCATACCTCACCAGCATGCGAACCCGTATAAACGTCAGACCAAGGATGGTAACGCAATCAATCTCCGAACACTCGGCCTCCACATCAGATGGAATGCTGTAAAAGGTACCCCGCGTGACCAGAGGAAGAAGCATCTATCTAATCTGAAATGTTAGTCCCCAAAAGGGGTTAGTACAACTACTCAGTAGGTAAAGATCCATTAAACTACTCAATGCATCCCACAGAACAATCAAGACATCACAAACAAAGTACATATCATTCATGCATCCAGGCATAACTTACCTTGTAGACATGCATATATCATCATACCATATGTGCATGCACCATCATGCACTCATCATCAAACATCCATGCATATCCATGCCTCATGCGCATATGTTCCTTGCATGCATACATATCATATCATACAGCCATGCATACATGTCACCATACCGTGCATGATTCAATTTCAACTTTTATCTTTCAATTGGGTCACCACATTTCTCTTTCCCGGGACCCGTGATTACATCCCACATTTTATCGCTCGCACCCCACCTGGCATCGCGAGGAACCTCTGGCACACACCGCCGGGCATCCGACACCCCATATCCCAGGCATCTCGCATCCCAACTAGCGTCATGAGATATCCCCTTAGCACACACCTCCGAAGCTTCCGACACCCCCACAGCCCGGGCATCTCGAAACTCCGGAGGACATTCGACACCCCCACATCCCGGGCATCCAGTACTCCCCTTACCAAGCATCCCGACACTCCCGGGGCATCGTCGGCTCACCCCTCCGATGGTATTCTCTTTTATCATACTCATATTCACAATTTATGTTTCAATATCAACATGGCCCATGATGTGATGACAATCAAGTCAATTTCAGCTTTTCATTATATATCTAATGTCAAATATCATAACATGTGCAGCAAGCTTCAATAACTTACAATAATACCATTTATGGGGCTCATGCAAAACAGGATAGTCAATGCATTACAGTCTTTGAAATTCGCACAATTCAGCTTGCACAGTGTTAGAAAATATTTCCATTAAATACCCAAATGACCATTAAAAATTATGAAATTTCAACATGTGATAGTCAAGACATAAAGAAAAATATTTTATGAAGAACACTTCACTAAAAAGCCTTCATATCATGCGGTATAGACCGAGCATCGCAGCACCATTATTATAACCACTTAACTTGCACAGTTTTTGAAACATTTTTAATTAAATAAGAAAATGAAATAAAAAAAATATGAAATTTGAATATGTTATAGGGGATACTGTTGGAGAAATCCTTATGAAGAGTTTTGAAGTTGACAAAATGTATCCATCAGTCTAGTCTGAAAGTCTGCAGACTCTGTCAGTTAAAGTCTGAAGACTTCCGGACAGCCAGACTCAAGACTCAAAGTCTGTCCTCATTGACAGACTCTAATCCGTTGAAGAAATGTTATCCAGAACTGGATGTTTTGTTCAGGATTTAACCTTATCATCTGGAGAAGATCTCGTGGCTGGAGAAGATGTATCAAAATCCTTTTGATTTATCAAGATTGATTCAATGACTGAAGATTCGATGGTTGTCTAAATATTATTGGAAGGTTCTACTTATGGAAACCAAGATCCTGATTGTATGGGCGAACAGGATTGATGGGCTATCAACACGTTCCTTTAATAACTCGAACAAATCTTCCTAATTGATTCCGTCCAACGGGTAGATTGGAGGAATTCCTTTGGTAAGTGCCAATGGGTATGATGGCATAAAGGAGTATATAATGAAGTCGTTCTTAGTTGTTCGAGGTGTGCGCGATAGAAGAATTCCAAAGTCTGAAGCTCCTATTTCTTTAGATAAATCTCTTGAGCGAATACTTGTATACAAAAGAGAGTATATATTTGTGAGAGACCTTGAGGAGGTGTGGTAGAACATCTACACTGTGGAATCAAGGCAAAGCTGTCCTGTAACTTCTCTTTTGATCATAGTGAAATCCAGCCGGTGGGCTGTCAGTGCGGAAGAGTGGACGTAGGCTTGGAATAAGCCGAACCACTATAAATCCTGTGTTTAATTTTCTCTTCCTTACTCTCTTTACCTTGATCGTATTTCAATCTGTTAAGAATTGCTTCCGTATTTGAGAAAATTTGTTTGTGCGCCTATTCACCCCCCCTCTAGGTGTTTATACTAGCAATATCAATTGGTATCAGAGCCTGTGTACTTACTTTATTTGAAGTGTTTTACTTCATAGTAAAAGATCCATGGCTAGTATGCTAGCACCGGGGCTGATGGAAGGGCAAAGCAATACCAGACCACCTTACTTTGATGGAAAGGATTACAACATCTGGAAGAACAAGATGAAAGCTTTCCTACGATCAAAGGATCCTTTGGAATGGGACGTTGTAGAAAAAGGAATTACTCCTACCACTACATCAGTCTTTGAAAGAGGAAAAGATGCTGAAGAAACCAGCGGAATGTCTCAGGAAGAAATAACCAAGAGACAAACACTCGATGCGAAAGCAATTTACTCCTTATATTGTGCTTTATCACCAACTGAGTATAATAGAATATCTTCTTGTGGTACAGCAAAAGAAGTTTGGGATAGATTGCATATAACCTATGAAGGAACAGATCGAGTGAAGGAAACAAGAATCAACATTCTTCTTGGTCAATATGAAGCCTTTAGAATGAAACCAGGAGAATCAATATCTGACATGTTTAGTCGTTTTACAAATATTGTGAATGGTCTTGAAAATCAAGGTCAACCAACTTCTGATCCCATGAAGTCCTATGAAGTGGAAAGGATCAATGAAGATGAAGATCCAAGAGGTAAGAAATCCATTGCATTAAAATCAAATGATGATTCGATGTTACTGATTCGAAGATGATATGGACGATGAGGAGCTTGCTCTCATGATAAGAAGATTCAGAAAACTAAATAGAAAATGAAGAAGGTTCAACTCAAAGAAACAAGGCTTTCAAAGACAGCAGACCAAGTCTGTTGATGATGAGGAACCAAATAAAGATGTAGTCTGCTTTGAATGCAAGAAAAAGGGACACATTAGACCCAACTGTCCTCTTCTGAAGAAAAAGAGAGGAAAAGATGAAAAATTTCGAAAAGCTCTCAAAGCTGAAACCTGGAGTAATACTGAGTGTGAAGAAAGTGATAATGAATATGCAAATCTATGTCTAATGGCACAATCGGACTCGGACTGGATCGACGGACCGGACTCGGGATCGACGGACCGGACTCGGGATCGACTCGAGACAGTGAATTTGAGGCAAGTAATTTTAAAATTCCTGTCAAGGTTTCTAAATATATTGATGAACTATGCTTTAGTCTTAAGACTTCTCTCAAAAGTTTTTCCAAACTGAAAAAAGAAAACTCAGCTCTAAAACAAAAGGAAAATGCTTTAACAGAAAGAGTTAAAAGTCTAGACTTGTCTGTTTCCAATCTTAGAGAAAATGAATGAAATCTTTTAAAAGAAAATGCTTTCTTAAAAACAGACTTATCAAATATATCAAAGAAATTTTCTATAGGGTCCGAAAAACTTGAGAAAATTCTTTCAGCACAAAGACCATACTTTAATAAGTCTGGTCTAGGTATGACAGAAGAAACAATTCCATTGATTGATTTTCCTAAAGTAAAAGAAAGAATTAAGAAAAGGCTTTCGAGTGAGGTTTACAAAAATCACTTCAAGAAAGTCTTTGTAAAACCCGTAGGTAGAAATGCTCTCGGATGTTCTAAGTGCAACGATCTGGATCACTTTGAAAAAGAGTGTCCTATGGTATGGAAACCTATAAAGAGAGTATGGGCTAATACTGTTTATCTTACTAACACCAAAGGACCCAAGAAAATTTAGGTACCAAAGAAAGCTTAAGACTCTTTGTTAAATGCAGGTCTCCATCAAGAAACAGGTAAAGTGGTATCTTGACAGCGGATGTTCAAGACACATGACAGGAGACTCAAATTGCTTTATAAAGCTTGCTCAAGTAAATGGTGGAAAAGTTTCATTTGGAGGAAACAACAAAGGAAGTATTGTGGGATTTGGAACCGTGAAAACTGGAACTCTCACAATAAGTAATGTTTCCTTAGTGGAAGGACTCAATTACAATCTTCCCAGCATTAGTCAATTGTGTGATACTGGTTTCAAGATCTTCTTTCAAAAAGGAACATGTTCTGGAATCAATAAAGACTCTACTCAATCTTTTCTTGGTCAAAGACATGGAAACATCTATCTTCTGGATGTGAAACCAAATGAATCGCAATGTCTTATCTCAATTCAAGACGAAGCAAGCTTATGGCACAAAAAGCTTGGACATGTCAACATGAAGCAATTAGCCAAAATCTCATCAAAACAGCTTGTTCGAGGTCTACCCAAATTGCCATACCAAAAGACTGATTCATGCACTCCATGTATTCTGGGAAAGCAGGTAAGAAATTCATTTAAACCAATAAATTATGTCTCTACTAACCATGTACTACAGTTGTTGCATATGGATCTCTTCGGACCAACCAAAACTCAGAGTATTGGGGGTAAGAAGTATTGCCTAGTAATTGTTGATGATTACTCCCGTTTTACTTGGGTATATTTCCTTTCAAGTAAGTCCGAAACCTTTTCGTATTTTGAAAAATTTGCTAAAAAGGTTCAAAATGAAAAGGGATGTGTAATCTCTTGTATAAAAACAGATCATGGAGGTGAATTTGAAAATCAAGATTTTACAAAATTCTGTGATGAATCTGGCTGTAAACATGTGTTTTCCTCTCCATATACTCCTCAACAAAATGGAGTTGTGGAAAGAAAGAACAGATCTCTTCAAGAAATGGCTAGAACTCTTTTAATTGAAAGTAAAATTTCTTCTCGATTTTGGGCTGAAGCTGTTTCAACAGCTTGCTATATCATCAATAGAGTCTTCTTAAGATCTATTCTTCAAAAAACCCCTTATGAGTTATTCAAAGAAAAGAAGCCTCTTGTTTCATACTTTCATGTATTTGGTTGCAAATGTTTTATATTGAAAAATGCAAAAGATCGAGTTGGTAAGTTTGAAGAAAGATCAGATGAAGGTATCTTCCTTGGATATTCTACTTCAAGCAAAGCTTACGAGTCTATAACAAGAAGAGTCATCTGAAAAAGGAGTCAATGAATGTCAAATTTCAAGACTCAACGCAAGATGAATCAAGTCGACTCATCAAGAAGAGTCGAACTGCTCCAGACCCTCCAAAGTCTACAACTCAAGAAGCATCTCAGACTCTGGAAAACCAGCATCAGGTTGTTAGTGAAGATCCAAATAAAGAAAGAGATCATCAACCAGACAAATCAACAAGTAACTGGAAGCATAAGTCCAGTCATCCCAAAGATCTTATAATCGGCGAAATGAATGAAGGAATTCGCACCAGATCCAAAAGGCGGGAAGAGTCTAGTGCTGTGGCTCTTGTTTCTGAAATTGAACCAAAGAGCATAGAAGAAGCTTTATCTGATAAAAGCTGGATTGAAGCTATGAAAGAAGAGCTCAGACAGTTCAGCATAAATGATGTCTGGGAATTGACATCCAAACCAAAAGGTAAAACTGTTATTGGAGCCAAATGGGTGTTCAGGAACAAGATGAACGAGAAAGGGAAAGTCGTACGAAATAAAGCAAGACTTGTGGCCAAGGGATATATGCAAGAAGAAGGAATAGACTATGATGAGACTTACGCTTCAGTGGCAAGGTTAGAAGCTATTCGACTATTACTTGCGTTTGCTTGTTATAAGAATTTCAGGTTATTCCAAATGGACGTCAAAAGCGCCTGCCTAAATGGATTTATCCATGAGGAAGTTTATGTGGAACAACCGCCGAGGGGTTTGAAGACCCAAAGAAGCCGGACTCGGTCTTCGGGCGAAAAAGGCTTTGTATGGTTTAAAGCAAGCACCTCGGGCTTGGTACGACAGTTAAGTAATTTCCTATTACAAAATGGTTTTGTCAAAGGTAAAGTAGATACGACTTTATTTATCAAGAAGGAAAACAAAAGTTTCTTACTTGTTCAAATATATGTGGATGATATCATTTTTGGATCCTCTAATGAAAGTCTGTGCAAGAAATTTTCAAAAGCTATGCAGGATGAGTTTGAAATGAGTATGATGGGAGAATTAACATTCTTTCTTGGTCTACAAATAAAACAATTGAAGGAAGGAACTTTTATTTTTCAAGAAAAAATATGTTAATGATCTTGTCAAAAGGTTTGGACTGGAAAATTGCAAAAAGACCGACATACCAATGTCAAGTTCTTTAAAGATAGACAAAGATGAAGAAGGGAAGAAAGTTGATCAAAAGCTGTACGGGAGCATTATCGGATCACTTCTTTATCTTACCGCTTCTAGACCTGATATTTTGTTGAGTGTTTGCATCTGTGCTAGGTTTCAATCAGATCCTAGAGAATCTCATCTCAGTGCTGCGAAACGCATCATTAAATACGTCGCCTCATCAACAAGCATCGGTCTTTGGTATCCTAAGAAGGGAGACTTTAAACTTCTGGGATATTCAGACACAGATCTGGCCGGTTGCAGAGTTGATAGAAAGAGCACTTCAGGAACTTGCCAGTTGCTTGGAAGCAAAACAGTGTCTTGGTTTTCAAGGAAACAAAGTTGTGTCTCTTTCAACAACGAAGCGAGTATGTAGCTCTTGGAAGCTGCTGTTCGCAAATTCTATGGATAAAACAACAGCTAAGAGATTTTGAAATTGAAGACTCATGCACGGAGATTAATTGCGACAACACCAGCGCTATCAACCTCACCAAAAATCCAATTCTCCACTCAAGAGCAAAGCATATAGAGATTCGACATCACTTGATTAGAGATCATGTTCAAAATGGAGATGTTTCAATTCAATTTGTTGACTCAAAGAATCAATCGGCTGATATACTCACAAAGCCTTTGGAGAAAAATCAATTTGAGTCTATACGGACCATACTCAACATTTTGAGGTATGAGGATATCAAAGTCTAAAGACCTTCAGACTCAGGCTTACAAGACTTTATCTACAGTCTTGGCTCGACCTTCAGACTGTAAGTGTTTCTCTCTCCAATCTCATCTTGAAAAGGTACGATCATCAGACTGTGTTTAAATTGTTGCTATATTTAATTACCGTAAATATTGCATCGATTCATTTTCAAAAGGGAAGTTATTTTTGAAATAGCTATTTTTACGGATAAAGACAATTATTTTGAAAAGGCATATTTTTATTTCCTTTGTGACGATTTGTTTACTCTTCTTTTTAACCGAACGAGCACTATCGATTTCTCTTCACTTTTCTATTCACTTTACTCTCAAAAACCCTAGAAAGCATCGATCCTCCACTCCCGTTTGTCTTCTTCGCTCAATCTTCAAAAAGTTGTCATCTTTTCTGGGAAAGTCAAGCAAGGAATCTTCCAAACACTGAGAAAGATGTCATCTTCGTGAAAGTCCTCAAGAATAGGAAGCAGGGGACCACAGAGAATGAGTGAAGGGCCTACGCACTTCGATCTTGCGAAGATGAAGTTACTCCGGATCAGCAACCGAGCCCACAACATTCTCGGCAGCGTCATTCTCCACCATCTAGTCCTCAAGGCGTTGTTCATCAGGAAGAAATCATCGAGGAAGCAGACCCCGTAAGAGTTCAAAAGCCTGTATTTATCTACAAGCTATATCGTGCTTTAAAATGAATTCGTACTCCTTTGAAATATGTTGATGATTTTGTTAAAGAAAAAGGATATAGGAACGAATATATCTTTTTGAAAAGAATGGAAAGTTTGGGAATCGCTCGTAAAGGGGTGGTGAGGAAACCCTTGCGAATATCCCAAGTGATCCTCGTGATCGGGGCCAAATCCTGTAGATGGGAATGATGATGACAATCTGTTCAATCTATTTCAACCGAAAATGGGTATTGCGGCTGAAATTCAAGGAAAAATGGGAGATTTGTTCAGATCAAATGAACAAAAGGATCTGTACTCGAAATTGCTGAAGCGTGGGGTAATAAACCCTAGGAGTGTGGACTTTGATTTTCTGGATGCTGTGAAAGTGAACTTGAGGGAAAAGTTCAGTTATCTTCGACTTGAAAAGTTCTATTCTGACTCAACTTAGGCTTATGCTGAATTGACTGCATATTTCTATTCAAATCTTAGCTTTTTAGATGCGAATAGATTTTCCTTCAGTGTCAAAGAACAAGACTATGTTGTGGATATGGATATGCTGGCAGATGTGTTAGAAGTTGAGAGGCGAGATATCAACCAATTAAAGTTTCCATTGCTCGGGCCACACTTGAACTGGTGAAGGACAGGAGAACAGAAGAGAAGATCACCTACTCAAGGATGAATGCATTCAACATCTTGCTTCACAAAAATGTGATTAATTGCCTTCGACCGAAATCAACTTCCAAAACTGATGTTTCAAGCTCTGAGGCAAAGTTGATGTATGCCATCCTCTGTGGAAAGAAGTTTTCTCTCCCTCATACTTGTCATGTTTCACATGCATAGAGCGTGATGAAGGACGAGAGGTCAACTCCCTTACCCAAGCCTTGTTACGAAGTTATTCGAGACATCTCGAATATTCAGCCTCCGCAAATCTTTTGTGTTCGATCATGCGATCATATGGTGGTAGGACTGAAAATGGTGACCAAAATGCATCTCGAAGGAACCGAGCAAGGAATTGGAGAAATTCAAGGAGAAGACTCCTGCCAAGTCTCATCAACTCTCTTCTGCTGCTAAGAGAAAAGGGAAGGAGCTCATGGTTGCTCCATCAAAGAAAAGAAGAGCTCTCCTCGTTGAGGATGAAGATGATGACGAAGACATCACCATCTCTGCAATGGCTTTGAAGAACTTAAGTCGTCCTGTTCCACAGAAAGAATCGGAACAAAAGACGAAAGAAGAAGAGGAGAAGGAAGAAGAAGAAAGAGAAGCAAAGGAGAAGGAAGATGAAGAAAGAGAAACGAGCAAGAAGCGAGCAAGAAAGACCTGAAGAAGAAAGAAGAGAAGGAGAACCGAGGAAATCTCCACCACGTAGGCATAGAAACGGGGGGAGATCAGGAGAAAGGAGTGACATCTTCATATCCAAATGAAAGTGAAGGAGTCAGTCGCTCACCTGCAGACCCAGAAGATATTTATGCATCTCAATTTCCAGAGGAAGGTCATGAAGCTTCATCGCCAAACCTGCGAGATTATGCTGATCCACCATCGTCTGCTTTTACTCCATCGAACGAGCGAAGCAAGTACTCGAGACCGATAATGGAGCAGATTTTCGCAGAATCATGGATATTCTCTTGGAGATGAAAGGTCAGATTTATGCCTTGGGATGCGAAGTTCAAAGCTTGAAGAATGAAAGTCAAGCTTCTTCATGTTCATTGAATGATAAGATGCAAGCCCTCTCTATTCAGAATCAGGCCAATGCCAAGAGTGAGGATGTTGTACAGCTGAAGGAAGACTTTAAGAGGCTGGAAGGCATCGTTCAGTCTATGGAAGATATCCAGCTTGTCCGTGTTCCCAAGCATTCTTAAACTTCATCTCATCCTTTTTAAATGATGACAAAAAGGGGGAGAGATGCAAGATTTGATTCAAAAACTTTTCATTCATTAAACTTTTTGTTGGACTAATTTGAGGTTTATGGTTTGAACATGTTTGACTTTGTTTTGTGTCTGGATATAAGAACTGCCTAGACTTGGATTTGACTACTTCTATTTATCAATATTTATATCTTATGAATGGCTTAATCATATATTGGACTAATCTATTTTCTGTGGTTGCAGATTCTAGTGTTATTCTATTAGCCATTTACTTCCATAAGATATGCATATGTGTTTGAGAAATGTTTTGCAAGTCAAAGTTATCCAAATCTGCATGAAGGTTTTGTCACCATCAAAAAGGGGGAGATTGTTGGAGAAATCCTCATGAAGAGTTTTGAAGTTGACAAAACGTATCCATCGATCTAGTACGAAAGTCTGCAGACTCCGTCGTTAAAGTCTGAAGACTTCCGGACAGCCAGACTCAAGACTCAAAGTCCGTCCTCATTGATAGACTTTAATCCGTTGAAGAAAGGTTATCCAGAACTGGATGTTTTGTTCAGGATTTAACCTTATCATCTGGAGAAGATCTCGTGGCTGGAGAAGACGTATTAGAATCCTTTTGATTTATCAAGATTGATTCAATGACTGAAGATTCGATGGTTGTCTAAATATTATTGGAAGGTTCTACTTATGGAAACCAAGATCCTGATTGTATGGGCGAACAGGATTGATGGGCTATCAACACGTTCCTTTAATAACTCGAACAAATCTTCCTAATTGATTCCGTCCAACGGGTAGATTGGAGGAATTCCTTTGGTAAGTGCCAACGGGTATGATGGCATAAAGGAGTATATAAGGAAGTCGTTCTTAGTTGTTCGAGGTGTGCGCGATAGAAGAATTCCAAAGTCTGAAGCTCCTATTTGTTTAGATAAATCTCTTGAGCGAATACTTGTATACAAAAGGGAGTATATATTTGTGAGAGACCTTGAGGAGGTGTGGTAGAACATCTACACTGTGGAATCAAGGCAAAGCTGTGCTGTAACTTCTCTTTTGATCATAGTGAAATCCAGCCGGTGGGCTGTCAGTGCGGAAGAGTGGACGTAGGCTTCGAATAAGCCGAACCACTATAAATCATGTGTTTAATTTTCTCTTCCTTACTCTCTTTACCTCGATCGTATTTCAGTCTGTTAAGAATTGCTTCCGTATTTGAGAAAATTTGTTTGTGCGCCTATTCACCCCCCCCCCTCTAGGTGTTTATACTAGCAATATCAGATACATAAATAGAGATACTTCATGCAGAACATTTTTCCTAAATAACCTCATAAAAAATGATATAGCCCACGCATTGAAACTGACTAAGTCCGAACGCGTCAGATTACACGGTTTTAGAAATATTTCCGATTAAATACCCTAATAACCTTTAAAAAAATTATGAAATTAGACTATGTGGTATTCAAGATCCTAAGGTAGATTTTTCATGAAGGAATTAAAGTCAGATTCTTCCTATATAATTAAATATAGGCGGTTAAAACTTCTGTTCCTAGTACCAAAATTTCCAGATTCAACATCCTCCGAAAAACCACGATTTCACCTACCAATTCTCGTTGGTTTTCTCCAAATTTTTGATATTTTAAACCTCAGGATGTCATTTACATATTTTTTTAAGAAATCAAAGTGATATTTCAACAAAAAGCTGGCCTTACAGTCCATGCATTCATCAAAGGTAGTTACCGGAATTTCCAGATTTAGTCTTTCCAAAGAATAGAGATTTCCCCCACTTATACTTGTGCGTTTTGTCCCAAATTTTAGTATGTTATATTTCAAAAATTCCTTAACAACTTTTATTTAGAAGTCACAGCCAAAATCCAACTCAAACATCACATGCAATCCAATAGAACATCTAAGGTCGAACTGTTTTCTCAAGAACAGTTTACTAGCCTCAAACATCCCTCTTAAAACTTCAACTTTTAACACCCTAAACATCCGAATCACCATTCAAGCACACATACTAGGCACAACATGCAAGAGCAGTTCAAGGATCCCACTTGCCTCTAGATCGAGCAAACAGCGAGCACACGGCGGCGACGAACGATGGACGCACGGCCTCTCCTCCTTTCCTCTTCTCTTCTTCCTTTCTTCCTTTCTTTTTCTCTTTCTCTCCTCTCTCTCTCTCTCTCTCTCTCTCTCTCTCTGGGACGAACCCCCTCTCTCTCTTCCTCTCTCTCACTTAAACCGGTATCATCCTCCCTTAATTTTTCTTCCCCTCCATCATTAGCTATCATTAGGTCATGCATAGAGGACACTTGGCAGCTAGGACGGACAAATGGCCTTCTTCATGCAAGATGGGCCTCCATTTTTTATTGGGCTTGGGCCAGCCATGGGCCGACGGCTGCTTCCTCTCCTTGGCTTCATGGGCCAGCTGAAGATGGGGTGAGGTAATGGGTTGGTTTGGGCTTTTAATTGTCTAGCCCATCCTCATCCTATTAATTCACCTAATCCTTAATTATATATATACACACCTAATTGAGATTTATTTTTTTCACCAAAATTTTGTGACCCAACTTAAAAACTCCAATCCATAATCCACATGGCCAAAAATACAATTTTCCTATCAAATAATTATTCACCAAAAGCTTGGCCAAAGTCTTAATGCAAGACATGAATTAGAGCACCCCTAAAGATTGGCAAGGAATTCTAGAATGCCACATGAATTGTCCTTTCAGACTGGCCATCTACCTACGGATGATAAGCCATACTATATTACAACTTCATTCCTAAGGCAGTATGCAAACTCTTCCAAAAAGCAGCTATAAACCATGGGTCTCGGTCTGAAGTAATCATCACCAACACTCCATGTAGACGAACAATCTGACGCATATATAATTCTGCATGTTTGTCCAAATCAAGGTCATTTCGTACAGCGATAAAGTGAGCCGACTTCATCAGTCTATTGACCACTACCTAAATGGAATCATTATCCCTCTAACTCCTTGGTAAACCCTATTGGAGAAAACTCCTTTGATGTTTTGAAGTTAACAAAACTTATCCAAAGTCTATTCTAAAGATTTCTAGACTTCTTTGTCAAAGTTTAAAGATGGTTAGACTTTAGTGTCAAAGTCTGTTCAACATCAGAAGTCTACCCACTCTGACAAATTCCAAACTGAACGCAAGTGAAGAAAGAAGACTTATCCAAATACTAGATTATCTTTCTTTCTTCAGGAGTTCAATTCTTATGGATTATATATGGCATTCTAGATGGAAATATCACCTATAGGATTGATTATATTTATTGAAATCAATTTAGATATATCAAATCTTTTCAGATTTGCAAGTAAATATGGAAATAATATACTTGTGGAAACCAAGATCCTGATTATATGGGCGAACAGGATTGACGGGCTTTCATCACAATCTTCAAACGGCTCGAGATCTCCTTGATTGATTCTGTCCAACGGATTGATTGAAAGAATTCCTTTGGAAAATGCCAACGATCAAGAAGGCATGAGGGAGTATTTAAGGTGGACTCTCCAGTTGTTCAATAGAGTGCGTGAAAAAGAAATTTCAAAGTCTAAAAGCTTTCTATTCCCTTGTTACTCCAAATACTGAGCTCAAAGTTGTATACAAAAGAAAAACTCATAGTGAGACTTTGTGAGAGAGCAATAGAGACTCTTCACTGCGAAGTCGAGATCGCAAGATTATAAATTCTCTTTAGATTCTTAGTGGAATCCAGGCAGAAGGCTATTAGCGTGGAGAGTGGACATAGGCTTGATATAAGCCAAACCACTATAAATTATGTATTCTTATTCTCTTCCTCGAACTCATTTATTTTGTTCATAGTTCTATTTAATTGTTAAAATTTCAACTGGCTCAAAGCCTGTTGTTCTTCAGACTCAATTTTAAAGGCAAAATATTTATAATGTTCCTTGCGAAAAATTGTTTTCACACCTATTCACCCTCTCTAGGTGTTCATACTAGCACTTACAATTGGTATTAGAGCTTGTATACTTGATTATTGAAGTGTTTTACTTCTAAGCTAAAGATCCTTAATGACTAGTATTTGGTTCCAGGATTGGTTGAAGGTCAGAGCTACACTAGGCCTCCTTACTTCGATGGGAAGGAGTACAATGTATGGAAGCAAGATGAATGCATTTTTGAAATCAAGAGATTCCCTAGAATGGGGTGTTATTGAAAAAAGGGATTAATTCTAAAGCAACATCAACCTAAGATAAAGGAAAAAAAAAAGTTGTTGATGCCAATAAAACAACACAAGCTAAAATAACCAAGAGACAAGCTCTTGACGCTAAAGGTATCTACTCTTTATATTGTGCCTTATCTCCTACTGAGTATAACCAAATTTCTTCTTGTGAAACAACAAAAGAAGTTTGGGACAGATTACATTTTACCTACGGAGGGACTAACCATGTGAATGAAACCAAAATCAACATTTTTCTTGAACAATATGAAGCCTTCAGAAAGAAGCTTGGAGAATCTATAACTGATATGTTCAGCTGCTTCACAGAGATTGTAAATGACCTAGTATAACAAGGTCAACCAATCTCGTGACCAATGAAAGTCAACAAACTACTGCATGGGCTTTTGAAAGATTGGAATCATGTGAAGACCTCAATCAGAGAGACTCAAAGGATTATGCCTCTATCAGTAGATGAATTAATAGGCACACTTCAATCATATGAAGTGAAGCAAATCAATGATGAGGAAGATCCTAAAAGTAAGAAGTCAATTGCTTTAAAGTCTAACATTGATTTTGATGATACAGATTCAGATGATGATATTGACGATGAGGAGCTAGCACTTATGATCAAGAAATTCAGGAAGCCGAATAGAAATGAAAGAAGATTCAACTAGAAGAAATAGAGTACGCAAAATTTCCAGAAGAGACCAACAGAGGACAATGAAACCAGCAAAGATGTGATATGCTTCGAATGCAAGAAAAAATGACATATCAGACCAAATTGTCCACTATTGAAGAAAAAGAAAAGAAAAACTGAGAAGTGCAAAAAGGCTCTCAAAGATGAAACTTGGAGTGATACAGAGTGTGAGGAAAGCGAAGAAGAATATGTCAACATATATCTGATAGCTCATTCTGACTCAAACTCAGATCCAGAAACGGACTATGATTCAAATTCAACCAAAGAAATTGAGGTTAGTGATTTAAAAATTCCTATCAAAGTCTCTAAATACATAGATGAACTTTGTCTTAGTCTCAAATCCACTCTTAAAATAATTTCTAAACTAAAAATAGAGAATTCTAAGCTCAGGCAACAGGAAATTTCTTGGAAAGAAAAATTTGAAAGTCTAGAAAGAAAATTCTGATTATCTTTCAAAAGAATATACTATTTTGAAAAGAGATATTTCAAACATTACAAAAAGATTTTCAAAATGATCTGAAAAATCGAAGAAAATTCTTTCAGCCCAAATACCTTATTTTAACAAATCTGGTTTAGGTATAACTTCAAAAATTGTTCCATTAATTGATTTTCCCAAAGTAAAAGAAAGAATGAAATAAAGACCTGCAAAAGCATTTTACAAAAATCATTTTCAAAACTTTTTTGTAAAACCTATTGGCCAAAGTGCACTCAGATGTTCAAAGTATAACAGCTCAAAACATTTCGAAAAAGAATGCTTCAAGGTTTGAGTTTTTCTTTTGATAACAAGTCACTATTAAAAGGAATATCAAATGGTATTTGCATAGTGGTTGTTCTAAGCATATAACAAAAGACACAAGTTGCTTTATAAAGCTTGTTAGACTAAATGGTGGAAAAGTATCTTTTGGAGGAAACATCAAAAGAAAATGGAACTTTGAAGATTGGAAGACTGACCATTAATAATGTTTCCTTAGTGGAAGTTTTGAACTATAATCTGCTGAGCATAAGTCAATTTTGCGATACTAGTTTCAGAATAAACTTCCAAGAATGTATTTGTTCTAGAACAAGTCAAGACTTCTCTCAAACCTTTACTAGTCGAAGGCATGGCAACATTAACCCTCTAGAAATAGACCCAGAAAGTTCTCAGTGTCTCATTTCTATTTAAGATGAAGCAAGTATGTGGCATTGAAAGCTTGGTCATATTAATATGAAAAAGATTGCCAAAATTTCTTCTAAGAAACTTGTTTGAGGACTTCCTAATCTGACTTACCAAAAGAATAAGTTATGCACTCCTTGTGCCTTGGGAAAACAACTCAAAAGCTCTTTCAAACCTATGAATCAAGTTTTTACCGATCAAGCTCTACAGCTTCTTCGTATAGACCTCTTTGGACCAACCAAAACTCAGAGTATTGGTGGAAAGAAATATAGCCTAGTAATCATGAATGATTACTCACGCTTTACTTGGGTCTACTTTTTGGCAAGTATGAAGCCTTCTCTTATTTCTCAAAGTTTGCAAAGAAGGTTCAAAATGAAAAGGGTTATGCTATTTCAAGCATACGAACTGACTATAGAGGTGAGTTTGAAAATCAGGACTTTGTGAAGTTCTGTGATGAATCTAGTTTTCAACATGTTTTATCTTCTCCATACACTCCAGAACAAAATAGGGTTATGGAAAAGAAGAACAGATCATTACAGGAGATAGCTAGAACTCTTTTGATAGAGAGCAAGATATCCTCTCAATTTTGGGCGGAAGCAGTCTTCACCGCTTGCTATACTATCAACAAAGTGTTCTTGAGATATATTCTAGAGAAAATTCCTTATGAAATATATAAAGAAAAGAAGCCTATTGTTTCCTACTTTCATGTCTTTGGCTGTAAATGTTTTATTTTGAAGAATGTGAATCATTGATCTAGATATTCAAAGAGAAATTAGACGAAGGAAACTTCCTGGACTATTCAACTACAAGCAAAGCCTACAGTGTCTTTAACAAGAAGACTCAATCTGTGGAAGAATATATGAATGTCAAGTTTCAAGATTATGTGCAGAATCTACCAGACCAGACTCAACTTGAAGAGTTTGAACCTATTCTAGACTTTACAAAGTCTACTTCCCCTGAACAAGTTCAGACTAATAGCAACAAGTAGATCAAGAAGATTCAAACAAAGTAGAAGATCAACAGACTCTCAAACCAAACAGCAACTGGAAGCATAAGTCAAGTCATCTCAAAAAAACTTATCATTGGTAGCATTGATGAAGGAATTCGCACCAAATCTAAAAGAAGAGAAGAATCCAATGGTTTAGCACTTGTTTCTAAAATATAACCAAAAGGTGTAAAAGAAACCCTGTATGATGAAAACTGAATAGAAGCTATGCAGGAAGAACTTAGACAATTCAGCATCAATGATGTTTAGGAGTTGATTCCAAAACCCAAAGGAAAATTTGTGATTAGAACGAAGTGGGTTTTCAGGAATAAAATGGATGAGAAAAGAAAAGTGATCAGAAACAAAGCAAGACTCGTGGCAAAAGGATATACACAGGTTTAGTGTTCCAATGAGTTCACGGCAACGGCAACGCGAAGGTGGGCAATAAACAAGCCATGGCAACATCAAGCGGGGTCCGAATGAGTCCAAAAAAGCTTCCTGAAGCTCTCAGATGGGCTAAGAGTTTGGTTTCTACTCCTTAGGTCACCGGGCTACTCGAACAGCTAAAACGGCAAGGGACAAGCGGTGGAGACTACTGCAACTCTAGGCAAGCTCGATGGTGGCAGACGGTGGCTGGACGGTGATGAAAAATGGCGAAGAGAGCTCGGGTTGATGATGTGGGCACGGACGACGAGGCTAGAGGGTGAGACGAGCGGGACGGCGTGCATGGGCTGGCGTGCGGCGCTGGACTACAACGACGAGCTCGACAGCTGCAAGGGAGGTGGTCGATGGTGAGGGGCTGTTGGCCAGTTCTCTCTGGTTCTCTATAGCTCTTAAATGGATAACAATTGATAAAGTGGGCTACAATGAGGAAGAAGAAGCTGCTGGCTGAAGGGGGACCACCATTTGGCCTCAAATATCTCATTTTCATCATCACACATGCCCCACCAGCTACTGCCTTTAATCATCAACCATTTGCAGCCTTCAAGCTTCCTAAACAAGCTTCTGAATGGGTCCAAAATGTTGTCTCCCCCTTAGCCTACGAATTTTGGACCAATTCCCCTCAATTTGATTCAATTCTCCTTCAATACTCCTCCAATTGAGCTCAATTCGATCCTTATAAATTCAGCCAAGATTCTATCATCCATCTCATGATATTTCCTCGTCAATTGAACCAACTTGTATCCCAAAAATGCTACCAAAAACAGTCCATTGAATTTTCCAATCCAAAACGGCCCTACTTTTAATTTTTGCTAAAAATCCCAGTTTGCAAAAAAAAAAAAAAAAAAAAAACTTTAGAGGATGTGTTGGCATTCCTAAAATGAGTCGTGACATGACAGAACTTTAGGTTCAAATTCTCAGTTAATTTCAACCGGACGCGATTTTAATGTGACCTAACTTACCGAGTAACTTTTAAAAAAATTTAGTGCAATTAACCCATGGTCAATTATTTTCGAGCCACATTGTACATCTTTGACACACTGGCGACTCTCGGTTGTCGTGAAAATCTCAAGATTTCAAATACAGGCACAAGGTACAAAAATGGCAGAAAAATTGGTCTAGTATCGTTTGACAAGAATTTTGCAATAAGGTAGAATCACCCACACACTAATACATACCTCTGTCTAACCAATCTATCTTCAGTCTCTGATCAATTTTGACGGTGCCATAATGACCCTTGCAGATTAGCATGGTCGAGTAATCGATTCCTGGTCAAATTCTCAAGTCTATTACATTTAGATTCCTTAACGACTTCACTTGATATGATAGTTATCTCGTGAGTAGCCAACTCAGAGAAAAGAACTATAGGCGCATCAATGAAAAGCCCGACTTATTCAATTAAAAATAGAACCTAAAAATCAAGCTATCGTGCAATGCTTCTTCGAGAATGCCGTCTAGAAGTAGACGTTGATGTGCTTGATGGGGCAAGACGACACCCGGCTATAATGAATGACCACTGACTATTGAGTCAGCCATGGCCATTAGGTCGTAATTAACTGGAACGCTTGAATGAGTGAATTAGCTGCACTTGATTATGGGACAAAATTGTGTGGTACGGAATGGGACATGTCATAATGATTTGGTCTTATCAGAACCCCTTGATTGATATATGAAAGTAAAGCATTCTAATTATTGAGTGCATTTACTGCATACATATGTTATATGAAATGTACTGACGTGTAGAGAGGTGCTGAGGTGAGGTAAGTATTATGTAATGTGTGTATAGGCTGCCTCTAGGTGTATTATCTTCCTAATCAAGATTTAGGGTGTAGACTTACTAAGACATTGTCTCACTCTATCGTGACTTACAATTTTCAAGTCCTTAGATGGAGGTACACACTATGTATTTTGGGTGGCCACAAGAGGCAGAGACCGAGCGTATCATACTCTCTATCCACGGGAATCCTAACTAGACCAGTGAGCTCATCGTTACCACTATTGGGGTCATTGAGGGCCTAACTCAATTGGTACCTTATTGATTCAAGGCATGGTTTCGTCACGGACCCAATAGTGTTTGGGAGGGCCCCTTGGATGGCTTTGATAGACCTACCGTCAAGGACGAGTAACTGGTGGATCTTGACCCTATTGTGGATGCCAATATCATAGCTAATATCGAGGCAATGAGTTGCCCGAGGGTGAAGAGCCCGAAGTAGAGGCAGCTACCCCTCTAGACACCGACATCCCTAACGGTGTCATGATAGACCCAAATCCCAAGTAGGTAGGGTCCGGGGTAGGGTTACCTTGTAATATCTTTTTGGTTTAGACTCTGGTGTATATAAACCTGGCGTGCTTATAAGATTTGTGAAAATTTGTTGTCATGCTTTTCTATCCCTTGCTTGTTTATTGTTTGGAGATTGTTTATTTTGCTTCCGCATGTGCATGAATCGACTAGGTCGGCGACGCGTTATGGGAATGTTGCAATTTAGTTGACCATCGAGGAATGTGCACGCACTTGAGGTTCGGGGCGTGAGACCAACAGCCCTAGCCAATCAACGGCGAGGGCCTACGTGCCCTCATCGAAATTTGGGGCGAGGGTCTCGGCCCTTTCCCAGAATCAGCAAGGGCCTATGGCCCTTGGATCAGTCAGGTGAGGGCCAACGACCCTTGCCCCAGATCTGGGCGAGGGCACACAGGCCCTTACTGCTGATCGGCTGGGGCCACCGGCCCTCGGCCAAGGCTTGGCGGCCCCGACTGACACTCCCCCACCTTCCCAATGACGAGGGGAGGCGGCGGCGGCGAGAGCTAAGCCCTCAGCCGCCGACTGCCTCCCTCCTCCTCCTCCCCCCCCCCCTCCCTTTTAAATTAATTAATTAATTAATTTTTAATTTTTAATTTAATTAATTATCATATTAAAATTCAAATTATACTAAAACGACGTCATTTTTGTGTGTGGTTTGTTGAGTCAACCTTCCGGCGAGCCACGTAAGCGAAAAAATTAAATAAAAAAAATGTTACGTAGGATTTCCGGCGAGATTCGCCAAATGTGACACTCAAGTGTCCCATTTTTCATAGTAAGTTTTGGCACTTATGTGTCCCTTTATGCCAACTTTTGACACTTGAAGGGTTATTTTGCCAAATTTCCTGGTTGTAATTTCTTTATCTAAGAGAATAGACAACAAAAGAATTGACTAACCTCTTTAATGCACAATAAGAAAATTATTTAGAAATGTACGTCGAATCATGAGCGAACGATAGACAATACAACTTCACAATAGAACTCATACTAATGCTAAGACTTGTGCAAGCGAATTCGGAAATGAAAGAAGTCTACCGAAGGCCGTACTTGTTTGATCAAAACCATTGATAACTTCAATAGTTCAATGATTTTTTTGTATTTTTTTTTCTTTTTGTATTTCACCAATTACTAATCCAATATATGTATAGTAGGCCTCCTTCATCACTCCACTAGTGGCTTGGCTTCGTCCTAGAAGCTTCTGCTACCACCTCTCTAGGCTTCCCTATCGCCCTTCTGAGGTTTCTTAGAATTTTTTAATAACAATGGGTGACTGTATTTTGCTTAAACAATAAACACAGGCAATAAATAAGAGAATACTAAAGATTCTAGCCATAGAATTTCTCAATTATGACACAAGGTACTTATTCGATCAAATAAGAACATTCCATCGAATAGAATTATTTTGCTACAATCACAAGGAAAGTATTCTCATTCCACAACGTTAATGCTAATTGTCTTCTCAAAGTAGAAATGAAAGCCTTCTTGCGTCATTCTTTAATGGAGTGAGAGATAAGAGAAGAAAGAACGTTTTCTTTCAGAATGTTCTTTCTATTGTTCATTAGTTAATTATTTTCAGAAGTTATTCCATTTATAATTCTCTTAAAAGATAACTACTCACATACTTTTAAAAGGTACCTCTTAATGACATCACATAAAAATGAACCGATACCTCTTATCATGGACAGACCAACAAAATATAACACTTTAATAAAGTCTTACTCTTTTGGGGCCTGGTTATTTGCATTTACTTTGATGCAGCTGCATCCTGCGGGCCAAGTGTGACCTAGGAGAAGAAGCAGTTTATCGATTTTCATTATCTGCACGAGATAAAGCTACCTTGGAATTGTCAGAATGGGTAAATACTGCATTCAAAAGGGCATCTGTACTGTCCAGATTGGTCACTTCATCAACTGTTGATACTATTGTTTTTGGCCCAGGGGGGTGGGGGTTAGCTATTAATGGACACATAGTGACAGTAACTTTCTTGCATGAGGCATTGCATGTCATTTATATTCTGCATCTCAATTTTTCGGTCAAATCCATCACATAGAATTGATGAAGGGTTTCTATCCACTTATTACACAGATTGGTAGAAAGGTATAAGGATAGACAACACGGCGGTCTGGATGGATTGGGGAAAGCTTGACGAGGTTCCAAGACAACTTTTGAGATTCAATAGGAGAAAGGAGCATGAGTTGCTCATGCACATGCTCTGAAGGATATGTTTCATGGAACCATCATTTTCATCAACAGGGTCACGAAACGGTCGAATTATAAATCCTTATCCTTTTGCCTTAGTAATGGATGAGCCCGTCAAGAATATTCCAATGATGTTCCTTGATGTGTGCTTTTTGCTCACTGGCCAGTATCAGATTTCCTGCACGCAGTACCGTAATAGAGTTTGCCAGGTATATTATCTAGAGATCGCAGCATATGCTGGCTCCAACCTTGTTTTTCTACCTTATTTGAGGCTCATGAAATATATCCTGGAGGGTCTCTAAAAGTGGGCTCTACCCACTGGGACAAGATTCATGAAGTGGGAGTAATTTCTGTGTCAAGACATGTGCTCAAGCGTCTCCATGAATTCTTGGAACACGCCAGATTTGAATATGCCAAGTAGCAAGTAGACAAATTGAAAGAAGCAATGTTGGTTACTCCCCTTAGCATATCTTCAAAAGTGAACAAACCATGTAGAGTGCAGATCTACCATGTAGTTATAGTTTTTACCTTCTTTGGTTGTCAGATTGCTAAAAGGATCATGTTGACAAAGTGCACTTCTTAAGCAACCCATTAATTGCTCTCATGTTATGCACATCAGTGTGTTTAAATCCGATTATCCTAAATAAAGTATACTTAACAGATATATATTGCTGGTTCATTTATGAAGTTGAAAATTTCAGATCAAGGTTTGCAGGATATAGTACTAAATCTATGGAGGCCCAATATACTATATGACCCCCATATATACCTTTGTGTGAAAAGGTTATTTTGCTATGAAAGACTGAACTGTACTATTTACTATCTGAGATAAGTTAAATGATGCTAGGTGACAAGAACTTCCATTAAAAGGTTTTCTGGAAAAGTGCGGCAATCGCCTAACTCTTATTTCCTCGCTTGTAAGCATTATGGGGAGACTGGATCTCCGGAAAGGGGGTGTGGTTGCTGCAATAATGTACTCCCAAAAAAGGGACAGAATCATTGTCTAGCCCTCATTATAAGAAAATTGGAACCGGTGTACAAACTTGTGGGTATCAATTGCAAACGGGATGGTGTCTATGACAAATATCTGGGCTTGGACAAGGGGTAACCCCTTTTATTTTTGGTAGGTAAAGAAAAACTGGGCACCAGAGGGGTGCAAAACCACATAAAAAACAGAGCTTAAAGAACCAAAAAGCGCTCATGCCAAAGAAAAAGGCATAGGCAATGTCAGTCAAAGCATTTACATCGGCAAGTAATTTCCTTGCACTGATAATGTAGTATTTTGGGCCAGTTTCCATTTATTACAAAAACAGAATGCTCTTCTCTAAAGGCTCTCTTGTTCCTCTCTTTTAAAATCAATGAAAACAACGGAGAGAAATTGTGGAAATCCTTGTCTTCTTGCTGCTTGGCAATTGAATGCAGGCCCATACTTTTTCCTCATAGATCCTGCCATGACCAGCCTGGTTCATGCATGAAAAGCTGCGCAAATCATTCTCCTTGAAGGACCATGAAGGAGAAGATGCATCACTGCATCTGCCTTTTTTGGATAGGATAGGAAGAATCTATTGACCTGCACCTTGTCTCTGTCTACAGATTATCTAAGGGAAGAATCCATCGCAAGATTACTTCTAACACAAGAAAAAGAGACTGTCACGGTTACTTCTAACATAAAAAAGTGGACTCTTGTTGGTACTGTCTCTCTTCCAATTCCAAAGTAAGACACCCTTGGAGGTGCAAACAATCTTCAAAATCATATGAGAAAGGTAAAAGATAATCAAAGCTTCCAACTCACAATCTTGGGCTTGTCCCAAGAAATCAATCCTTCAAGTGATTCTTCCATCATTGAAACAACAATAACTGTCACTGCAAACAGATTTGGAAAGTGTTCCTTTCATTCCCCATTTCCAGACCAAATGTTCAGCTTAAAGTAGATGTAAATCCCATTGCTCACTCTCAAAAAAATTTAATTAAAAGGAACGCACTCCAAACCTCCTCAAGATGATGAAGCCATGTATTTTTCCCCTGCTTTTATTGTCCATCTTGTTTTTCTCAAGGACAAAATTTGCAACTTTCAAGGACAAAAAGATAGATCACTCTCGATGGAGGTGCTCAATTTTTATATGTATCCCTTTAGCCATTTGCCAAAAGGGGACTTATTGAAGTAACAATGGCTTCAATCCTCAGTCAAACACCCACCCACCACCCCACCGTAAAAAGGAACCCCACTGCACACAGACAGAACAAAAGGTTGCTTGATTGCTTTCCAATCCACCAAATGAAAATTACATGTCACATATGTATCACTCCACAAAAATGACTCTGAATGAGATGGCTTCTGACCGAGAGTAAGGAATATGAGAGATGTGAAATAAGTTGGAATTTCAAGAGTCACTGTTTATAAGAGGTTTGTCTTCTCCTTTTGAAGGGGAAGATCTTTTTTCAACCTGAGAACATCTACCCAGGTTCCTTGAGAATGGGCTCCCAAATTTGCTAATTCACGAAACTAGCTCCTAAAGGGAGTCCTAAGTTAGTGACCGGGAAAGAAACTTTTACCACATAATTTAGGATGACGAAGTATCATCCAGTCCTTCCTCTAGTGAAATCTTTTGCTCAAGTTGATTTGGAGCCTGGCAACCACACCAGTACATGAGATAATGCTCCACTAGTATACTAACTATTGAACATTTGGATGGGGTTTTGAATCAATTAGCTGTTGAAGATGAAAGTAACCTCTCCTTTTCTAAAAGGATGGATGTTGTTGCCAGGGCTTAGCTTTTCATTCTGTGGATCTTCATTGTTGGGGCAATTTCTTGTAGACTTGATAGTAGGAATTGTACAATTGTTATAAATGTGGTTTGCATCCGATCTCCCCTGGTGCCTTTCTATTACAGTAGAGTATATATGGGCAACAGAATATAGTTGTCCAGCCTGTTATAAATTGGGGGAAGTTCATTGCTTTTGCCGATGCTGAGACTCTTGAGAATATTTTCCTGTGTTTCCTGTATGCTTGAGAGAGACTAATTCTATATGAATTTCACAAATTTTCGTCTTCTGGTACCCCTTATTTTTCCAAACCAAGGCCTTCTGCATTTGTCAGGTATTGATATAGGCATGTTCTGTTTGGGCATTGCTATTTTCACTCGTCACTATGTGACCCTGTCGATTGAAGTTTTGAATCTATATGGGATCTGCCTGCTTCTTCCATTGTTTTCGTTGGAGGGAACTTTAAAATATCATGCCCGATGATGTTTTCTTAAGACAACTACGAGATATGGATTTTAGGACGCAATCAAACAGATCCTAGTTGCTTTTAGCTTTTCCTAAGTGGGCGGCCATCTTTTTCACAGTTTGCATTGTGCATCCCTGTTTTATCTCTCCAGTTATTGGAATTAAGTAATTGCAATAACATGATTTCTACTTGTATGCTTCTGATTGACCTATTGGTTGCATTTTTCTTTTTTTCTTTTTTTTTTCTTTTTTTTTTTCTTTTTTTGGCACCAGGATAATCCTCCTGCTATTCAGAAAATTCTGTCTGTGGAAATTGTCGTCCCGTCATCCAAGGATTCTCACTGACACGACTAGTGGGAGCATGCTCTTGGTTTGTTACATTAGAGATGATGGAAGGTGCTCACAGGGGCAAGCGACTGTCCCTAAGTGGTACATTTTCTTTATGGGCTGGGAGATTGCCATCATCTTTTTAGTGAACTATGGCTTTCTAATTCTGCTTTCTACGTTTAGGCGAGCAAAATAACCTGGCAAGAGCCATTGCTGATGAAGAAAGAGAGGCCAATTCCAGCAGAGAGGAAGCTATATCTGCTGATCGTAAAAGTCTCCGACACTTAAATAAGGATGAAGTTCTTGGCCTTAGGTTAAAAACTGTCAAAGAGACATCGTTGAATTCAATGACCACAGAAAAGAAATTACAGGCTAACAATAATGATTTGAAAGACACTGCAAAGAGATTATTTGGCCCTCTAACTTCCTAGCCATCGACATATCTTTCGCAGTTCATACTACTACACATTGCTGCAATTGGTGACATAGTTGATAAGACGGACACAACTAGTGATTTCAACTTTTTCTCAATCATCTTTTAATAACTTAAAATGTATGACTTAATTTTTTGTTTAGAAGTATGGAAATCTATGATTATGTCCATCTCTATGTTCTCATTCGGGATAATACTGGATCAAATGGCTTTCTACAGTGGGCATTCATTCTGATAACACGTAATAGCTTGTGGGTCATAATTCATATATTGTCTGTAGTTTCTTGAAGTTCCTAAAATTAATTCAAACTAACAATATGGTGCAGTCTCATGTGAAAAGATTTTGTAATGATACATACCATCGTTGTGGTCCCTGGTGGGAATCCCTATAGTTTGATAAGGCCACATTTACTGAAAGTGGGAAAATATATGTACATATTTTATCATTTGAGACCTGCTTCTCTGGCATTAAATTTGTGCATAAACTTACTTCATTGGCACTGTATGTGCAAGTTCAAGTCAGGTCGTGTGCATAAATATCTCTAGAAACTCTAGAATGAAAGCCTTCCATCCAAAATTATAAATAAATAAAAAATTCTGTCTTCTTTTTTGTCTTTATCTCTTCTTGGGTGAATTATGCTTTAGTAGTCTAATATGTGAAAGCAGCTCATCTGTCTATATAATTCTGGCTAGGAGTTTGTCTTTATGTTTCTAATATCAAGTATTATATGCGAGGCGATCATCTAGAGAAGTGGTACTGCTGAACTTGCTTAAGTAAGCTAATGGTGACCAAGCTAGTTGGTAGGTTTCCACATCATGAAAACAATCTCAATATGGTACTCGACGAAACTCATGCGATTTAGCTGTTGTGGAAACTCAAAATTTGCTCATTTGCTAGAAAATTATTCGTGAATCGTCTTCTTTATTTTCAATCTCTTCGTATGATGATTCACAGTGACTTTTGAATTGTGGCTTCGCTTCACGGTAATTTTGTAAAGGTCTGGGCAAAATGTGGACTTCATTGATTAGCTAAACCTCATAATCACAAAATACTCATCCGTTTCCCTGCAGCTTTTGACTCGTCTAGCATTTGACCGCAGAAACGCTGATGCAGCGGCAAAAGTGGCAGAGATAATGTGTGCTGATTTTGTCAATGAAGTAATTTCTGCCTGCGTGCCTCCTGTTTATCCACCACGTTCTGGCCGAGGATGGGCATGCACTCCTGTTATTACTATGTGCTCTAGAAGTCACTTGGAGAAAATTCTGGCTCCCTCTTCTAGAGAAGCTAAGGGCAACTCCTTTAATTGTTCCCTGGAGCACCCGGGGTGCCGCTATTCTCTCTTCCGTTGGATATCATGAAACATCCGGCAAAAGTTTCTTCCGTAAGGGCTGTCCTAGCATGTCTATATGGGAGCAATACCGAATACAATGGCAATGGCTCTTCTATTTCCAGTTCATTCAACAATGGTTTACTACAGTCATCTGACGCTGGTAGTTCATCCTGAGTTTGCTTATATATGGGAGCAATATCGAATACAATGGCAGTGGCTCTTCTATTTCCAGTTCCTTCAACAATGGTTTACTGCAGTTATCTGACGCTAATAGTTCGTTCTATGAGTTTGCTGTTGATCAATTTGAGAGGTGATGCAATCATTGGTATCTTACTCATTATCTGATTTCAATTGTTGACTATATTTTGATGATGTATAGATTTCCAACAAGAATTTAAATGCAAACCAACCTTCATCAAGTTCAGAATTTGTTGTGACATCTAAGCGAACAACTAGCCATAGCAAAGTTAAGTTTGAGCAAAGAGCTGCTATAAAATGAGCTGGTGAACACCATAGTGGCAACATGTGTTTAGAACTCGTGGGCCATAAATGAGGTGCCTTAAGTTTTAAAAGCAAGCTTAAATGAATCATAAATGGGTTACTTGACAACTTAATGGGTCTTAAATGATTTAGTTATCTAATAAGTTTAAGTGAGTCATGGATAGACAAGTCATTTGTTTAATTCTTTTAATTTTCTGATTTTTCATAATTTTTTCTAGAAAATCTTAAAGTCAGTTGGTCACTAGTTGCCACCTGACGCCATCAATGGTCATCGCCAATTGCCAATCATCGACCATCAGTCATCATTGGTAGCTGGTCTCCGCCTATTACTGCCACTCGCCATCAGTCGTCGATTGTCATCGGTAGCTGGTCGCCAAAGATTGTAGGAAAAAAATATAATAATACAAAATATTTAAAATATATATTTTTTAAAATTATAAAAATTGTCCAAAGTGTTTTAGCAATATATTTTAAGAAACAATTTTTTTCTAAGTTGGATTCAATATTTAAATTTTTTACTAATATGAATTAGGTCGAGTATGGATTGAAAATGGGTTGAGTCTAATATGGGTCACTAAAATTATACTTTATGAAAATGAATCAAAATAAGTTAAATAGATCAATTTAAGTCATATTATCTTTGACCTAACCCAAAGCTGATTTAATCCACCCATTTGATGGTCTAATGACATGGAATATGAACTTGATGAAAGTGATGGCAGCAGTAGTATCTGCATCACTCTGACCTGCTGAAACCTGTGAAGAATCTCTTCAGTCTGATTGTGCCGACTACGACATGGCGGTGAATCTTTCATTTGACTGGAAGAATGAAGAACCTCACGAGAAAGCTGTTGAGAGGTAGTCGGTTTCTCCTATTTCCCTACTTTTAAGCGCATTCCTGGCCTTCTGATGGATGTCCTTAGTTTCTATGGACTTACGCGTTTTCTTTATAGGTCAAAATTCACTTCCATAGAATCGCATGGTTTCTGGCAAGATTTAGTTAGCTAGGCTTTGATTGCTTGCGAAAAGGCGATTACATCAATTAAGCTTTGTCCTCTTGATTAGTGTCAGCATGCCCCAAGAAGATTCAGTAGAGAAACGCTGGGTCAGATTAATTAAACCGCACTATACTATATGCATTCATAGCCTTTGTGTTCTACGATATATGGATCTTGGCTTACGTTGACTTATTAATCCAAATTGGAGGGCGCGTAACTCCTTCATTTTCCAAGCTCCTCGGCCGGCCCAAGGAGGATAGTTGAGAGTGCGATCACAGAACAGACGAGCTTGGTGAGATGGAATCCAAGCGCGAAAAGGCAAAAAGAACCAAATTTGCAAATACCCACTACCCGGCAGCTACCGACGAGGATCGCGCTCGAAATCAACATCGATTGTGCTAAATTGGAAGGCTTACCGGAATGTGCAGTCGCTGGAGTCTTTCTCCACCACCAGGGAGCGCTGATTCACGGCTTTGCGACTTCCGGGCTGGCTGGATCGGTGCTAGCGGTTGAAACCCTAACTCTGCGCGTGTGCCTGCAGCTGGTGGACAAAAGCGGGTGTCTGAACTGGTGTGTACTTCTTGAACAAAAAAAAAAGGATATGTGCAACAGAAGTCCTAAAATTTACAAGTATAATTGTGTCCTAAAACTTACAAAAAAATGCAATCAAATTCTAAAACTTGTCAAATTGGTTCAATTGAGTCCTAAATATAACACCGTCAGACTTACTAATGGAAATTGCTGACGTTCGCGACGTGATATTTTAAATAAATTTTTATTTTCCGCGTGACTTTTAATATTATTTTTATTCCTATTTAAATTAGATTAAGAACTAAAAAGGAAAAGCTAAATTTATTTATAAAAAAAACAAAATTGTTCAAAGAAAAGGCACCGGTGGAGCTTCGTCGCCGCCCATCGCCGAAGGGCGGCGGCTGGTGGAAATGCCCACTGATGCCATTTTCTTTTTCCTTTTTTCAACAGTCTTGTTTTTTAAATAAATTTTAGTTTCTCCTTTTTAGTTTTTAAATCTAATTTTAAAGATTTTGAATAAAAAATAATTTAAAAAATCCATATGGAAAATAGAAATTCATTTAAAATATGGCATTAGCACCACATCAGCAATTTCAGTTAGTAAATTTGACGATGTTAAATTTATGACTCAATTGAACCCATTTGGTAAGTTTTAGAATTTGATTGCACTTTTTTTATAAGTTTTAGGACTCAATTGCACTTTCCTTGTAAGTTTTAGGACTTCTATTGCACATATCCAAAAAAAAAAAAAAACACTAGTGTGCTTGGGGCGGGAGATGTCGTGGTGCAAGCGGAGAGCGACAATGCAACTCTGGTCAACTGCACTGTGGGTAAAGAACAAAGCCCATGGGAGGGTTAGGGCATGGGCCGATGAATGCCTAATGAAGCTGGCCTATCTCAGCTTTGTAAGTTTGAAATTTTGTTCAAGGGAGCCTTTAAGCTAGGTGATTGGGTGGCTATGGCTAGGCGAAAAAAAAAAAAAAAAAAAAAAACTCCCTCCTGGTTTGGCTATCTTTGTGACACCCCCTGACGACCCCCAATTCGTTAGGGTCATCACACTTCTTTCCTTCTCCTAGATGTCCTCCTTTTTCATGATCAAAGGACTTCAGGGAAGTCATGTGGGGGTTCTATCATATACATGATTGGTCCCTGTGTAATGTATATGACGGAAGCGTATCCAACAACTCATTTTTCCCTACACATAGAAATGATGCACACACTAAACGCGTTTATAGATAATAGTCGGACACTTCTATTTACGTGGCACCCCTCGACGGCCCCCGATCCATTAGGGTCGCCACAGTTCGCTTACCTTTCACTTTTCTTATTAACATGTCACTCCGATACCATTTCAATTGCAGCAGGTTCATACAACCATGGGGGTTTACATTTTTATTTTTTTTATAGGTCCCTTGCGCAATTCATATACGGAAGCACATCTAGCAAACTCCCTTCCCTATATTCAGAAAACGATGCACACCTACTAAATATCTTATATAAGTTAAAGCCAAACACGTTTATTTACATAAAGCAGATGGACATCTTTAGTCGGTACATCAAAATGCCGTAGTCTTCTATACTCGGCTACACTTCAAAGGATGACCGACATCTTCTCTAACAGTCGAATACTTAAAGTCCATCGATCAATGTCGGCGTCCAAAAGTTCATCAATTTGCTATCCCCCTCATTGCAATCATAACCAATCACTTGATTCATCTATTAGTAGCAGTGGCAGCAGAGATATCTTATCTAATCTGAAATGTTATTCCCCAAAATGGGTGAGTACAACCACTTAGCAGGTAAAGGACCAATAAACCACTCAATACATCATGCCATGCAATCATCACAATCATAGCATCACATGTCATACAAGCATCCATGCACAACATACCATGGCATCATGCACATGTCATCATACCTCATGTACCATCATCATCATATAGACATCACCATCACGTCATACACTTACCATCACGTCATACACTTACCATCATCATGTCACATATGGCATCATCCTTACCATGCATCCATGCATATAACATCATCATCATATCACCATATCACATGTACCATCATCATTACATGCATTCATGCATGTAACATCATCATCATATCATCATATCACATGTACCATCATCATTACCATGCATCCCTGCATGTAACATCATCATCATATCACATGTACCATCATCATTACCATGCATCCATGCATGTAACATCATCATATCACATGTACCATCATCATTACCATGCATCCATGCATGTAACATCATCATATCACATGTACCATCATCATTACCATGCATCCATGCATGTAACATCATCATATCACATGTACCATCATCATTACCATGTATCCATGCACATCTCATCATATCATGCATATATCATCATGCATAATTCAATTTCAATTTCATTTTGGACCGCCACATTTCTCTTTCCCGGGACCAATGTTTGCATCCCACATTCATCACTCGCGCCCAATCCTGGCATTGCGAGAAACCTCCAGCATTCAGCCATTTAAGGCCACCGAGCATCCGGCCCCCCACATTCCGGGCATCTCGTATCCCAACTAGCATCACAAGGCATCCCCTCGGGCAAAAACCTCCGAGGCTTCTGGCATTTACACTCCCTGGCCGGGCATCTCGCATCCCAACTAGCATCGTGAGGCATCCCCTTGGGCACAAACCTCCGGGGTTTCCGGAATTACGTACCAACATACCACCAGGATTTCCCCCTCCTCTAGAATTACGTACCATATACCACCGGGCATCCCGACACTCCCGGGGCATCGTCGGCTCACACCTCCGACTGTCTTCTCATCACCACAATGCATGTTCTTAAACATCTCATTTTCAATTTCACATTCACAATTATGGCTCAATTTCAACATGGCATGCAATGTGATGGCAACCAAGATCATATTCATCATTGAATTCATACATGCACCTCAAATCATTATCATACATCCAGCAAGACACCATCATCCATAACAAAACAATTCATGGAGTCCATGCAATTTAAAATGGTCCATATTTCATGCCTTTTCGAAGTTTACAAAATTCCAGCATATACTATTTTATAAAATATTTAAATTAAATATACATATGCTTCTCAAAAATCATGAAATCAAGGCATGTGATAGGCAAGAAAATAAGATAGTAATTTCATGAAAACACATGCCCAATAGAGTTCCACACAAGAAGATACAATTCACACAAATACAGCATGCAATTTCGGATAGAAACAGAATGTGCAGTTTTCGAAATAATTCGATTAAAATACCCGAACGACCTCCGAAAATTTTACCAGGTTATAGCTAAGACACTAAAGTATATTTTTCATGAAGACTTCCAAACCAAATTCTTTTTTTAGATTATTTTCTACAGTCACACGAAGCTTCTGGATCTAACACCGAAACGTCCAGTGCATGCTTCTCCAAAATACTGAGTCATCACCTACCTATTCTTCTTCATTTCCTCTGAAATTTGGATATGTTTTACTTTCTCTACAAGTTTCATGAAGGTATCCAAGTCAAATATCCAGATTATAGTCATCATATGGGTCCATGAAGTCTCGGGTGTCCTGTACCACGTCTCCAGATTTACCGTCTTCAAGAGTAGGTCGATTTACTAAGTTATAATTGTTCATTTTACTTCACATTTGATTATGTTGTATTTTAAGATGTCCCCTACAACTTTCATGAATAAATAGAAGAGAGATTCTTAGTGCAAATCAAGATGCAACCACAAATCCACCGAAAGGTCAGTGAAATCGTTCCAGATCTGGTGTCTCCGTAGGATGGGATTTTGACCCCACAAATCTCCATCATTTTGTACCACATTTCAGTATGTTTTAGTTCAAGATGTTAGCTACAACTCTCATGAAGAGATCAAAGTCAAAATCGAACTCAAAACATGCATTCAAGCTCTCACAAGATTCTGGTTCAGGCGGTTCACGCGAAAAATATTCCAGATCTAGCATCTCCGTAGGATGAGATTTTGACCCCTTAAATCTCCATAATTTTGTACCAAATTTCAGTATGTTGTATTTCAAGATGTTAGCTACAACTTTCATGAAGAGATCAAAGTCAAAATCGAACTCAAAACATGCATTCAAGCTCTCACAAGATTCTGGTTCAGGCGGATCTCACGAAATCAGCATGCAAAGTCAAGAACAGCCACATTCTAGCTCCGATTTTTGCCTTCCCTATGATCTGAAACCTACTACAAACAAATCATACATGCAAGGCACACATGCAAGGGTGGAAATCAGTCCCAACTTGCCTCTAAGACTGAGCAAATATGAGCACACGGACGGTACACCGGCGACGGACGAACGGCATGCGGGCGGCGACGGGCGAGCTCCTCCTCCTCAACCTCCCTCTCTCTCGCATCTCACTCTCTCTCGGTGTTGACACCTAAATTTTGACTAATCATTTAGTAATTAATTGCATAAAAATTTAGGGATTAATCTTTAACCCCTAAGAAAAAATAGTAAAATTGCATTTCATATAACCGCATTTGCATTTGTACTAAGAGGACAACAAGAAGCAGGGGCTCGCGGTCGATTGCATGCACAAAAGGATGGTCTCTCTTTCGCTGGTCTGAATATGCATAAGAAAAAAATGATGAGGAAAGAAGCTCTCGCACGTCCATTATCTATCCCTTATTAATGCATTGCACAAATTCGGTGGACGTGCGGATTCTGGGGGAAATCTTCAAAGAAGCAAAAGCATGCCCACAATATTATACAATATGTTAGCTTTGGTGGCACCAAGAAGAAACCTCCTCATTAATGCATTGCCATACACGCACGAAATGGGACAGGCGCTTGCTAGAAGATTTCCTTGCTGAAGAACAAGGGGGAGAAGAGTGTCGAGAGAGAGCTAAAAAATATTCATTGGGAAGGGGCTTCTCCTTCGGACAAGAAAAATGAAGTCAAGGGAAGATATTAAAAAATGAAAGGAGAGTTTGTAAGAAGAAAAGAAGATTAAAAAGGGCAACGTTCAGCTTAAATTCTGGAAAAGTTGCGCTACATCTTGTCACAATAATGTTGGCTATCTTCAAGAGGCAATGGACGGCCTATAAATAAGACCACAAGAAGCCGCGTCCGAGGGGGGAGGAACGAAGCATTCACTGAGAGGTTTGTGAGAGCTATCCATAGAGAGACACAGGAGTTGAGAGAAAGGAAGAGATTAAAAAAAAACGACAAGTGACTCTCGTCGAAAGCAAAATAGAAAAATTTTGAGGGGGCTTCTCCTTCGTTCAAAAAAAAAGAGAGAGAGAGTTTGTCAGAAAAAAAAAAAATAAAAACAAAAAGGTGAAGCTAAAAACAGAAAAAGGTACACCGAAAGTGCAGAGAGAGAGTACGAGAGACGGAGAAGGGACATGCGAAGGAGAAGCGCCCCTTGTTCTTCTCCTTCGCTGAACTTTCCGCCGGTTTCTGCAGCCGCGTCCGCGCTCGCTCCACCACGCCCGCACCCACCGTTGAAGCCACAAGTGACGCCCGCGAACTGTAGCACCTGTCACCGAGTCCTGCTCGTCGCTGCGCCGCCGCCGCACCGCCGAGTCCTGTCCGTTGCTGCTGCATTAAGCCGACAACCGCGCTTCGCTCGCCCGTCGCCGCGCCCCGCCCATCGCCGCGCCCGCCCATCGCCGCGCCCGTCGCCCACTTCAGCCGGGCGTCGCTTCTCCCTCCAGCGAGTTCCGAGTGCGCCACCGTCTTCGCCGGAACACCAGCAGCACCGCCTCTACGCTGCAGCCCACGCCCGCACCGCGCCATCACTGCGGCTGCGCGGTGCCCGACGCTCGCAGCCAGCCTCCGCCTCCGCCTCCGCCCTCGTCCTGACGACCAGCCGCTGCCACACCTCCGCACCTCGCCCGCTCGCCACCGCTGCCGTGCCTCGACCGCCCGACGCGGTGCCCGACGCCCGCATCCGAGTTCCGCCCGTGACCCAGCACCCGATGCCGCGTCATCATTCTGCCCGTCGCCGCTCATCAGCCCGTCGCCCCCGCAGCTCGAAGCCACGAGCAACGCCGCAACCCCACCGCCTTTGTTTCGACTTGCGGTCGCCGGAGCCCCGCTCCACTTGTAGCGCCCGACGTCCCTCTCTCGCACCTGCCGTGCCGCTGCCGCTCGTCCGCCTAGCACCACCAGCCACGACGCCCTTGCTGTCCGAGCTCGCGAGTCGACGCCGGCCTGCTCGTTGCTCCGCCAAGTCCGCAAGCGATCCCTCACGAGTTGCTGCGCCCGAGCTGCCCCTACAAAGCCCGCGACGAGCTTGACCAGAAGCTGCGTGGCCTTGCAACGCCGCCACGCCCGACCCCGACGCGAACCACCGTTCGTGAAATTTTGGCGCGGATCCAAATAAGGTAGTTTTCTTTAACCAAATTTCTTTTAAATATTATTGTATAAACTGAAATGTTTGATGTTAATTGAGGTTTTAGGCATTACCTAATGGGATATTATTGGTAAAAATCACCATAATTATTAATTTGGTTCGTAAGATTTCGGACCATTTTTTTATTATGTTGATTTTGATGATATCTTGGCTTTAAAATCATTATAATTATTAAGTTGATCCGAGAGACTTCGGATTAATTTTTTAATTATTTTGATTTTCTTGACTGTTGTGATGTTTAGGAATAAAATAATTGTTAATTTAATCCGTGAGACAACGGATTATTTTTCAATTATCTTAATCCTTCATTTGATAAATATCTTGAGTTGTTGGATATAATGTTTATATTTGATAAAATGCTTGTTTTGGAAAACATAAAAAAAAATCATATTGCATGACAAATTAGGATGGTTTCTTAAATAGGTTAGGACCACATGTTTAGAATTTATCTAATTAGATTTGTTAGATTGCATGTTATGGATAATTAATTAAGATGAGTTTCTGAATTAAAATGGGATTTAATCTAAATTATTTCCTAGCTTGAGTAGGATAACTTGTCGGGTGTTGTAGTCAATTTTCAGTAATTATTTGAATTTCAATAAAAAAAAATACAAAAAATATCATATGCATGTTATATAGGTAAGTTTTCATTTTAAAACAAGAGAAAATCCCAAAAAATAATTGATTGCCTTATTGTGTTTAATTCTGCAATGTTTTTCCTTTTGAATGTTATCTTTAATGTTTGTGCACCCGTATGATCACTCTAGTGTTTTAGGCTAAAATCAATTCAAGCTGCCTGCAAAACATTTTTCTGAAATAAAAGAGAAAAGGTACCGAAAGGGCGTTAGAGAAATCTAGCGTAATCAAGTCCCCGAACTCATTTAATCTCTGGTTCGTAGGAGTAAAGTAATTCTCCCATTACTTTACTTGGGTTTCTAATCGACCCACCAAAAAATAGATTAGTGGCGACTCCAGGATAAAAAGCATCTGCATGTTAAAGACTCAAACCCTAAGTTGCGAATTGGTAAGGGCTTGGGAGAGCTCGAGTTAAGTTTAGACTTAGTTATCCATTAGCCGAACCTTTAGGTGGTCCCACCCACTTCGGGGAGGTCGCGACAGCTTGGTGACTCCGCTGGGGACTTGATTTAAGACTTTTAGTGGACTTAGGCTAGTTTTCTCTTTTCAAAACAAAATTATTTTTGTTTGGCAGCAAGGATCCCAGGTATGCCCCTAATATTTAAGGTGTTAAATGTTCTTGCAGGATGGGAGGTATAAGGGGAAGTGTTTGCTAACCTTTGTTTTGTAGGGAGGTGTAGGAATGTATGGTTTATTTTTATGAACGAAGTGTTGTTTGATATGAACTGTTATGCATGCCTATGCATTTACACGACACTATTGCACACACAACCTGCTGCCGGACCTGGGTTGCGATAGGATTTTTAGGATGGTGTTGAGAAGGACACTTCCTCAAAAGCGAGACTGCTATGTAGAGGTTGACCTTCTCTTCCCCGAAAGTTTTTCATGGTGCCGACTGTGTTTGTCCATATCCGCGAGACTGCGTGATTATAGGACATTCCTTTCGACTGAGCCGAAGTTAGGAGGACCTGACACGTTAATGCGAGACTGCAACGGTCAGATCATCCTCTTAACTCCACTTTGCTAAGCCGTCTAGGTAGAAATCGAGCCTCACGTTTCATGTGTGTGTCTATGTGATTGTCATCCATTTCAGGTGAAAGTAAGTTGTCTAAACTCTGACTTTGCAATTTACTTACTTGCATTTTTGTCGGTCCATGACAATAGGTTTCGTCGACAATCTTGTTTTATATGCAATGGGGAAAACCGATGTACAGTTCATTTCCACTCCCAAAAAAGAGCTCAAAACGTGGTTGAACCAATTAGATCAAGAGGGCCAAAGATATGTGAAAGCAAGAATCGCCCGACTTCTCCCATTACTAGAGATCAACATCCACTCTAGTGTTATGCAGGCGCTACCACACTTTTGGTGTCCGCACACTTCCACCTTCATATTTGGTGAGCACGAACTAACCCCAACATTGGAGGAATATAGTGTTGCCATTGGAATGCCTCTTGAAAAGGAACTTGTTAGGCCGCCTATCGGTATAGATTCTATTTCTGAATTATCACAGTTTTTAACAATCAAAGCTGAAATGGTAAGGAAGGTTGTCAAAGCCAATTGTTATGCATGCCCATTTTCATTTTTGGCAAAGTGTTTTGCAAATCAGCCAATGATTTCAAAGGCTAGGATTTTTATCTTAGCATTTTTTGGACTAATTGTTTTTCCCTATCGAAAAAATGCGATAAATCCTTCAATTTCATGGGTGGTTAGCCAAGTTTGTGACGGGTTAAATTATGTCAACATGATTCTGGCTGAAACATTTTTGTCATTAAACCGTTTCAAACAAAATGAACAAAGGACCATGCGTGCCCTCCCTGAACTTTTGCAAATATGGTTTTTCTCCCACATAAAAGGGTTTGGGCACCTTATGAAACAATTTAATATTGATGATTTTAGGCATCCCATACAAAAGTTTGAGGTCCCTGGAGCGTTTTCCCCAAATAAACAGTACTCATGTTGGATAAACTTTCTGAAAAATGCTAATCCTGAAGCATTCTTATGTCACGCTAAATGGTTCCATGTTGAGGAAGCTCGTTTCTCTCATAAATATGATGAGCCAATCCCGCTGCTGGGTCTCTCTGGTACTACTTCTTATTACCCATATAGGGTGGCCCGTCAATACAGAGCTCTTCAAGAAGTTCCTCCGCCTCTCAAGATGGAATTGTTCCAAGTTCGTTTTACTCGCAAGGACTATGACTACTTCAACGAGATTCAGACGATCATTGTTGCATGGAATGAATGCCATCCAGAGAACATTTTGGTGCCCAGGAGACTGAAAGGCGAGGAGGAGACTCACCATGCGTCGACATTCTATATCCAACAACATCGGATTCCTGCCGCCTTGCGTCCAGTGGTCCCTGATGTGACTGAAAAGCCTACTCAGCAAGCACGGATTGAGCATCTTAAACGGAAAGTGGAAATGGCTGAAGCTGAAAACAAAAAGCTTCGCAAGGCATTGGGCTCCCAAAAGCATATAAAATGAGATGTTCCCTTAGTTTCAATGTTTAGGAAGTTTGATTTCAATTTTAGTTTAGGGATTTGCTTTCAATTCTCAGTCCAGTGTTTAGGGGATGTTAATTTCAACATTTTTTTATGGAATTTGGTTTCAGTTTTTAATTTCAAATGTTAATGAGTAAATGAGGCGAATAGACCATTGTCATGGACCGTTTTCCTATCCTTGGTTCTTATATTTCCTCTGTTATTTTTAATTAGGTGATAACGGATCCTCCACGTTCGCCTATCATTACACGATCAAGAGCAAAAATGGCCGACCAAACCGAAATGCATGATCGTATGACCGCCATGGAAAACCAACTCCAGCAGTTGCTCACCTCTATGCAACTTATGACAAATCAAATGCAATCCCTCCAAGTGAATCAGACTCTTGCGCCCACTCTCCCCGAGATAGTAGTCCCAAAGCAGACAGACAAGGCCCATATGGGTGATGACGACATGCCTGAGCTGGAGGATGACCCATTGTTCGTCACAGCCGAAAAGGCTAAGCCCAACAATGTCCCTAAGGCGGAGCAAGATGAACGCTTCGCCAAACTTGAAGAGAAACTGAAACAATTGCAAGAGTCACGGAATTCACTCCCGTTCGACTTGTCGGTTTATGAGAAAGTTAAAGTGCCAAAGAAGTTTAAGATGCCGGAGTTCGAGAAATACGATGGTACTTCCTGCCCAAAGGCTCATTTGCAGATGTACCACGTACGCATGGCCCAGTACGTCAAAAACGAGCCTCTCATGATCCAATCGTTTCATGCAAGCTTGACGGGCCCGCACTCAACCGGTACATAATGAAAAATGTAAACCTTCTCGACACTGAATGATGTGGCCGACGCTTTCCTAAAGCAGTATAAGTTCAACATGGACATTGCACCTTCCCGAGAAGATCTTGAGCGGATGGAAAAGAAGAAAAGTGAGTCATTTAAGGAGTATGCTGTAAGGTGGCGAAACTTGGCAGCTCAAATCACTCATGAGCCTACAAACAAGGAGTTGATGAAGTTGTTCGTCAAGACTCTCCCGTATGAGTTCCGTAACCGGATGGCTAGCACATACGTTGAGAACTTCAACCAACTTATCCCGGTGGGTGAACAGATCGAGATGGGGCTAAGGGATGGATGGTTCAATGAACCGACTCATCAAGGCAAAAGGTTCACCATGAAAAAAGATAAAGAACCAATCACTGAAGTCAATGTTGCATATGCCCAACCAGCCCCTAGTAAGCCTCCGATGGTTCGTATCCTCGGGAATCAGCAAGATGGAGGCCGAGTGCCTGCACAACGGCAATTCACCAAAAGGCAATTCTCTCCTCTTCCTGGCCCTCTATCTCAGGTCTTGCCGATACTCCAAAAGAAGGGATTGATCTCCCACGAGCCAAAGCGGCCCAATGCTGAAAAATTCTCCAACTATGATCCCTCCAAAAAATGTGAGTATCATATGGGAGAGGTCGGCCATTCAACTGATGAATGTTTGACTTTGAAGCATAAGATCCAAAATTTATTGGATACTAAGGCATTCTCTTTCCGTACCACCCAACCGAATGTCAAGAAGAATCCGTTGCCGGAACATCAGGGAAACGTGAATGCAATCTTTGAGTTCAACGCTGGCAAAAAGATGAACTTGAAGGTGTTTGTCATAGATATCTATAGCGGATTAGTTAGAGTTGGTTACTATCCGACAGATGAGAATCATCCCTTGCCTACCATGAAGAAAAGGGTTCAAGAAATGGTTAAGGCTGGCATGATCGTGTATGCTGACCAAGCTGGAATAGTGTCAACTATCTCCGAAGTCGTCATTGATTGGGAGAAAGAATTTGCTAAGCTAAGTGCTGAAAAGAGCGAACAGGATCCATTGATCGAGGACATGCCCCCACTTGAGGACGCCTCCGACCATGAAGGACTGATAGTGGAAGTGCTTTCAACTGATGAAGAAATAATTATTGAGATGCCCCAGCTGTATGAGTACAAGGATAACAAAGCAGTCCCTTGGTCATACGAGCTAGATGTCGACCTGATTACAAGGTCTGGTCGGACCTGTGCTCAAGCTAATGCCCAACCTGCAAAGCCAGTTACTGACGAAGAGGCCAAAGAATTTCTAGCTATAATCAAAGCAAGTGAGTATAACGTGGTCGACCAGTTGCGGAAATTGCCTGCTCAGATCTCTTTACTTGAACTCTTGCAAACATCTCCTACACATCAAAAGTCTCTAATGAAGGTTCTAAGCGAAGTTCGTGTACCGAGAGACGATCGAGGTAAAAAAGGTTGGAGGAATTTGTAGGATCGATTCTTCTTAAGGATTTAATAGCCTTTTCGATGAAGAATTCCCTCTCGAGGGGAGGGGACATACTAAGGCATTATATATATCCGTCAAGTGCAAGGCTTCACATGTGGCTCGAGTACTCATTGATAATGGATCTGCCTTGAATATCTGTCCATTGGCGACTCTTCACCGCCTGAAAATAGATCCTTCGAAAATAAGTGCTGCAAAGACCTCCGTCCGAGCTTTTGATGGCACGAGAAAGGAGGTGATAGGGGAGACCCACCTTGATCTGCAAATAGGGCCGGTGATGTTCAACGTCCTTTTCCAGGTGATGGACATTCCTACCGCATTCAATTTCCTATTAGGGCGTCCCTGGATTCATACTGCTGGAGCTATGCCATCAAGTCTCCACCAAAGTGTGAAATTTGTTGTCGAAGGAAAGCTAGTCATTGATCATGGCGAGGAGGATCATCGGATCTATCATGAGACGGCCATCCCCTATGTCGAGCCGAAACGTAGGGAGGAGTCAAGTTACCAATCGTTCGAGCTTGTATCCACTATTCATGCATCTCGAGGATCGACAGCACCCATCCCTGATGTGTCAAATGCAGCAGTTATGGTAGCAAGAGTGATGGTTGGAAATGGCTTTATTCCTGGCCGTGGACTTGGTAAAAAAGAACAGGGTATTCGGAATCCTATTGAAGCCCCTCGAAGGTCTCGTTCTGCCGGATTAGGGTACCATGGAAGAAGTAGAGGACATGAGCAAGAGAAGAAAGACTCATTACTCCTTGATATCCGCGAGACATTCCCCGGCCCTGCTAGAATGATGCATGATGAAGGAGGAGTGATCGCCACCCGAGGTATCATACCCGATGGATGGAGCTGCATGGATGACCCGACAACTTCAAAGACAGAGGATCCAGATAATGAGATGGAAGGGATCACGACCCTATTCGATGATCTCCTTATAGGTGCCATTGATGAAGAACCATCGGGGGAAATGGGTGCTGGCCCACAAGAGAGCAACCCTATGGCAGGCAAGGAGGTGAAAATGGTCCAATCCAATGCAATGAGCGATGACAGTGATGACCCTGATGATCCAAATGGTGACGCCATTGAAGTGCAACATAGTTGGGAGCAACTTGAAAAACTCAAAGTTCTCACCTCCGAACAAACCGTCACTATCAACCTGAGTGATGCCGAGGATCCCAAAGAGATAAAAATTGGGGCAAATCTTCCCAAAGATGAGGCTGAGCATCTCGACTCAGTTGCTAAAAAAATATCAAGATATCTTTGCTTGGACATACGCCGATATGCCAGGTTTAGATCCATCAATTGTGGAACATTGTTTGCCCACTAATCCGACGTGCATCCTAAGAAGCAGAAGCTTCGGAGGACTAAACCAGAGCTCTCAAAGAAGATAGAAGAGGAAGTAATGAAACTTCTCAAAGTGGGATTCATTGAAGTCTCACAATACCCTGAATGGGTGGCCAACATAGTACCGGTCATGAAGAAAGACGGTCGAGTCCGAGTGTGTGTTGATTATCGGGATTTGAACAAGGCCAGCCCAAAGGACGACTTCCCATTGCCACATATCGATGTTCTCGTGGATAGTACTGCCGGATTTGAATTATTCTCTTTCATGGATGGCTTTTTTCGGCTACAACCAGATAAGAATGAAGGATGAAGACAAAGAGAAGACAGCATTTATCACCCCGTGGGGAACCTTTCATTATAAGGTCATGCCCTTCGGACTCAAAAATGCAGGGGCAACTTACCAGCGAGCCATGGTTACGTTGTTCCATGACATGATGCATGAAGAAATCGAGGTATATGTTGACGATATGATTGCAAAAACCCAGCCTGGGAAAAGTCATGTTGGAACCCTCAAGAAGTTATTTGATCGGCTTCGTGAATTCAAACTCCGTTTAAACCCTGCCAAGTGCGTGTTCGGGGCAACATCAGGAAAATTACTTGGGTTCATTGTGAGTAGCAAAGGGATCGAGATTGACCCATCTAAAGCCAAGGCAATATGTGAATTGCAACCTCCGTCGACAGTGAAGGAGGTCCGGAGTCTCCTAGGGAGACTGAATTACATTGCACGATTCATTGCCCAACTCTCTGAGACCGCCAAGCCATTCTTCAAACTCTTGAGGAAAAACGTACGAGTTGAGTGGAATGATGAATGTAGAGAGGCGTTCGATAAGCTGAAGCAATATTTGATGAATCCACCAGTTCTTGTCCCACCAATATCGGGGCATCCTTTGATTTTGTACCTCACAATCCATAGTGAGTCACTTGGCGCGATGTTAGCTCAAAAAAGCCCCGTGGATCAGAAGGAACGAGCCATTTATTACCTCGGTAAAAAGTTCACTGTCTCGGAGCTAAAATATTCTGATGCTGAAAAAACTTGTGCTGCGTTAGTATGGGTATTGCATAGACTACGACAATACACATTGCATTACCAGACGTTTCGTCAGAATCGAGAACGATCCCATCAAGTATTTATTTAATCAACCAGCTTTGGCGGGTAAGCTAGCCAAATGGCAGGTCTTGATTTCGGAATTCGACGTGCAGTTCATGCCACAAAAATCAGTTAAAGGCCGAGTGATTGCTGATTTATTGGCTGAGAATCCTAGAACCTTCAATGATGATGATTGTCCTCTGGATGATCGTATTTTGGCCTTAAATGAAGATGCATGGTCCATGTTCTTCAATGGAGCTGTGAACTTGTCCTGTTCTGGGGGCGTGCGCATCGATATCCCTGCACGGACAACACCACCCAAGAGCCGCAAAATTAATATTCCCATGCACTAACAATATAGCTGAATATGAAGCTTGTATTCTCGGACTTCAGGCCGCAATTGAAATGGGAGTGGCCAAATTGAAGGTATATGGAGATTCCGCACTGATCATACTCTAGACTGTAGGTGAATGGAAGACCAGGGATGCCAAATTACTACCGTATCATAAGTACCTCGAAGAGTTGGTGAAGGAGTTCGATGAAATCTCGTTTGACTATTTGGCTAGATCTCATAATCAGTTCGCCGATGCCCTGGCAACGTTGTCATCTATGTTGCAAGTTACTGATGGTTTAGAAGTTGAGCCTTTGAAAATTGAGGTTCTAGCCAAACCTTCTTATTGCATGGCTGTAAATGAAGAGCTTGATGAGAAGCCATGGTATTATGACATCATGAACTATATTCAAAAGCATGAATTTCCGGAAGGGAGCACTCCAGCCGATAGAAAATACATAATGAAGATGGCCTCAAAGTTCTTTGTCAGTGGTAAGAATTTATACAAGAGATCTTATGATTCAGTTCTATTGAGGTGCGTAGATGAAGCAGAAGCTACCCAAATCATGCATGAAGTGCATGAAGGAGTTTGTGGCCCACACATGAATGGGCACATGTTGGCCAAGAAGATTATGAGACTAGGTTACTATTGGCTTGCGCTGGAAAGTGACTGCATACAACATGTTAGAAGTTGCCATCGTTGCCAAATTCATGGAGATAAAATAAATGTTCCTCCAACGGAGTTGCACCAGCTATCTGAGCCATGGCCTTTCTCAATGTGGGGGATCGATGTGATTGGCCCAATAAATCCCAAAGCTTCAAATGGGCACCGATTCATATTGGTGGCAATAGATTATTTTTCAAAGTGGATTGAAGCCGCATCATATGCTAATGTCACGGCCCGAAATGTTGTGAAGTTTATCGGGCGTGATATAATCGCCCGTTATGGTGTCCCCGAAGCAATTGTCACTGACAATGGGACAAATCTGAATAACAAGTTCGTTGATGAGTTGTTCATTGAGTTCAAAATCAAGCATTTGAATTCATCACCTTACCGCCCACAAATGAATGGAGCTGTTGAGGCAGCTAATAAGAACATCAAGAAGATCCTGGCTAAGACAGCCGAGAATTATCGAGATTGGCATGACAGGTTACCCTTTGCTCTAATGGCGTATCGGACATCGATCCGAACATCTACCGGGGCAACCCCTTTCTCCTTAGTTTATGGCATGGAGGCAGTCTTGCCTGTGGAAGTAGAAATCCCCTCTTTGAGAGTCTTATCCCAAGTGGAATTGTCCGAGGCCGAATGGACACAACAAAGGTTAGAGCAGTTGAACCTGATTGATGAGAAAAGATTAAAAGCTCTTTGCCATGGTCAGACGTATCAACAAAGAGTAGCCAAGTCTTTCAATCGGAAGGTACGGCCGAGACACTTCGAAGTGAATGATCTAGTTCTAAGAAAGGTGTTGCCGATTTTTCCTGATCCTGGAGGCAAATTTGCTCCAAATTATAGCGGCCCATATATGGTGAAGAGGGTACTCCCTGGAGGTGCCTTAATCCTTACGAAATGGATGGTCGTGAGTTTTCTAAACCTCGTTAACTCGATGCTGTGAAGAAGTATTACCCTTGAAAGAATTTGTTGAAGGTACTCATTTCTTCGTTGAATTGTGTGGGAATGGATTGAATGAGATGAGAAGTAGGCCCTGTTCCATACACATATCGAATTCATTTGATTCGGTATATCAGACGTGTTGAAGTGTCGGTTCAATTAAATAAAAAGGAAATGCCCGAGGACACCACCAGCGCCTCGGCCTCGGTGGCACGGGGAATGAAAAGGTCCGAGAGCGACCAGGGTTTGATCCTTGGAAGCGGCAACAAGTTTGCCAAAAAAAAAAACAAAAAAACAAAAAGAAACAAAAAAACAAAAAAAAAAAAAAAAACAAAAAAACAAAAAAAAAAAAAATATTTTCTTTTTCTTTTTCTTACCAACCCTTTTCTTTCTTTTTGAGCTGCAAACTCTTTGTGTTCAAAGCTGATGAGTTCATTGTGACCTTTCAAAGGAGAATTTTGCATGATAGTTTTACCTGTTTAATTACCAATTTCACTGAGGATCGTCACCATCGATCAAGTTAATGAATGATGTGGAATGAATTGAACATGCTAAATGAGACATGTCAGGATGATGAAAGGCAAGCCTTATCCTATACACGGTCCCTTGCTCATATACTGGTGAGATGAGTGTAGGAAGTTCCATGTTTCTAAGGAAAAGAGTTTTCTCGCGAAATGTACGATGATTGAAATGATGAGAGGCTGTTCATTCTCTATCCCAAACACTACGTGATCATCCATTGTTTAAACCCTTTTGAGCCCACACACGTGGATAATTTTAAATTACCCCTGTCAAGAACCACCTCACATTGGGGCAAGCTGGAGGTAAGACGACATCATGAGGTGAGGAATTTGATAGGAATATTCTTGCTCTCACTTGCATCAATCTTCAGGTATTGCTATTACATTGAATTCATACGATAATTCAAGTGCCTTAGGATGATGAAGAGCAGTTCTTTCTCTATCCTACACACTTTATCCATTGCATAGCCCCTTGAGCCTGTAAATTCGTTTCATTTAAACCCAATTGGTGATCATCCCCCACACTGGGGCAAGGCAAAAGGCAAATGCCTAAGCAGCAAAATCCCGAATGCTGACAAAAAATGAAAACTCCTCAAGAACCCAAATGTTAAAGCATTACGTGGTTAATTAAAAAAAAAAAAGGAAACAAAAGGGGCATGAAAAAGCAATGTGTCTGGTAAAAGTAAGGCCAATGCCCATAAAAAATGAAAGAAAGAGTCAAGATAAATGACTATCAATTGTAAAAGGGTGTGTTCCCAATGGAGTGGTACTCAAAGAACTCAAATGCCAAGTTTTTATAGTACCTATGAGGAAAATCCCAATGGTGAAGAAGAAGACCGGTGACAATGCCAAGATGATCACCAATTCTCATCCCCCTATACACATTTTGAGCCTAATGATCCGTTCACTTCTCAATTTATGAACTTAACCTACGCTACGTCCCTTACAAAGTCTCTTCAGATTAGGGCACCGAAATTAACGTAGGAATTCATATGCTTAAAAGCATCGCTTGAAGAAGTGCGAGCAAGACCATTTCTATCTCATTTCGCAGGTTCCTTGACTTGTAAACCCGAAGATGATTGCGAAGTATTGTTCTTTCATTAGCCTTGACTCGAAGAGTCCCTCTTTGTTGAGCCATTGACCGAGCCTACATTACAGTCCCTATTAAAGACCTCTCAGATTGATAAGGTCGTACTGCTTGCGAGAATACTCGAATCCTTCTCGACATGATGATGGTAAGATAGAATGATTCTTGTAATCCCACATTAATGGTTGGGACATAATAACCTTCTTAATGAGAGTGAGTGAAAGTCCTTTCTAACTGAAAGTCTCTCATTTAGTATTCTTGAAAATCCATGTCATGAGTGAAAATTGCCTTAAACGATGATTCTCCCCAGTGGAAATTTTGTGGTGCAAATATGGTAAAACCATCATGCATAAATCTTGATGGAATGGATAAAAGCTTCAGTGGATTTTGGAGTGTGCTTAATTGCTTACTTCTTTGGCAAATGCATGTATTTTTGCTCTAATCATGTCGATGGTAATGTTTCCTTGAAGACCCAAGAGCTCCTGGCATTTATGTTGCCTTTCAGAAGCCTCGAGGTGAGAAACCTCCATGAATATTCGAAATACATCCTCGATGTTCCAAAACTTCTTTCTACCAAGAGGTAAGTAACCTTCACGAATATCCCAGGTTTGTCCTAGGTATTCCCAAATTCTTGATAAAAGTTCTCAAAACTCTTCGTTAAACATTTCACTCTGGATGTGAATGTTTTCCGATCTTTTTCGTTATACCCTAGTCTGGATCTAGGTATCTCGAATCTTCTTAATCCAATATTCATCTCACCTAACATTGAGTGTTTATTGATTAAGTCCCAAAATTCTTGACGTCTCAGTTTGGATCTGGATGTCTCAAAACTCTTCGTTAAACATTTCACTCTAGATGTGAATGTTTTTCGATCTTTTTCGTTATACCTTAGTCTGGATCTAGGTATTTCGAATCTTCTTAATCCAATATTCATCTCACCTAACATTGAGTGTGTATTGGTTAAGTCCCAAAATTCTTGACATCTCAGTCTGGATCTGGATGTCTCAAAACTCTTCGTTAAACATTTCACCCTGGATGTGAATGTTTTTCGATCTTTTTCGTTATACCTTAGTCTGGATCTAGGTATTTCGAATCTTCTTAATCCAATATTCATCTCACCTAACATTGAGTGTCTATTGGTTAAGTCCCAAAATTCTTGACATCTCAGTCTGGATCTGGATGTCTCAAAACTCTTCGTTAAACATTTCACCCTGGATGTGAATGTTTTTCGATCTTTTTCGTTATACCTTAGTCTAGATCTAGGTATTTCGAATCTTCTTAATCCAATATTCATCTCACCTAACATTGAGTGTTTATTGGTTAAGTTCACAAATTCTTGACATCTCAGTCTGGATCTGGATGTCTCGAAACTCTTCGTTAAACATTTCACTCTAGATGTGAATGTTTTTCGATCTTTTTCGTTATACCTTAGTCTGGATCTAGGTATTTCGAATCTTCTTAATCCAATATTCATCTCACCTAACATTGAGTGTCTATTGGTTAAGTCCCAAAATTCTTGACATCTCAGTCGGATCTCGGATGTCTCAAAACTCTTCGTTAAACATTTCACCCCCGGATGTGAATGTTTTTCGATCTTTTCGTTATACCTTAGTCTGGATCTAGGTATTTTGAATCTTCTTAATCCAATATTCATCTCACCTAACATTGAGTGTTTATTGGTTAAGTCCCAAAATTCTTGACATCTCGTCTGGATCCGGATGTCTCAAAACTCTGCGTCAAGCATTTCACTCTGGATGTGAATGTTTTTCGATCTTTTTCGTTATACCTTAGTTTGGATCTAGGTATTTCGAACCCTCTTAATCCAATATTCATCTCACCTAACATTGAGTGTCTATTGGTTAAGTTCCCAAATTTTTGACATCTCAGTCTGGATCTGGATGTCTCAAAACTGTTCATTAAGCATTTCATTCTGGATATGAGTGCTTTCTGATCTTTCTCGTTATACCTTAGTCTGGATCTAGGTATTTCGAATCCTCTTAATCCAATATTCATCTCACCTAACATTGAGTGTCTATTGGTTAAGTTCGCAAATTTTTGACATCTCAGTCTGGATCTGGATGTCTCAAAACTGTTCATTAAGCATATCATTCTGGATATGAGTGCTTTCTGATCTTTCTCGTTATACCTTAGTCTGGATCTAGGTATTTCGAACCCTCTTAATCCAATATTCATCTCACCTAACATTGAGTGTCTATTGGTTAAGTTCACAAATCCTTGACATCTCAGGCTGGATCTGGATGTCTCAAAACTGTTCGTCAAGCATTTCATTCTGGATATGAATGCTTTCTGATCTTTCTCATTATACCTTAGTCTGGATCTAGGTATTTCGAACCCTCTTAATCCAATATTCATCTCACCTAACATTGAGTGTCTATTGGTTAAGTTCCCAAATTCTTGACATCTCAGGCTGGATCTGGATGTCTCAAATTTTTTCCCGTTTAGGCGACCGTAGAATGGTACGGGTCCTAGACACAACCAAGCAATGCTATACTGGGCGACCGTAGAATGGTACGGGTCCTGGGAAAGCAGTTTCTTTGTAAAGTCATGTTACTATTCTAGGCAACCGTAGAATGGTACGGGTCCTGGACATGTAACGCCAACTATCTCGAGTTACTCTACCCTCCCCGAAGGTAAGTTATTCCAGGTAAGTTCATTTTATCACTGGCATTAGCATTTCCATGCATCATATAAATTGCATTTCAAAAAAAAAAAACAAAACAAAACAAAATCAAAAAAAATAAACAAAAAGGGGATCCATAGTCCCGCCAAAATATCATCCATTGCATGCTCATGGTCAAAATTTAGGTATCATATTGTCTTTGAATGCAACCTCTGCGAGCTCACCTTCAAAGAGGGGCAGCTGTTGACACCTAAATTTTGACTAATCATTTAGTAATTAATTGCATAAAAATTTAGGGATTAATCTTTAACCCCTAAGAAAAAATAGTAAAATTGCATTTCATATAACCGCATTTGCATTTGTACTAAGAGGACAACAAGAAGCAGGGGCTCGCGGTCGATTGCATGCACAAAAGGATGGTCTCTCTTTCGCTGGTCTGAATATGCATAAGAAAAAAATGATGAGGAAAGAAGCTCTCGCACGTCCATTATCTATCCCTTATTAATGCATTGCACAAATTCGGTGGACGTGCGGATTCTGGGGAATCTTCAAAGAAGCAAAAGCATGCCCACAATATTATACAATATGTTAGCTTTGGTGGCACCAAGAAGAAACCTCCTCATTAATGCATTGCCATACACGCACGAAATGGGACAGGCGCTTGCTAGAAGATTTCCTTGCTGAAGAACAAGGGGGGAGAAGAGTGTCAGAGAGAGAGCTAAAAAATATTCATTGGGAAGGGGCTTCTCCTTCGGACAAGAAAAAATGAAGTCAAGGGAAGATATTAAAAAATGAAAGGAGAGTTTGTAAGAAGAAAAGAAGATTAAAAAAGGGCAACGTTCAGCTTAAATTCTGGAAAAGTTGCGCTACATCTTGTCACAATAATGTTGGCTATCTTCAAGAGGCAATGGACGGCCTATAAATAAGACCACAAGAAGCCGCGTCCGGGGGGAGGAACGAAGCATTCACTGAGAGGTTTGTGAGAGCTATCCATAGAGAGACACAGGAGTTGAGAGAAAGGAAGAGATTAAAAAAAAACGACAAGTGACTCTCGTCAGAAAGCAAAATAGAAAAATTTTGAGGGGGGCTTCTCCTTCGTTCAAAAAAAAAGAGAGACAGAGAGTTTGTCAGAAAAAATAAAATAAAAACAAAAAGGTGAAGCTAAAAACAGAAAAAGGTACACCGAAAGTGCAGAGAGAGTACGAGAGACGGAGAAGGGACATGCGAAGGAGAAGCACCCACTGTTCTTCTCCTTCGCTGAACTTTCCGCCGGTTTCTGCAGCCCGCGGCCCGCGCTCGCTCCACCACGCCCGCACCCACCGTTCGAAGCCACAAGTGACGCCCGCGAACTGTAGCACTGTCACCGAGTCCCGCTCGCCGCTGCGCCCGCTGCCGCACCGCGAGTCCTGTCCGTTGCTGCTGCATTAAGCCGACAACCCGCGCTACGCTCGCCCGTCGCCGCGCCCGCCCATCGCCGCGCCGTCGCTGCACTTCAGCCTAGCGTCGCTTCTCCCTCCAGCGAGTTCCGAGTGCGCCACCGTCTTCGCCGGAACACCAGCAGCACCGCCTCTACGCCCGCAGCCCGCGCTCGCACCGCGCCATCACTGCGGCTGCGCCTGGTGCCCGACGCCGCAGCCAGCCTCCGCCTCCGCCTCCGCCTCTCGTCCTGACGACCAGCCGCTGCCACACCTCCGCACCTCGCCCGCTCGCCACCGCTGCTATGCCTCGACCACCCGACGCCGGTGCCCGACGCCCGCGTCCGAGTTCCGCCCGTGACCAAAGACCCGATGCCGCGTCATCGTTCCCGCCGTCGCCGCTCATCAGCCCGTCGCCCGCAGCTCGAAGCCACGAGCAACGCCGCAACCCCACCGCCTTTGTTTCGACTTGCGGTCGCCGGAGCCCCGCTCCACTTGTAGCGCCCGACGTCCCTCTCTCGCACCTGCCGTGCCGCTGCCGCTCGGTCCGCCCAGCACCACCAGCCACGACGCCCTTGCTGTCCCGAGCTCGCCGAGTCGACGCCGGCCTGCTCGTTGCTCCGCCAAGTCCGCCAGCGATCCCTCACGAGTTGCTGCGCCCGAGCTGCCCCTACAAAGCCCGCGACGAGCTTGACCGAAGCTGTTGTGGCCTTGCAACCGCCACAGCCCGACCCCGACGCGAACCACCGTTCGTGAAATTTTGGCGCGGATCCAAATAAGGTAGTTTTCTTTAACCAAATTTCTTTTAAATATTATTGTATAAACTGAAATGTTTGATGTTAATTGAGGTTTTAGGCATTACCTAATAGGATATTATTGGTAAAAATCACCATAATTATTAATTTGGTTCGTAAGATTTCGGACCATTTTTTTATTATGTTGATTTTGATGATATCTTGGCTTTAAAATCATTATAATTATTAAGTTGATCCGAGAGACTTCGGATTAATTTTTTAATTATTTTGATTTTTCTTGACTGTTGTGATGTTTAGGAATAAAATAATTGTTAATTTAATCCGTGAGACAACGGATTATTTTTCAATTATCTTAATCCTTCATTTGATAAATATCTTGAGTTGTTGGATATAATGTTTATATTTGATAAAATGCTTGTTTTGGAAAACATAAAAAAAAATCATATTGCATGACAAATTAGGATGGTTTCTTAAATAGGTTAGGACCACATGTTTAGAATTTATCTAATTAGATTTGTTAGATTGCATGTTATGGATAATTAATTAAGATGAGTTTCTGAATTAAAATGGGATTTAATCTAAATTATTTCCTAGCTTGAGTAGGATAACTTGTCGGGTGTTGTAGTCAATTTTCAGTAATTATTTGAATTTCAATAAAAAAAAATACAAAAAATATCATATGCATGTTATATAGGTAAGTTTTCATTTTAAAACAAGAGAAAATCCCAAAAATAATTGATTGCCTTATTGTGTTTAATTCTGCAATGTTTTTCCTTTTGAATGTTATCTTTAATGTTTGTGCACCCGTATGATCACTCTAGTGTTTTAGGCTAAAATCAATTCAAGCTGCCTCGCAAAACATTTTTCTGAAATAAAAGAGAAAAGGTACCGAAAGGGCGTTAGAGAAATCTAGCGTAATCAAGCCCCCGAACTCATTTAATCTCTGGTTCGTAGGAGCAAAGTAATTCTCCCATTACTTTACTTGGGTTTCTAATCGACCCACCTAAAAATAGATTAGTGGCGACTCCAGGATAAAAAGCATCTGCATGTTAAAGACTCAAACCCTAAGTTGCGAATTGGTAATGGCTTGGGAGAGCTCGAGTTAAGTTTAGACTTAGTTATCCATTAGCCGAACCTTTAGGTGGTCCCACCCACTTCGGGGAGGTCGCGACACTCGGCAACTCTCTCCCTCTCTCTCACTCTCTCAAAACCAGCCACTCTCTCCCTCTCTCTTTCTTTTTGGTGGCTTATATATTTGCATGCATTCTTTTCTTGCATGGGGGACAAGTGTTCTCATGAGGAGAACAAGTGGCAAAAAGGAGAGAACAAGTGTTGGAGGACATGCAAGGTTAATGGGCTTCATTCTCGACTGGGCTTTGGGCCAGCAAATGGGCTGGTCGACAGCCCCTCCTTGGCTCCAATGGGCCGACCATTTGGCCCTCCAAAATCCATACTCTTGGGCCTAAGGCCCAACCTAATTAAACCCACAATTTCCCTTTCAATTATTCATCTTTAATTCTTTCTTTTAAGAATTTAATTACTAAATTCCACATGGCCAAAATCTTGTAACATTTTATTTATAGGAACTTAGTCTATAAAGTGCATAGCCAAGCATAGATTATTCTCATTAATTTATCTAATTTAAAATCTCATGAACACAAGCATATATCACTTAGTCTTAAGAGGAGACTAATGGCTAAAGCATAAACCATAGGTAATTTCGTTACCTAATTATGGGCTTTAATACACCTTAGAGCTTGTCTTGAATTTTTTTGGGATGCCACAATTTACACATATCTACTAGATGGACATTGTTTGTCGATACATCCAAAATGCCGCAGTTTCCTATACGCGACTATACTTCAAAAGTTAACCGACATCTTCAGCAGCCATTTACATAGAGTCCATCCTTCAATGTTGGCGTCCAAAAATTCTCCATGCTGTCCTCACCCTTGTGATCACTCCATGTCACTCGATCCCCCATCGTCATCTTTTGGTGGTGGTGGCAGCAGCCCTAGAATTTGCTCGTCCCGAAAAACGAATAGGACAATGTATTCTTGGAGTACAAGACCTGAGGGAAAACTGATGTCAATTATCACGATCACCCTCACTTGAACGTAAGTCAGTCCCTATAGGTTATGATCCTAGTATTCCAACTGCTCCCACTGTAAGTCAATAGGAATCCTGTAGAATGCATCGGGAGGTGCAGGCAACAAAAACATCTTTCTCAATCGGAAATATGTTAGTCCCACTAAGGCTAAGTTTGACTCAGTAGCTAAAGATCTACTAAATTATATTATGTAGAATCATCATCACCTGATTTCATGCAAAATACCCAAAACATATAATCTGAAAGAATAGATACATATTAAATTAATAGAGTTTTCCAACAAAATGGCAAGCGTAGTTTAAAAACTGGAACACATCATTTCAATCACATGGGTCTCAATTATAAAAGCCAAACTGTTATGACATATCCCATACCATGTCACACAATTTTGTCCCATAATCAAGCGCAACTATCAATATGGTGTAACTCAGTAGAAAAATCGACTTTTACAATTCAAAAGATTTTTCTCCTGAAGGACTAGAGTTTACGTTCCTCCTGGCATTTGCACCCAACCTGGCATCACGAAAGTTTCTAGTTCCATATTTCAGTCACCGAGCATCCAGAGCATGTTACATCACACCTCCAGGCATCTCGCACCCTCACTTAGCATCACGAGGAATCGCTAGGGCTCACCAAATCAATGACTGCCCCTACCCTTCGGAATGCGTATCGTCATGCGTTCGAGCATCATGAAATCTCCCAAGGAACCTTTGGGGCTCATTGGTCCCCAGGCATCCAGAGCATGTCATGTCTCACCTCCAGGCAACCCAACTCCCAGGGCATCATTGACCCAAGGGTCCAACGACAGCAATAACACACCAACCATGGTGTACTAATTAAATCATTTCAATGCCAAAACATTTTCGAATTCAGAAATCCCTTGGATTTTTCCCCGAAAGTCCCACTTTCGCAAATACTTTTCCAATCGTTTTCAAATTTGTATAAAGAAATTTGAACAGAAATTACCCTTCTTGGCTTGGAACAAAATAATTTATCGAAATCTATAAATACATTTGAAATCGGCTAATTACAAATGTTTTCAATTTTTTTTTTATTATTCTTCATTTTATTTATGTCAATTTTTATAACTCCCTACATAATTACAAATGTTTCAATTCGCTTCCGCTACGCCGCCTATTACAATAGACGGAATACTTGTTCATTTAGAGTAAAACAATTATGCGTATAAATTAGTGCCAAAAATCAGCCTAATGGGCCATGGGCAGATAACAAAGCCCACCAAGCTTGATACACGAGAGCAGGCCTAAAATAGTCTGGGCGAGACTTGCTATCAAAGATACCAACGATTCAGTACCAAGTATCGCCCATGAGCAAAAGGATAAGTATGAAAACAGTTTCTAAAGAGTTTGGTACCGAAAACAAGACGGATATAGTTATTAGCGCGGTACCAAAGATTCTAAAATATTTAAAATTGAAGTGATAATTGCTAGAGGATAATTATTCACAACGTTAGATTATAAGGGCACATTCGCACAACAAATCTGAATATGCTTAGTTTCAACTATTTGTATTTATCCCTTCTTCTTTTTTTATTATTATAGTTGCATTAGAATCCGTAACTTCCTTTTCGAAATAACATAAAACCCGATACAACTAATAAATTCGAGGAAACATCTTCTTCGGTGAAAGATATTTGATTTGAGAACCATCTTAGCTAAACAAATATACATGCCACTAACATATTTTGTATATATTCATTAGTCAATTAATTGTGTGACATGTTCATTATATAGTTCCTGTACAAAAAAAAAAAAAAAAAAAAAAGGTTATCAAATCAATGTGAATAAACATAATATCTGATATATCATGAGATGGCTGTAACAAATTCAATTATTAGTTTTTGTAAATATATTTTATTTTAAATAGTTCTATTTTTATATTCGAGATCTTGTCAATGATAATATGATTGTTGTAACCTCATGATGGCATTGGGGGATTTTCTTTCACATAATCTTAAAGAATATTATATAAACCCATCCATATCTCACATAATGTGTATAAATACTAACAAAGCCTAGTGCCACGGAGGGGAGAACTTGTTCTTGGGCAAAATATATATCAAACCCGAGATATATTTTAGTCTCCTTATTTTTAAGGGTTAATGCTACAAAAAATTCCAAATTGGTATATATGTGATAAATTTTCCATAAACTAATTTTTTGACATGAAAAATCCTAAATTAGTATACTCTTGACAAATTTACCCCAACCTATTTGTATACCATAGATTATCTAAAATTGATACACATGTGACAAATTTATTCCAAATTAACTTTTTCACCATGAAAAATCCTAAATTGGTACACTTGTAACAAATGCATCATCTATTAATTTCTGTCAAATTTTACTATTAAATTTCCTAATGTGGATGACACATGGCAACGTGGTATATGTCGAAATCTATAGAGTTAAAACTTAGAAAAATTCCAAACTTTTACATTTAATGATACACCTCTAACATTGGGGGGGGTTAATTTACCTCATGGATTTTCATGTGAACTTGCCACGTCACCATACCACATCATTATGTGCCATCCATGTTGGCAAATTTAATAATAAAATTTGACAGAAGTTAACAAAGGTTAAATTTGTTACAGGTATACTAATTTTAGATTCTTTTATGATAAAAAAATTTAATTGAATTATATTTATCATAGATATACTAGTTTGGAATTTTCTATGGTTAAATTATTAGTTTTGAGTAAATTTGTTGCATGTACATCAATTTAGCGTTTTTCATGATAAAAAAATCAATGTTAGATAAATTTATCACATGTGTACCGGTTTATGGTTTTTCATTGATATTAATCCTACTTTTAAATTCCTTATAAGGTGGTATGGGAAATAAAGATTGACCCTTTGACAATCCATTTAAAGAAACATGATGGGTTGTGGGATAGGTCTAGGCATAAGATATATATTTTGTGGTTATATCTAATAGCTAAAGTGTCAATGGAGTCGAGCAAAAAAAAAAAAAGTGTCAATGGAGAAAGAGCCTTCATAAGGATTCACAGATAGAACGGTGTTTATGATCCTTCCCCTTTGGATTTAAATAACATAGTTTAGCTTCTTTTCTGTTGCATCTCAAATTGCAGCAACGTTGGGTTGTCGATTCAAATTAAATTGGCTGGTTGGTTTTATAGTAGTCTTGATTGGATGAGTTTGATCAAGATACTCGGATATATAAAGTAGACAGGTGTGATTCATCTGCAAATCTTGCACTTTGTAGGATTTTTTTTTTTTTTAACACGTAAAATCATTTGTAGGGTTGTTGATTTCACTTTATATCTCAACAAAACCTTTTTCTTTTTGGGTCTAAAAAAGTTCCTAAAGTGATTCTAGAATTACAGCCAACATAAGCTTATGAGCATAAGAGGTCTAATAAAATGTGTGAAAGATTAATAGTTCAATTACAAGGTACAACCTTAACCTTAACCTTAAGAAACCAGGGGTGGTATATGGATCCTCGATGGTGGAAATTTCACTTTATATCTCAACAAGTTTTATTTTTGAAAGCTCTTTTTATTACGTCAAGTGATTTCAGAATTACAGCCAACATAGGCCTCCAAACATAGGAACTCCCCTAAAACTTGAGCAAGATTAATAGTCCGATTATAAGGTAAATTATTTCTATCACAGGAATTAACAATAGGGGTGAGTATATCAAACTACCCAAATCAAAAATTGCCCAGACCGGAGTTGACGGGCCGGTTTGGTCTATTCTCGATTCCATAAAAATGGAAACGGTCATTTTCAGTCTAGTTCCCTGCTCTGGGGGGAAACTGGATAGGATCATATCAACTCTGTTAAAATATATATATTTAAATTTCTAAAAAATAGAAATAAATCCTAAAATAGACTATTTTATTTCTTAAATACATATATGAAAATTAAATTTAAACTAAATTCTTCATGGAAAAGAGAAAAGTGGTTAGTTCTATTGGACCGAACTAGAATTGATGGTCTGATCTGATTCATGGTACTAAGAACAAATCATCCTGTCCCTAGTTCTCAAAATTGGATCAGGTCCTAGTTCCACTACAGAACCGGATCGGACTGGAACTGATGACCCTTAACATGACAACTCAATTCGCTACTCGGCTCTCTCCTCTTCCGTAGTGAGCCACTCGGAGATGTTTGTTCTGGCCCACTAAACTAAGGCGCCCGGTGATGAGTGGAGCTACTTCCCACGAGCACCGGATCACGGTCTGTGAGTGTGTACACGGATCAGAGTCTGACTCCAACGAGAGGGGGTAGTGCGGATGGATTCCTAAACAAGCCGAGCGCTTCGAGTCGCACGTGGGTTTCAGTCTGCTCTGCCGAGGTCGCTCGGATCTCTTCGGCAAAGCCCAGCGACCAATATGCCCCGGCTTCGTCCCGGGGATGTTCCGGCGATATTTCCCGTGGCATCGCCGTCCACGAACGACCCATCGGCGTTAATTCTTAAGTGAGGGTTTAATCTGCTTTACACGTGTTAGTCCTGGGGTTCGGCCTTTCAAAATTCTTCTGTGCAGCCATGGCCACCTCCACCACTCTCCTCGGGTCAGGTTTCCGGAGCCCGAAAATGGAAGTGGTTTCGCGTCTTCCGTAAGTTCCGGAGGAAACCTGTTATCGGATACAGGGAAGGTGAGTTTCCTTTGGTCTTTTTTCTCTGTAAGAAGAACTGCTATAACTAGGAATATACGCTCAATCGTTTCAGGCCATTTACGACAGATAGGACAGGTGGGTTCTGGTACTATTTTCCGCTTGAACAGATTCTCTTTTGTTGGTAGTGCGTTCTCCCGCATTGCATATGAAAAGTTTAATTTTTGGGATAGTATTCATGTTCCACGCCAGTCACCATAGTTATGTGGGCGTTTGGAATGATGTAGAAGGCTGTTCTGCTTGCTGCTTTTCTTCTGTTGAAGTGATATGGTGATATGCGCTTTTTGCTAAATATGTGCCTGAAAGTGTGCAATGTCTCTATCTTTCTCCACCCTTTCACTGTTTGGGATAGCTAAAATTTCATTTGCAACTCTTGCTTCGAACAACTCAGTGATCAGCTGTTCTTTCCTTCTAAACTTCTCCTGGTCGATGAGGTCAGTCACTAGATTTGGCTCACCCTGGCTATTCTCTCCTCCAATGACTCTAGTTTTCAGCCAGTTGTCTTGTCTAATTTTAATTTCTGCACCATCTCTCACTGTCCAATGCACTGCCTTCGATATGTTGTCCCTTTCTGCCACGATACTTTGCCAACCCCAAAAAGAGTAGGAGCCTTTTGTTGCATTCAAGAAGTTTTGATTCGGAAAATACAGGCCTTGCAGAACCTCAGGCCACAAACTCTGAGGTACTTGGGATAACCTCCAAGCTTGCTTGCCCAACGGTGCATTGTCAAACTTTATCAAGTCCCTAAATCCCATCATACCACACTCCTTCCTCTTCTTCATTACATCCCATTTCTTCGGACAAAGGCCAGCTTTGGCTCACTACTTCTGCACCAAAAGGAGGCAACTTTCTTCTCTATCGCTCAACAAATAGAGATTAGAACTTTGAAGATCAATATTGCGCATTGCGGGATTGCTTGTACCACTGCTTTAATGAGAATCTTGTTTCCTGCTTTCAGGATTACCTTTTCCTTCCATCCTTCTAGTTTTATGTTATTTCTCCCCAATATCCACGTGAAGATGTGCTTTTGGTCTGTACCCATTCCAATGGAATCCTCATGTACTTCCCAGTTTATTTATTTATTTCCAGGACATGTATCTCTTCCTTCGTAGGCTTAGGGGGGCAGCCACTACTAAAGAAAATTCCATATTTGTTTAAGTTAATGGCCTGCCCTATTGCAAAACAACACTAGAGCAAGACCTCAGCAAAGCTCAGGGATTCTTGGATCTTTTCATCTAGGAAGAAAATAGAGTTGTCTGCAAACAAAACGTGAGATAGCGTAGGACAGTGTCTATTTTATTTAATCCCCATTATTCATTGTTCTTCTACAACTTTATTCAGCAGGGTAGAAAGCACATTTGTCATAATAATGAAAAGAAATGGGGACAGGGGGTCTTCTTACCACAGCCCCCTACAAGGATGGAAGAAAGGTAGCGGTTCCCCATTAAACTTTATGCTAAGAGACATGGATATGACATGATACATGATCTACATAACCCATTTATTGTCAAAACACATTTTAGAAAACATCTCCCAAGAAAATCTCATTCCACTCTATCACAGGCTTCTTTTTCCTCTTTCTAATTCGCAACTGGTGTAAAACTTCCTGCACAATCAAAATGCTGTCTTGTAGATGTCTCCTGCTAACAAAAGCACTTTGCTACATTGCTACCAGTTCAGGTAAAAGAGGTTTAAGGTGATTAGCCAAAACCTTTAAGATTATTTTGTAACTAAAATTACACAAACTGATGGGACAGAATTGAACTAGACTTTCCGGGTTACGAACTCTAGGGATAAGGGAGATTGGGTTCTGTTGAGGTGTCTGTGAAACTTACCTGAATAAAGAAAGTCTGAAATCAACTGAACTACATCGTGTTGAATCTCACTCCAGTGGTGTCAATAGAAGAGCTTGCTCAGCCCATAGGCTCCCTATTGAAAAATTGCATCTCGCACTTCTTTCAAAGTCACTTCCCTGGTTAGAGATTGGTTCATTTCATCCGTTACCTTACGAGAACATTGACCCAGCACTGATTCAAAGTTACATGCACCCTCCGTTGTGTATAGTGAATGAAAAAAGCCAATGGTCATCTCTTTTAATTTCCCTGGCTTTCGGTACCAGGCTCCACTTTCATCTTCCAATGCTGAAAAATGCTGAAATTTTATTTTGCTGTCTACGCTAAATGGTGGTTGCATGGAAAAATTGAGAAGTTGTGTCCCCCCTTCTCATCCAGTTGTTGCTGGATCTTATTTCCCAGTACATCTCGTCTTGCTGCCAAAGAAATTCTATTGTTTCTTTAATCCACTGGATTCTTTCACTTTTATGGTCAAAACTAGGGCTGTTAGATATTTACCAGAAGCTCCTTCAAGGAGTTTATCTCTAGTATGGCGTTCGAGAAGTTTATCTCTAGTATGGCATTCGAGAACTTTTTCTGACTCCAATCAGCAAGGACCTTTGATAACTCAGTTTGTACTTATACTCCTCTTTGCCTTGTATCCGTGATTTCTCTGGTATAACTGCTTTAAGGTTAGTCACATCTCTAACGGACATTAGTTTGCCTAATTTTCTGCAGAGAGACACCAGTCTTGCTAAAGCCCCTTCGGCATCCTGCATCCCCGTTTCATGTCTGTTCTGAATGCAGAAGCCGGGAAGACCTCCCAAATGCCATGCACCAGAGAAGGGTGAACGGGTAAGCACCAGGACACCTTGAATTCGGGATAAACGGTGGATTGTCAGGGGGGTGCATTAGGAGAACAGAGACTGAAGGCGAAGCTGGATTGGGTCAAGGGAACAGTATAGTTGAGTTAAAATGTGTTCCCTAGTTTAATGCAGCAGCAGACAGAAACCGTGCATACCACATAGTAGTTCCCATGTGGTCCACTATTGGTAATTGAAGGGTGCTCTGGTCATATAAAAAGCCGCAGTGATCGTTTCTAAATTTCCTACGTGGAATCAATCTCCATATTGCAGGGAAAAGTGCCAAAAAAGTCCTAAACATTTTGTCTTTGTGCCGATTTAGTCCTAAACCTTTTTTTGGTGCCGATTTAGTCCTAAACCTTTGTACGTTATGCTAATTCAGTCCTTTCCGGTCAATTTTGGCCGGATTTTGCTGACTGGACACCGACCGGTTGGCGTGGCCTGATCGGCGCTGATGTGGACACATTTTAATAATATTTTAATATTTTTTAATTTTATTTCTTTTATTTATTTATTTTTTTCGTTTTCTGTTTTTCTTTTTCTTTTTCTTTTTTTCTTCTCCTCTTCTTCTTTCTGGCCGGTCGCCGGACCTTGGCGACCGGCCGGAGGCGACTGCCCGCTGGCCACCTTGCGGGCGAGGGTCGAGCCTTGCGCTGGGCGGTAGGCAGGACGGCGCACCCAACGTCGGGGAGGAACAACAGCAGCTTGCGTCGGGCTCCGGGCGTAAGAACGGCGGCAGATCTGCATCGGGGTAACAGCAGCAGTGAGCTCAGCACAGCAGGGCTCGCGGCTGGTCGACGGGGAGGCAATAGGTGAGGCCGCGGCAGCAACAGGAGGCGTCGGGCGGCGGAGGCCTCACGCGGCTGGGGTCTCCCTCTCTCTTCGGATCTGCCCTCCCCCAGGGCTTTTTTTCTCTCTCTCAGTTCAGATCTCGCTCTCGGGCCTCCCACCTCGCCAGCCGGCGAGGTCTAGCCTCGCCCATGGCCGGCGAGGCTGGAGGCTCGACCCTCGCCCGCGAGGGTGGGCTCGCCCTTGCCGGCCGTCGCCTCTGGCCGGTCGCGTCCGGCGACCGGCTGGAGGAAGAAGAAGAGAAGAGAAAAAGAAAAAGAAAAAGAAAAACAGTAAACGAAAAAAATAAATAAATAAAAGAAAAAATTCAAAAAAATTCAAAAAAATTAAAATATTATTAAAATATGTCCACGTCAGCGCCGATCATGCCACGTTAGCCGGTCGGCGTCCATTCAGCAAAATCCGACCAAAATTAACCGGAAAGGACTGAATTGGCACAACGTACAAAGGTTTAGGACTAAATCGGCACTAAAAAAAGGTTTAGGACTAAATCGGCACAACGACAAAAGGTTTAGGACTTTTTTGGCACTTTTCCCCCATATTGCATATGATGTATCAATAGAGATATACAGGGTTCGCTTCAAAATTTCCTACATGGAATCAATATCCCTATTGCTTATACTTGTCTTTTCCACTTTTACTTTTTCTGTATTTCCTTAAAGTTGGATACAATGAAATTGTGGAACTTGTGATTAACTGTCTTCAAGTCTAATTTTGACTTTATTGTCCAATCTTCTTCTTCTTCAAATAAAAACTCTTCTCATCGCACGTCCTTATCCCCATCAATGCCCACTTGCTCGCCATGATCCGCCACCTCGAGCCATTCGCCAACCAGGAGGAAGATATTTAGGAAGGTTTATCAAACAAATTTTTATTTTGAGAGCTGAAATTTTATGTCTGTTATCAAACACGTATTTTTCTCAAAAACTCATCCATAAATAGAAATAGAAAATAGTTTTCAAGCCAAAAATAAAGCCTCGGAAGAGAATGGTTATCGTTTACACCTTTATTCAATTGAATTGAAAGCGTTGATGTAGAATGTGGAAATATGGTACGCAACGCAAACAAGCAATGAGGAGGTTTTATGAATAGAAATAGAAAAGTAAAAATTTATTCTTCTTATTTTTGTTCCAAATTTATTTTTAGGTTAAAAATTTGTTCTAAAAACAAAAAAGAAATTATATTATATTATATTATCAAATAGATTTCTTTTTCAAATCTATTCTTAGAGCAGAAAAACAGAGAAATAGGTTTTTTTATGCGCCCCTACTAAAACAGAAGAAAAAGGATTTCTTACTTTCACCAAAAAAAAAAAAAAAAAAAAAAAAAAAAAACAGAAGAAAAAGGAAAAACAAAGAAAAGGAAATTTGAAGTGGAGTGCGCGTGCCCAGAAAGAGACCTATGGTGGTCGTCACCACCGACGCCAGAGGCGGAGACCTGTCGCGGTGCTGCCACTCCATCTCCTCCACCTCTAGCTGGACTTACCAACATAGCCAACACCTTCATGGGGATAAACAATGACAAGATGGGTGCGATTGTGATGACAGGTAATGGACAATCGTCGGATTGAGAGGATCCCCAATCCGGAATCCCACTTTTTTTTCCTCCAATTGAGAGTCTAGGATCCAGCTTTGAGTATATTGTACCAAGAAAGAGGTTCAAATTATTGTGTGGTGGCCAATTTTTTACCAAGCTCGATAAGATTAAAAGGATACTCTGTGGTGGCGGCCTTGCATGGTGAGCAATTGAGGGAGTTGATTAAGCTGGACCATGAAAACTACTTCTCGCTGGCATTCGCTATTGATGAAGTTATGGTCAATCACGTGAAAAGTTTCGGCGATTGATCAATCCTTTCTGCAAAGTCATTGTGTGTTCTAGCATTCTAGGCAAAGTCAAGTGTCTTTGGATGATAGAGGTTGACTTTGGAAATGACAGCAGTAGGATGCGGTGCAGTGTCCATTGTAGAGATGGCGATGCCTGTCCGGCTGCATTATCACAATCTCTCTCTTTCTCCCTTCAACTTCCTTCTTGTGGTCTTTGTTTTTATCGTATTGTTATTTTTATTTTTATTAAACTATTAAAAAAAATCATGTTGGCTGCCATGTTAACGCACAACACATGCAAGTTAGAAGACTCAATTGCGCCAATAAAAATTTTGAGGACCTAATTGCTAAAACCAGGCAAGTTAAGAGTGCTAAATGTGGCCTCATCTCAATGGTTCAATTTTATACTGCACTTTGCATTCTACTTCTGATTTCGTCATGGGTTATTTTTAAATCTCGCTGATCTACTTCTGCAGATTAATTGGTGGAGGAAAACTAACGGATGCTCTTGCTTTATCCAATTGTTTTCTACATAATGGTGCCTTAGACTACTTACTTCAATTACTAATTGAGTGTAACGAAGAAAATCATTCAATATCTGGTCTATCGGAGGCCACGGCATCTGGAGTAACAGTTGGCACCGTTGCTTGCGGTTGAAAGATAAAACAACTGGCAGCTAAACTTGCTCTAAAGTATGTTTAGGGTCAATAAGACTTTTGTAATGAAGATGAGCTGATTGATAATGTTGAGTTCTTGATATTGCAAAATTGCTGTACATAGTCACCATCAAATCTTCTCTATTTGGTCATTCGATTTTGAATCTTTTCTATCGGGTATATGCGCGGATGGGAACTCGATGCCGCCTTAAATGTTCTCACCATGTGCAGCTGCCATCTGCCTCATGGTGATCCAGTCAGAAATGAGGTGGAAGTGGACTTAGGTCAATCTCAATCTCCTCCTATAGGCAGAAACTTCTTCTTTTTTAACTTAAGAATTGGTTTTCGTGATTTTTCATCAGCATACTCGTCAGCCTCTGGGGTAACAAATTTGTTTTGATTCAGATTTTGCAAATGAGACAAGCTTTGCAGAAGTAGTCATATATTGAGTGCCTACGACCAGTATAGCAGCTGGCAACAGGTCATTTGTCCTAGACTAATTCACTCAGATTGTTAAGAGTAATCAAAGTGAACTTATAGCTTGAGTGATAATTGTATTTGAATAGATTCTTAGACTTTCAGGTTACTCTGGCTAGGTTGAAGCTGCATGTAAAGCAGATCCAGAGGGTTTGGCTCTTAGAGTGGCTGAAAAGGGTGAGTGTCTTCGGTAGATCACTTGATGAGTTTGTGGATCCAGGGTACTTAAGTTGTTTTTCACGAAGACGGGGCTTCTTTCATTACCGAAATGACCTAAAGCCTTAGTAAATCATTTTGCCTGTGCCTATAAGCTGAAAATTAGAAATCAGGAAAATCTGGTTGAGGCAGGAGCTTTCCAAATGCATCCAGATTACCTGTTAAGTGAGCTTGAAAGCAGATCAATCAATAAATCCACGTTAGTAAAGTTCAGGTTTTGACAATTAGAATTTAATGGGATCATCGCCAACTAATCTAGAAACTAAAGCTGCTAAATAAAAGCACGAATTAAGATTTTTAGATGTTCTAAGACTCCAAAAAATTGGCCTATCTGTGGAGAAAATTAGAAATCAGGAAAATCTGGTTGAGGCAGGAGCTTTTCAAATGCATCCAGATTACCTGTTAAGTGAGCTTGAAAGAAGATCAATCAATATATCCACGTTAGTAAAGTTCAGGTTTTGACAATTAGAATTTAATGGGATGATCACCAACTAATCTAGAAACTAAAGCTGCTAAATAAAGGCACGAATTAAGATTTTCAAATGTTCTAAGACTCCAAAAAATTGGCCTATCTGTGGAGAAAAATGTTTTTGGGGGTTTTTATTTCTCTACATGCACAGAAATTCTTCAAATTATGACTGTATAGATGCTTCAACCATAAACGTACACAGAAAAGCCACAGTAAGTTGGTGTTTCTAATCTGTAATTTGACCTTGAGGATAACTATTTTCCATCCTCTAGATTCTATGATGACAAGGTCCTTCACTTGGTACACCAATTCTTGAGTTTCATTTGACTAGACAGCTACCACACACATCTTAAACCAGAAGATAAGATGGATTTCACATGTTGTGAACTCATCTTGTTAAATAGACATCTTGACTAATCCTGTAGAATTACAACATCTTCCATAGATGTGGCTACCTGATTTTATTCTTTTGTTCCTCAGAACAAAACAAAAATAGAAATACGTTTAGTAACTTTTTGTGTTTCTGGGAACAAATTTGTTCATGAGAATAGATTTAGAACATAATAAAGAAAGTAGAAAAAAAGGTTAGTTCTTTATTCTTGGGAACAACTCTAGAATCAAGTTATTTTTATTTTTTTTCCTTTTCTTCTTCTCCTTCTTCCCCTTTGGCCAATCATTGGCCTGACTATTGTTGACAACCTCATCAAAGCGCCTCCGACCCCCGACAGCTGGGCAAAGCTTGACCTCGCCTTAGCTAGGCAAGATCAGCCTCACCTAAATTTAGCAAGGTTGAGCTCGCCCACTCACCAACGAGGCTCGACCTCATCAAGCCACCGCAAGCTTAGCCTCCCCAAGGCTAGGCGACACCACCCTCGTGATGGCTTCACGAGGCCAAGCCTCGCCCAAACACTGGGAAGGCTCGGTCGGCGACACTCTGATGAGGTCGCCGACCCTCGTCTAGCTGATCACCGATGATTGGCCAAAGTGGAAGAAGGAGAAGAAGAAAAGGAAAAAAGAAAAGAAAATATAATATAATAATATAATAAAATTATTTAAAAATTAAAAGAAATTCTAAGTTACAAAGAAATTTGAGATCTTACCAAATGCATTTCTTCTCACAAATATAAATTTTGGATAGTTATTAAATGGCTTCAAATGCTTAGAAAGCCATCTAGTAACATAATTAAAAAAAAAAAAAAAGCCATTTCTAACTAGGAATTACTTTCGGGAGCATAATGATTATCAAATAAGGCCTAAGAGAGAGAATAGAGTATATTGGAGGGAAAAGTGCCAAAAAAGTCCTAAACCTTTTTTTTTGGTGCCAATTTAGTCCTAAACCTTTTTACTAAACCTTTTACTTAGTGCCGATTCAGTCTTTTCCGCCAATTTTGGCCGAATTTGCTGATTTGGACGCCGGTTGGCTGACGTGGCTTAATCGGTGCTGACGTGGACAATTTTTAATAATATTTTAAATTTTTTTGAAATTTTTTTGAAATTTTTATTCTTTATTCTCTTTTCTCTTTTTTTCTTTATTCTTTTTTTTTTTTGCTCTCCTCCTCCCTCCCTCCAGCCGGACCACGGCAACCGGCAAGAGGCGACGGCCGACCGGCGAGGCTCGCAGCCACCTCGCCGGTGGCCGCGAGGGCGCCTCGTGCTGGGCGGCGAGGATCGCCCTCGCCGGATCGACGAGGGTTGAGCCTCGCCCATGGCTGGCGAGGCTCGACCCGCCACATCCGGCGAGGGCGAGCCTCGCCGGCACCGCCCAGCCGCGATTCGGCGAGGGTCGAGCCTCGCCCATGGCCGGCGAGGCTCGACCTCGCCGGCCCCGCCCTGAGCAGCTATTCGGCGAGGCTCGACCCTCGCCAGCCCGGCGGGAGGCCGCCTCGCGCCGGATCGGCAAGGGTCGAGCCTCGCCGGCCATGGGCGAGGCTCGACCTCGCCGAATCGCGGCTTGGGTGGCGCCGACGAGGCTCGCCCTCGCCGAATCTGGCGAGGGCGAGCCTCGTCGACGGTCGCCCCGGCCGGTCGCCGTGTGGTCCGGCCAGCGGCCGGAGGGTGGAGGAGAGAAGAAAAATAAAAAGAAAAAAAGAAAAAAAGAGAATAAAGAATAAAGAAAAAGAGAATAAAGAATAAAAATATTTAAAAATATTAAAATATTATTAAAAATTGTCCACGTCCAAGACCGATTAGGCCAGATCAGCCGGCTAGCGTCCAGTCAGCAAAATCCGGCCAAAAAGACTGAATCGGCACTAAATAAAAAGGTTTAGGACTAAATTGGCACCAAAAAAAGGTTTAGGATTAAACTGGCACAAACACAAAAAGTTTAGGACTTTTTTGGCACTTCTCCCGTATATTGGAAGGTTTTCTTTTTGTGATTCTTCAATAGTGCATTGATTGTTTGGTACTGCTAATACATATAAAATTGTTTTATAATGTGGAGTTGCACTTCTGCTTAGTTGTGTCGGAATTGTCGATTACGTCTATACTTTTGAATTGGCGCATGTTGCAAACATGCATGTTTATGTTTCATTTTGATCCGATCATGTGACTACCTTGCTATGCATTAACAGATATTGGCTGTCTTCATTGGCATGCACATATGTATTACACGATCGGTCTTTCATCGAATTTATGCTTAGATGATCTCTTGGATTTGCAGATGTTGAGCAAGTCTTAAGCATTCCAGAACTGTATTCCCTTGTTAGAACCAAAAGAATAATGATAACTTTGGAAATTTGGAATTGAGTGCACATGTTGGAGGAAGAAATTGTTCCTAGTATGCTTTCTTGTAGTTTCGATCGATATACAACACTCACCATTACATTCTAATATGATAGCACAATACCTTCATTCTCATGTAATAGCACAACACTCACCATTAGATTTTTATATAATAGCACAATACTTACATTACATTTATGACGAAGACAAACATCCTGCACACTTCAACAAATAAACATAAACATAAACCTTATGCCAAAGACCCTCTTTGACAAAACACCAAACAAGAGCTCTTCTTCTCCTTATGAAAGCATTTAATGGTGGAAGGGTTACCTAGTTCACCATAAATCATGCTGATTTCTTTTTGTATTTAGAATGGCAATACATTTATGATGAAAGTGAAGAACATACACAGTTGAACACCAGGTTAGTGCTAAACCCTAGTTCTGAGTCAATTTCCAATGCCGGGGCTATGCCCAGGAACTTTGGGCGTGAAGTGCCCCCCACCATGGAAAGATGGCAGCAGCGTTGGCGGCAGTGGCGACTGTGGGGGTGGAGGCGGCGGAAACGGCAGCAGTGGCGGTGAAGTGGAAGCCACCAACGGCCTAGCACGAGGGGTGTTGAGATTTGCAGAGAAGGCTACAAGAAGAAAGAAAAAGGATAGAAGAAGCTTGTTTTGGGCCATCTCGCGGGGAGAGAGAGAAGAAATAACCAGAGGAGAGGAGAAAATATTGAGGAGAGAGGGAGAGCGACGCAGAAAACGTTGAGAGCAGCCGACTAGGGGTATTTATGAAAGGAAAAAGCCGACCATTTGCAAATCCAAGGTCAGATATAACCACGTCGGCATAATGTTCATGAGGTCAAAACATATTGTGCAGCTTCTGTTTAAATGGTTGGCGACTGGACAACGCAGGGGAGGTTTCTCTCTCTCTCTCTCTCTCGCCAAGCACACTCAAACGTAGGAAAAAGATTGGCCATTATATAAGGTCCAAATCTCTAATGTTAAAGATATGGGGTATGTGAAGATATCTGAAAATCATATGCGATTATAATTGGGACAATAATTGATCTACAATATCGTTCTGTGAATCAATCCAAGATAAGATTCTGATTTCATGTATCATCATTATTCTTTCTCAAGTGTACATTTATTACATTACAAATAGGAGTATATACTTGTAAAGATAGTCATTCATGAAATACAGAATACAATTTTCCTCCCAATTTTCTTCCTTTGGACTTTCTGACATCTAATGTATTTTATCAGGTGCTACCCTGCCTATACGTTAAGATGCAGATACTTCGACCTTTCTTTCAAATTCGTAGTTGCAACAATTTGTCATGCATGCGCCATATTCACACGATAAAGGTTACAACGTGCACACGGGTACGTTCATTGTCAGTCTTGGGTGGCCTTAAGTTAGGCAAATCAGTGATCGGTGGAATTAATGATGTTTGGGTTATTTTAATGATGTAACCAAAGGAGAGGAAAAGGACGTGTTTTTGATTTTTTGAAGGCGTGCGTTGGCAGAGGCAAAAAGGCGTCGCACCGCAGACGGTGATAGGTCTGGTCAGGCGACACCTGTCATCTGGGGCCCAAGCCCGAATGACATTCACCCCTCTCTCCTCTCCCTCCCCGTTACACTTTCCTCCGCTCCTCTCTCTCTCTCTTCCTTTTACTTCATCTTCTTCGTTGCTTTTTCTCATGGAACATCCATAGCCTCACGCCCGATGCTCCAACGGCCATGGCTTCCGCGGCCGCCGCCGCCTTGTGCGCCGCGGATGTGCACCCTGCCAACCCCTCGTCGGCCTTCACGTGAGGGTCTCTTCTTCGACGCGGCCGCTGTTGCCACCGGGCCCGTCGCAGCCGTCCCTGACTTCCTCAACGGCGAGTGGGGCGGCGTATGGAGATGGCGGGAGGGCCAGAGGAGGACGAGGAGGAGGCTTAGTCTTGGCACGTGCACTCTCCAATGGGCACTTTTTCTTTTTAATATGAACTCCAAGCCGTCTTCTTGTTTCAATCCGTTTCTATATTTGCACTCTCTCTCTCTCTCTTTGTGAGAAAAAGGTAAACTTTACCTCAAGATATCGATATTTTTACTTTTTCTAATCCTTTTCCTTTTAAAATCATGACGCACTACTTGTAACATTTATTGTGAATCTTTATACTTTATTGACCACATCACTTGTAATCCATTTCTCTTTCTCATGTTTGGTTCGGGTCGGGATTCGATCCAATTCAATTGCTCACTTTAATGGTAAACGATTCGATCGGATTTCCAGCTAATTCGGTCATTAATGTTTTCTAAATTCGCAGTGGAGATTTTTTTTTTTGGGTCGGTGCAGTGGGTAGGGGTGTGCAACCGGTCCGGGTCAACCCGGTTCCCGGATCGGCCCACCCGGAAAACAGGGTCGGGAACCGGTTCCGGTTGAAACCGGTCTGGGAACCGGTTCCCAAATATCAGACCCTGTTTGAACCGGTCCGGGAATCGGTTCCGAGGGATTACCCACCCAGGAACCGGATTGTCCGGACCGGTTTTGGAACCGGTTGGAGAACCGGTTTAGGAACCGGTTTGAAGCCTCCAAAACGCACGATATGTCTGTGTCTTTCTCCTTTCCTTTCTATCTCTGCCGAAATCCCTAAATCGCGAAGCACCCGTCTTTCTCCTTTCCTTTCTATCTCTGCCGAAATCCCTAAATCGTGAAGCACCCAAGCACCGACGCCGCCTCTGCCGCTCTCGTCAGTCGTCACCCCCCTTGCGCTCGCACCACCGCCGCCATTCCGCCGGTCATCTGAAGCTCTGCTGAGCCACTGACCTCCGCCAAGCTCCACTGGTTTTGCCCGCTAAGCCGCTGACCCCCGCCGAGCTCGCACCTGAGCACCGACGCTGCCTCCGTTCGATCGCCTCATTCCACCTGCTGTTGTTGCCTCGCCGACGCCCCTGACCCGCAAATCTCGCGTCCGCAAATCTCCCCTACGCCGATCTCCTCGCTGCCCGAACGACACCCCCTCGCTCGTTTGCCGACACACCGGCCTGAAGCCGTGTCGATCCTTGCCGCCCTCACCAGCCGCGATACCAGCAGCCTGTCGGAAGCCACCGCTGAGCGCTGATCGCATCGACCCGACGTCGCCGCGCCCCACCGAGCCCCTGGCGCAGCGCCGCCTACGTCACTTGCATCTACTCCGGTGGGTACTTTGCTTTCGCTCCGTCGCGTTCCCCGATCGATCGTTCTTTCTCGACCCACCTCCGTGCTTTTGGACTCTCGTCTTCCCCTCTCGTTTCGCCTCCCTTTTCGTTTTCTAACCGGTTGAGTTGGGTTCGTTTTTTTTTTTTTTTTTTTTAGATTTCCGTCTTGGCAACTTCGTGCGGTGCTCTGATCTGTTACTCGACACAATCGCTGATTAACCCAGGAACAAGAAAGGAACCAGGTCCGTGATACGGATGATCTGCGTCATGCAGTTATCGATACGTAGTTCTTATGCTGGTTTTGAACGTGTGGTGAGGTCTTTCTAGGAAGAGCTTGGTTTTCGCTCGATGGCTGAAATTGGTTCTTTATGAGGAATCGATTGGCTGTCCTTAGATTGAAAGATGCCATTTTTGGGTGAACACGATGCTAATTTCGGCGTCTACTTTTCTCACCAAATATGTTTTATGTACTTATGTCTGATGTGTGGCTGGTGCTAGTGCTTGGTATCTCCAAAATTCGAAAAGAGATTGTGAAATTTTCGTTCTTGGGTCAGGAACTGGAATAGAGAAGCCCGATTACCTCGCCACGGTGGACGTGGATCCGGACTCGCCCAGCTACTCGAAGGTCATCCACGGGCTCCCAGTGCCCCACCTGAGAATGTTTTTATTTTGACTAAGTTAAATATATTTTGATGGATGAGTTAATTATATTGCAGAGCACCTCTTTTTGAAGTCCAAACCGATAAGTGGAGTGCTTACGTTCATTTTTTCTGGGATCCAAGCCATTCTGATTGTGCTGTCCATCAGGTAACATTAGTCATTTTTTATTCTTTTTTCACACTGTTCCCGGACCGGAGGATGTGCTAGTTAATTGGTTAAATTGCTAGGTTGTATATTACTGGAATATGAGAAACTTGATGTATCTTGTGGGATATGGGAATGCGAGATGGTTGAATTATATACTTGGTTGTTTTCTCCAAGGGGAGTCCAAATTTTATACATGTTCCCAATTAGTTTGGTCGAAGGATGTGCTTGGTCCGGCCTTTTTGTTTTAGCAGATAACTTATCTAGACTTGCTTTTCTAAGGTTAATTTTTTTGCAAAACAGGTTCCAATATAAACAGGTCAACCCTGTTCCCGGACCGAAAACGGGGTGGGCGGGAACAGGTCCAATGAAAACAGGGGTAGGGAAGGGGGGTCGAGAAAAGGAGAACCGGTTATAACGGGGTAGGGAACAGGGTCCAAGTCTAGACCCTACCCACCCTGGACCCGCTCACCCCTAGCAGTGGGATGATAAAGTTAAGTTGAATGACGTAGCAGCTTTGGCATACTGACGATCGTGTGAATCTTTTGCTTGTTAATCGGTTACGACCAACCCCATTCCAGAAAAGTGCAGACGCTGACAGGTCTGGTCCCCCTCCCCAAAAGCGTACGTTTTCTTTCTTATATAAACTCCAAGCCATCTTCTTGTTTCATTCCGATTTTATGTTTGAGGGGATGAATGGATAGCGTCGACAACGAGAGTCATTGCTCTAATCGGACCCAATAAAAAAACAATTCGTGGAGTTCTCATTAAACTCGCCATCATAATAAATTAAGACAAGTAATTCCATCATCCATTCTCATTCTTCTTCTTATTTTCCACTCGTATCACTCCATTCTAGGGTCATGTACGTAATCTACCAATCACAAGATCTAAGATCTAAATAGCACGACATGCAACATGATACGACATGTAATATGTTATTTCTAAAAAATAGAGAATTACAACCCATTGGAACATATTATATATTAAATTAATATTTATATTATTAATTAATTTAATTCAAATTCATAAATAAATAAATAGCCTACAATGAATTTGCACTAATAATATTAATAAATTGATAACTCTATAAAAATATGGTTATTTTACCTATTTTAGGCAACAATTAATGCATTATCTATAAGAAAAATATTTGGATTTCCTTATGATTATTTGAATTTTCCTTATTTATGCAGAATAATGAGATATGGAGGAGATAAGGAAAAAAATAATAACTATCAGGAATTCAAATAAAAGCAGCAGTGGAAGATGGATATCAAATCAAAAAATTCTTGATTTTGTTCCCTAATGTTATCTGCAAGCGTTGGGAGATAGATATTTTGGATCTCCTATAAATAGGAAAGTGAGAGAGCAACTAGGTTTTTGGGGGTTAGATCGTTTTTTCATTCTTTTGAGAGTTTTTCAAGTATTTTGAAGAGAAGACAAAAGTGATGACAAAATTATTGTTCTTTGATTCAAGATGCTGTGTTTGATTTATATTTTTATTTCTTATTCTACTATGTTCTAATTTCTTTTGTTAGGACTACGATGTAGCCTAATCATGATGATATGAATTTCATGATTTTTATATTTTATAATTGATTCCATTCATGTGAGTTATATATTATTGTATTTAATGCTTTTGAGTGACTGGCCACCACTTGAATGATATGATGTATATGTTTGAGACTGAGAAGTGATAATATGCAATTGCTCACTATAATATATAACCATGAATTAAACGTGGATAAAGATATACCACATTATTTGTGTAGCTTTCGGTGATAATGTAATCCAAAAGACTCATTAAGCTGGGAATATTCATAATTTTTAATGCACTCATATTTATTTTAATTCACATAGAGATATAATGGATTAATAAACTTAGTAGGTTTGTTATACCTAGAGATAGATAGTAAATAGGTTAGGAAATTCCGCTATCACATGTTTGATATCGTTCTTGTATTCATAATAATCTGAAATTCATATCTAGTTATTATGGTAAAATTGGATGCTCTAACATATTTATCTGATTGACTTACTGCATTTAGTCTACAAATTCCATTTTTAATTTATTCTTAATTATATTTTGATTTGTTAGATAAATTTTAGAATTACTCTATTTTAGTATTTAATTGGTTTATTAATCATCGATCTCCGTGAGACAATACTTTTTCTCATCATTATATTACTTGTTCGATACGTGCACTTGCGTTTAGAATTTTACGAACAAGTTTTTGGTGCCGTTGCCGGGGATCATTTGCGTTTAGAGTTTGCGGTAGTATTTGCTTTTGATAAATTTCATTCTTATTTAATTGGCTCAAAAGTTATAGTTTATTCGACAACTCTGCTCTTAAGTATCTGCTTGAAAAAAAAGAATCAAAACCCAGGTTGATCAGGTGGATTCTATTACTGCAAGAATTTGATTTAGAAATCAAAGACAATAAGGGGACTGAAAATCTAATTGTAGATCACTTATCAAGAATTCCAAATTCAAAGGAAGAGGTAAGAACAATTTTGGAAGAATTCCCCGATGAGAAAAAATTTTCTATCAAGTCCACAAAAATTCCCTGGTATGCCGACTTTGTAAATTATTTGGTAAGTAATGTTCTTCCTCCTGAATTATCATATCAACAAAAGAAAAAATTATTTTCTAATGTTAAAAATTATTTTTGGGAAGAACATTTCTTGTTTAAAGTATGTGCAAACCGGGTCATAAGGAGATGTGTGCCAGATAAAGAGAAGGCAAACATTCTACATCATTGTCATGATGGAGAGGCAGGTAGCCATTTTGGTGCCACAAAAACTGCAACTAAGATTTTACAATCTGGATTTTATTGGCCTACACTTTTTAAAGATGCATATTCCTATGTAGCTTCATGTGATAATTGTAAGAGAACTGGAAATATTTCAAGAAAAAATGAGATGCCTTTAAACAACATTATTATGTGTGAATTATTTGATATTTGAGGTATTGATTTCATGATACCCTTTACACCTTCTTATGGAAATTTATACATTTTAGTGGCTGTGGAGTATATGTCTAAGTGGGTATAAGCTGTAGCATTGCCAACAAATAATGCTAAGGTCGTGGTGAAATTTTTGATGAAAAATATTTTTACTCGATTCAGCACTCCTAAGGCAATCATAAGTGATAGGGGGACACATTTTTACAACAAGCAATTTGAAGCACTTTTGAGTAAGTACGAAGTCACACATAAAGTTGCAACCCCTTATCATCCTCAGACTAGTGGTCAAGTAGAGATTTCAAATTCGGAAATCAAGAGAATTTTAGAAAAAGCAGTGAATGCCTCTAGGAAAGATTGGTCAATAAAACTTGATGATGCACTTTGGGCCTATAGGACAGCGTTCAAAACTCCAATTGGAATGTCTCCTTTTAGGCTAGTATTTGGAAAGGCTTGTCACTTACCAGTGGAATTAGAGCATAAAGCATATTGGGCATTGAAATTTCTGAATTTTGATATGCAGTTTGCAGATGAAGAAAGATTATTGCAACTGAATGAATTGGAGGAATTTCGCAATGAGACCTATGAAAATTCTAAGTTATACAAGGAGCATACAAAGAGATGGCATGACAAGCACATATTCAGAAGAGAGTTTAAAATTGTTATACAGGTATTCCCATATGGAACAGTTGAAGTTGCGCATGACACTAAGGGCACATTCAAAGTGAACGGTCAACGTTTGAAGCCCTACTTTGAAGGTGGTTACAACAAGTAGAAGACCACCATTGAACTTCATCCTTTAGATAGCAAAGATAGTTTGGCTGAAAACTATAAAGCAAGCGCTTCTTGGGAGGTAACCCAAACATTTTAATTATGTTTTTACTTTACTTTTAAGTTTATGTTTTGCAATATATATATATATATATATATATATATATATATTAACTTTTCCCTGTTTTATCCAGGTTAATTTTTAGGGAGCACATTTCAAGAGTTTAATCATCAAGATCATCTATGGACTTATCCTACAACTAGGGAAATTTTCTTCTTCCTATTCTATTTTTCGCATTGAGGACACTGCTTCATTCAAGTTTTTTTGGGGGCGGGGGGGAGACAAGTTTTTTTTTTTTTTTTGATATTTTTTTTATCATGATTGCTTTCCTGGTTTTGAATTTTTACGATTCTTAGGAAAATTTAAATTTTATTTAAACTTGCAATTGATCTGTGAGTTAATCTTAATTCCGATTATGTTGATCCACTTACCGAGCACTAAAAGTCCTTAATTTTTGAATTGTGCGTAAATCTAGAGAACATTCATGTGAAGTATGTGATTTTCTTAGATTTCACCCAAATCTTAGAATTTGTTTGATTTTCTCTTGAGGCGAAATCCTAGCTAAATCTAACTGAGAAAATGATATAGGTAGTTATTGGATCGATTGAGCCTTTCAAGCCAACCATGTTTATTTATCCCTAGTCACCCCTTTGGGCCTTAATTATTACCCAATTTTTTCATTGGCACCCATATATATTTAACCTAGCCGTTATCAAATTATATCATTGTCCCATGCCCTATGAACACGTTGATTTTCTTTTGGGATAAAAAATTATTTGAGCTTGATAGAAATTTGGGAGGAATGATGGAGTATGAAAAAAAAAAAAAAAAAAAAAAAAGGAAATGATTGCTATGGTTGTTTGGGGTGTATTGTCGAAAAAATTACTTCTATGGTTCCCTATCCAACTTTCAATTGAGTGAGCATTTTGGATACTCAATGGGTTGGAAATTTTCATGTTATATTAGGAGGGACTTTAGGAGAAATTCCACCATAAAGCAATTTAAAAAGAAAAGAAAAGAAGAAAGAATGGTGATATATGGTGGCAGAAAAATTATCTGGAAGGAGTGAAATTGAACAGTGACATTGTCTCTAATTAGATCATAGAAAGCACCGTGTTGATGGGTGATTTGAGCTTAAAATTTCCATTATCTCACCTTTAGCCTAGCCTTACATTAAATCCCGAGAAAAGTCCTATTGATTTTTGGTTGGATGATTAGCTTACATTAGTGGAGAGAGGAATGAAAAGCAAACTTATGAGATTTGGTCATAATTATTGTGAATTTTTGAGAGGTTACATGTTAATGTGAATTTATCTGGATTACATATAATTCGAAAAAGATGAGGACTCTCACACACACACTTGGATCATATAGTTAGAATTCGTCTTAACTTATAAATCGATTTCAATGTTTAGATGAAATTTGTGTTTTTCTTTTAATTGCAAATTTGAGCAATTATGGAAAATGTCATGGAGGAGGTTGCTAGGTTGAGTATGTGTTATGTCGTACTTTTGCTCGAGAACTAGCAAAATGTTAAGTTTGGGGGTCTGATAACTCTATAAAAATAGAGTTATTTTACCTATTTTAGGCAACAATTAATGCATTATCTATGAGAAAATATTTGGATTTCCTCCTGATTATTTGAATTTTCCTTATTTATGCAGAAATGAGATATGGAGGAGATAAGGAAAAGAATGGCAACTATCAAGAATTCAAATAAAAGAACCAGTTTTGGAAGATGGATATCAAATCAGGAAATTCTTGATTTTGTTCCCTAATGTTATCTACAAGCGTTAGGAGATAGATATTTTGGATCTCCTATAAATAGGAAAGAGAGAGAGCAGCTAGGTTTTTGGGGTTAGATCATTTTTTCATTCTTATGAGAGTTTTTCAAGTATTTTGAAGAGAAGACAAAAGTAGTGACAAAATTCATGTTCTTTGATTCAAGATGCTGTGTTTGATTTTTATTTTTATTTCTTATTCTACTATGTTCTAATTTTGTTTTGTTAGGGCTACAATGTAGCATAATCATGATGATATGAATTTCATGATTTTTATGTTTTACAATTGATTCCATTCATGTGAGTTATATATTATTGTGTTTAATGATTTTAAGAAAATTGGCCACCACTTGAATGATCTGATGTGCATGTTTGAGACTGAGAAGTGATAATATGCAATTGTTCACTATAATATATAACCATGAATTAAACGTGGATAGAGATATACCGCATTAATTATGTAGCTTTCGATGATAAGATGATCCAAAAGACTCATTGTAAGTCGGGAATATTCATAGTTTTTAATGCACTCATGTTTATTTTAATTCACATAGAGATATAGTGGATTAATAAGTTGGGTAGGTTTGCTATACCTAAAGATATGATAGTAAATAGGTTAGGAAATTCCGCTATCACATGTTTGATATCGTTCTTGTATTCATAATAATATGAAATTCATAACTAGTGGTTATGGTGAAATCGGATGCTCTAACATATTTATCTGATTGATTTACTTCATTTAGTCTACAAATTTCGTTTTTAATTTATTCTTAATTATATTTTGATCTGTTAGATAAATTTTAGAATTACTCTATTTTAGTATTTAATTGGTTTATTAATCATCGATCTCCGTGGGACGATACTTTTTCTCATCATTATATTATTTGTTCAATACATGCACTTGCGTTTAGACTTTTAACGAACATAAATCTATTCATAGAAAATTCAAAAGATATATTTATATTTAATGCATATCCATGTTTGGGGATATGTTTCTAACTTTTAAAAAAAAAATTTGATGAAACTAATGACTAGCATGAAATTATAATCAACTTATTTATATAAATTTATGATTTTCTAAAATGACAAAAATTTATCATTCAATGCTTTTATTTTCCGAAATCACCTTTTTAGCATCGCTTATTTATTTTTCTGACAAAAAATAAAGAAAAAAAAATCACTCCCTTGCCTTCTAGAAGATGCCCACCTTTTCTTTTATTCGTTTTCCCCTTTCTTCTCTTCTTTATCTCTCTCTCTCTCTCTCTCTCTCTCTCTCTCTCTCTCTCTCTCTTCGTACTTTATATTTTTCTTGCACTAGATAATGAATCTCAAGTTCAACGAAGTATAAAAAAAGGCTGCTGACAAGGAATTTTTCGAAAACGGTAAAAATGTGATGAATTTCCCTCGTTTCTTCCCTCCCAAAAATTTAGGGCGTGTTTGTTTGTGTTTCTATTCAAAAAGTGTTCCAGGGAACAGAAATAGAAAAACTATTTCTATTCCGGGGAACAATTTTTGACCAAAAAAACGCATTTGGTAAATTTGTTTCGGGAATAAAAAATAACATAAACATGTTTGGTAAATTTGTGTTCTTTTTTTGTTTCTTTTAATTTTTAATTTTTTAATTTTATTTTTCCTTTTTTCTTTCTTTTTTATATTTTTCTTCTTTTGGCCGGTCACGGCCTCGGCCATGGCCGGCGATCGGCTGACAAGGGCCAGCAGCCTCGCCCAGCCACGACGAGGCCGAGCCTGACCGTGGTTGGGCAAGGCTCGGCCTCGCCTTGGTTGGGCGAGGCTCGGCCTCGCCTTGGTTGGGCGAGCTTGGGCTCGCCAAGATCTAGTGAGGCCGAGCTCGCCCAGCCACCGGTCGCCGGGCGGTGGCCCGGCGAGGCCGAGCCTCGCTGGTGGCTGGGCAAGCTTGACCTCGCTGGATCTAGGCGAGCACGAGCTCACCCAACCAAGGCGAGGCCAAGCGTCTTCGGTGTGGGCGAGGCTCGGCGACGCCGACCTCGGCGGTGGTGCGGCAACACCGAGCCTCACCGGTGGGCCGGGCGAGCTCGACCTCGCCGGATGTGGGCCAGCTCGAGCTCGCCCAGCCAAGGCAAGCCCGAGCTCGCCAAGGGCCGGCAACACTCGGCCTTGCCGGGGCCAGCGATGCTCTAGCGAGGTCGCCGACCCTTGACGGTGTCGCTAGCCCTCGACGGCCGGTCGCCGCCATGGCCGAGGCCGGCGACAACCAAAGAAAAAAAGAAGAAGAAAAAAAAAGAGAAGAAAAGAAATATGAGAGAAAATTTGTTCTTAAAAATTGTTCAGAAACAAGAAACAAATTTTTTTTGTTTCTTGTTTATGTTCCAATTTTGTTCCCGAGAACAAAAAAACAGATTTGGAACAAAAACGCAAACAAATGCGTTTCTGTTCTTTTTTTTTGTTCCTGGGAACAAAAAACATAAAATATGTTCATGAAAAAAAATTATAAACACAACCATGCACGCCCTTATTTGCAACATTTCTTTCCCCCAACTCCTGTCACACCACCCCAAAAAAAAAAACCCCAAAAAAAAAAATATATATATATATATATTTCCGTCATTTCTTCTTCCCTCCAAAAATTTATTTCTCTCATTTCTTTCCCCCTGGCCTCCACCCCTATCAGGCTGCTATCGCCTTTCTTGAAAATTATATGCCAAGTCCCATCCATCAGAATCCCCATCTTTTATTTGTTTTCTACTCTTCTTGCTAAAGCCTAAAACTAAAAGAGGAAGAAACTCTAAAACCTAGATGTAGCCACCTCCTCCTCCTCCTCGCACAACCCTCTTCCTCTCGATCTTTGCTCTCTCTCGGTCATCTCGCAATCACTCACCTCCAGCCCTTCCTCTTTTGTAGTCGTAGCCTCGCCTTCGGCCCTCCATCACGAGATTGCAATCACAACCCTTTAGGCCGCTATTGTCTCTGCTCTTCCTCTAGCCTTCCCCTTGCAATTGCAACCTTGTCGTCATCGGCAGCCTTGTCATCGCTCCCTTAGCCTTGCCTCCACCCTCCATCATCTTCTTCAATGATTCTCTTCTTTCGCACTGTAGATCCGCCCCGAAATCGACCATACCTCTCTCACTTCCGTACACACGTGTCAAAATGTGTAGAGAAGAGTTGACCACGTGTCGAAAAATCTGACATGCGTTGACCGCGTGCTCAAATACAACACGGAAGCTCATGTAACGTGTCCATGCTACCAGTTAGAAGAATTAGGGACAAGCAATTCCAAATTCTATAGAGGTTAAACTTGCAATCTATAACATATTCATTGATACAAGTTCCTTATTTTTTTAGAATTTGGAACTTACCTAACCTAAAACAACTCTATTATAGATTCTAGTTAGTTCTAGAATCTAACATGTATTTTTTTAAAAAAAAAATTTTGAGACACAACAACAAAAATCAAGGGTTCTCATTTGTCAATAGCAACAATTCATAAAAGATAAACACATAAAACGAAATAAATATTAACAGATTCAAAACACATAACATAAAACATAGATTATAGAACTTCAATCCTTAATCATTCATGAATTTTTTTTTTTTTTTTTTTTTAAATTCTAACCACTTGAAAAAAATAATAGTTAACTAGGGAAATTTTCAAATAAGAACCTAAAGTGTCTTCATTTTCTCAAATAAGGGTCAAAAGTGGGCATTATTTTAAATAAGGCTTGAAAGTGCCATCATTTTCTCAAATGAAAATCTGAAGTGAACTTTATTTCAAATAAAGATCTGAAGTACATATATCAATTTTAAAAAGGGTCTTGAACTCACAAAATGTGAAGGGCAATTTCATCCTTTTAATTTTTTTTTCTTTTTTTTTCAAAAACTAAGAAGAAGAAGAAGAAAAAAAACATGGGCAGGAGGGTTCTACCACCTCATCGCCGATGAGATAGCAGTGAAGGTCAATGGGGTCACTAGCACCTAGGGAAAAGCCAATGACCTCAGCCAACCAAAGGTGAGGGCCGGCAAACCTTTGCTAGAGGCAGGAGAGTGCAAGCAACCCTCTCCCAGCTAGATCTGGGAGAGGGTCGCTTGCCCTCTCCTGCCTCTAGTCAGCCAAGTCACCAACCTTTGTCGTCACCCCTCTAGTGATGGGGTAATGGCAATAGGTGAGAAGGACCTTCCTACTTGTGTTTTATCTTATTTGAAACGGTCATAACCACTTTAAGCCATTCTTTGAGATTAATATAAATACTTCAAGCCCTTGTTTGAAAAAAAAAGTTCACTATAGGCCCTTATTTGAGAAAATAGGGACACTTCAGATCCTGTTTTAGAATTTTCCTTAGTTAATCACTTAATAATAATTTTAATAAAATTACCATTAACTAAACTTAAATAATTATTAAAAAGCCTCACTACATATATTCATTTTGCTTCAACTAGTAAACTTTATCTATTGATGATAATCTCCTCTTTAAAATAATCCATATAAATAAAAGAGAGATATTAAATAAAGCATGCACTCATTAGATCTATATATATATCTAAGCATTACTTTAGGTTTCAGTTCAGGAGAAAAATTAGGAATTTGCTCCTAGTCCGGTTCTCAATCCTGGTTTTGATTTCGATTTGGTTCCTATGGGAACCAAGAACAGGCGGTTTCTAGAAAAGTGGAATCGAAAACCAAATCGTCTCTCTCTAAAACTTGAAACCAGACTGATTCCTGCTAATTTCACTCTCCAATTTCTGATTTTATTCTGAATTCATGCCGACTCCTAAGAGGAATTACTCTAATTTGGATGGAAGCATGGCCCAATAATATCATTCATAAACTATGCTTACGCACATATGGACTCTTGCAAAGGTTTCTTAAAAAAATTTCCACGTGTAAGCTGTATTTAGTCATTCAAATTTCTAGATAAGATAGAATAAGTAATCATTATCGGGTTTCTTACATCTAATACTTTTTTGGAAAAATGACCTGTTTTTAGTATTCGATATATTATGGAGAAATACTGTCCTAATTTGTGTTTGTGGAAACTTCCGTTGTACTAGAGTTAAGAAATTAAAAGAAATAATAGAGCTACCCCACTAGTGGGGCCAGATAGTCGTATCATGTATACAAATTTACATGTGATCCATCTGATTCAGCTCTATACTATAATAATGCCACGGAACGAGAAACTTTGTATTTTTGTTTTCAGTGCTCTTAGTCTTGCCCTCCTTTTCCATCTGAAATTGGGATTCTGGAGAGGGTAAATTGACTGAAGCCTAATGCCATGATAAATTACACAAATGCATGTTTATTAATATCATGAGGCATGATCCTGAAATAAGAACTTAAGGGGTATATTTTTTGAATTGTGATTTAGAGAATACTTCAATTAGGATTAAAGGAAGCTCCCTTGAACAAGACTTTTAATTGGTGGAGTATAAATATGGATATCACTCACATCCAAAACTAGAGAAAAATATTGAGGGAAAATTATCATAAAAGTTCGAAATCTATCATACTTTTGTTAATTTGGTCCTAAATGTTATCATTGTCTCAATTGAGTCTTAGACATTTTCACATTTTACTAATTGAATCCAATCGACTAATTTTGACTAGAAATTGCTAATATAGACACCGGCTGTAACACAGCCAATGCTAATGTTGACATTTTTAATAGAATTAATTTTTGTTGATTTTTGTTGATTTTTTCTTTTTTTTCTTTTTCTTCACTTAAAAAAAATGGAAGGAGGAGGGCTAGCTTCACGGCCTTCTCAAGCTCTCGGTGAGGGCCATGGCAGCCTCGCCAGATTTAGGCTAGGTGAGGGCTTGGTGGTCCCCACTAGGTCTAGGCAAGGGCTTGTGCACCCTTGCTTTGGTGAACAAGGCCACCAAGCCCTCACCTTTGGCTAGCGAAGCATTGTAGCTCTCCCCATCTCAACGCAAGGGTCACCAACCCTCGCACCAAAACCGGGAAAAAAAATCAAGGAAGAGATAATAATAAAGAAACTATAAAAAAATTCAAAAAATTACTAAATTATTACTAAATGTTCATGTCAACACCAATGAAGTCCACGTCACCGCTTTTCAGTCAAAAATGATTGGGTGGACATAATAGGCAAAATGTAAAAAAGTTTAAGACTTAATTAACATAATTAAATAAAAATTATAATTGAATTGGCAAAAGTGTAATAGGTTGAAGATTTTTTGATAATTTTCCCTAAATATTGATGATGTGTTTGTAACCAATCAATTAGAACATTAGTTAAAGGGAGTTTCGCTAGTCAGAAATAGATAAAAATATGATCCTTATTTGTTTGAACGTCTAAATAAGAAGGATTCATATATTTTTTTTCTACCATACCATCAGATCTTATAGAATACTATACTGCTAATTCGAGTTTGCTCATTTCATTTAAGACGCGAGATGAAAACCCCTGGACTAGGTAAGAGAGTTCAAGGCATAGCCTGGGTGCTTTTAGCGAAGCCATGAAGATACATACATACATATATATTATTGTTGGCGAAATGGGAATCCATTTGATGGATCTCTACTCAATTAATGAGCATCGGCTTGGTGCATTGGCCATTAGATTAGGCCTTAACATCGATTGCCTTTTCTCATGCGCTTCCCAGCCCTTACACTAAGACGCGGACATTTCGACCTTTCTTTTAAGTTTGTACTAACACCAATTCGCTCTACATGCGTGCATGCGCTTGTGTTCATGACGTGATAATAGTTACTATATAAGTAACAACTTTCACTCATTTATTGAATTAGGAAGTTTTGGGTGGTGATTATCAAGGCTTAATGAAAAATCAAATAAAACACAAATAATGATTAAAGAGGAAGAGACACCAATGGTTGATCTCTCCCTTAATATTTGTAATTATTGATCGAGCACGCGCAATTGAATAATTATATAAAGCGTTATATAAGGGAGTGGGCGAAGTGGGAGTCAGGGGAGATATGTTAATTATGTACTTTGTTGTCCTTTCGTTATTTATTGTCAGGGTAATTTTGTAAATAAAAAAGTAAAATAACACCTTCGGCCCAAATATATAGATAGAATTAGATATAATTAATAAAAAAATGAGAAATTTTACATTTTCATCTCACAAAGTGAACATAGATTAAATTGGAGATACATCAAAATTTGTAAGGGTGAACAAACTTGACAAGTTGTTATTGCGACATAAGCAATGTGACATCCCAAACATATCATTTACTATTGCGACCTTTTTCAAGTTGAACCACCAAAGGGAAAGTCAATAGATTACTAAGCCAAGTTCATACCAATCGCAACTTTAGGGTTTCCATTTAATTAATTTACCATGCAAATTATTTCATTTATGAGTTATCACTAGGGGTGAACACGGTTCCTGAGTAGAAACAAGAACCGGAGAACCGAACCGAGGGTTCCGATTCAGCTCCCAGTTCTGGAAAGACAGGTTCCGATTCCAAGTTCCATATTTTTTTTCGAAATTGGAACTGAACCGGAACTGGGACCCTTAGTAATAAGCATAGAAACCCTAATTTTTTCTTTCATCTTCAGCCTTCTTCACTTTCCCTTTTCTTTACATTTCCTCTTTGCAACTCTCCATGCCCCCCGACAACCCCACGCTGCTCGCCGCCCTCCATGTCCTCCCTGCTCACCGCCCTTGAAGCTACCCTCACGACCCACGACGTCGCAGTCAACGCTGCCACTACTCCGTTTGACGACGCTGAAGACTCTTGCTGTCACGTGTGCCGCCTCCCTACGACGATCTGCTATCGGGCTACCACTGCGACGCTTTTGTTGTTCCACCGTCACTGTTTTTCCACCGACGACGCGGCTGCTGTGCAGACTTCAATGACGAACGGCCCGCATGTTAACAAGCCACCACATCTCAGCCTCTCGAGTCGAGCTCGCTCAACTCAACCACTGATTTGAACCGAGTTCAGTTCATCTAACTCCCTCCCTCCCTCCCTCCCTCCCTCCCTCCCTCTCTCTCTCTCTCTCTCTCTCTCTTTCTCGCCTTTCTCCGATTTTGCAAAAAGTTGCCGCCAGAGAAACAAATCGAAGGATGGTCTCTCTCTAGGAGCAGAAGGCATCATCCGTCCTAAACCTAGGTTCGTTTGCTCTGTCATCTTTAATCCTCTCTTTGCTTGTATCTCTTCAATTGATTGAGGCTGGTGGTGTTGGTGGTGATGGTGATGGTTTAGAGAGAGTGAAGAAGTGGAGAGACGCACTTCGCCAAGCGGCTAATTTGTCCGGATGGCATCTAGGCAACGGGTAATTATCTAATCACTCTCAGCTAAGTGACTGGATTCTCTTGATTGCCATTTGTTTTGTAGAGAATTTTTGTTAGATTAAAATCAGATTATAACTCGCTATAAATGGTAAAGATGAAACTTTGTTGCCTAACTTTAGTAAATTGTTTGAGAAATGGGATTTCAATTGAGTCTCCTTAGAAGAAGGAAGCAGAACTACGGGTTTGGAATTGGAATTCCAACTTTCAGAGTCTGATTCTTCCGATATGTAAAGCGGATGAATTGAGGGACATCATTTCACCTTATGCTCCTGAAATTGCTAAGTCCCTTTGCATGACAACAAATCAAACTTGTGGAGGAACAATGAGAACCCAAGAAGGTGCAAGAATAGAAACCTTAAGGATATGGAGAACACACCTTGAAGAAAACCAGGCATAAGTAGCATTGCCTAAAGCCCAAGGGCAAGTAACTTTGTAATCCACCGATAGCCTAGCCTGGACAACATAGATGAAGACAAGCACTTTATGAGAAAAAGCAACAATGATAAAATAAAATAAAAACAAAGCCATTTCCAACTAGGTGGAGTTGGTGCTTAATGTTAAATTGCAATATCAAAGCATAATGAATCTTCAAATACTAGAGAAGAAGGGGAAATGAGCTTTTTTTTTTGGCTCCCTTGACATTTGGTGCAAAGTAACTTTGTACCATCATCATTCCATGTAATATATAGTTGACTTTGTACACTTTTAAGATCAGTGTAAGTTAGCCATTGATTTCTTCCAACATAACAACTTTATTGACTTCGTAGTACTTTTGCATCGACTTGTTCCTTATTTGGCTTTTGTTAATAGAGATGCTACAATTATCTGGAATTCTCTGGTATTAGTCTTTTGAATTAGACCACATAACTAGGAACAAGAATTTGCTAAGACTTGCATGTTGCGCTTGAAGAGGAAATTTGATTTTGTGATATGTTTGATAGCCAGAATGCATTATCTTAGTTTCTCTATGTTGTAATGATTTATGGTTGGTCTCGCACTGATATTTCCATCTCCAAGTTATAGGGTTGAACCTTGCTTGCATTAGTAGTCTTATGACTTTGTTTGGTGAATGCTGAACATTTTATCATGGGTATGGGACGCTTATGGTCACCCTTATGAGGGTAGTCACTCCTGGTCATGCCATTGTCACTTTCTCTCTCCACGTCATGACTTTGTTTGTTGCATAGTTTATTCTAAAAAAGAAAAAAAGAAAAAAACATGTTGGAACTTGAAACCGACTCTGGAACTTGTGACAAGGTAGGTTCCAGGTTCTTGGTTCTAACGGGTAGGTTCTAGGTTTCAAAAAATGAGGAACCTATACCCGATGGTAGGTTCCAGGTTCCAGACGGAACCGAACCGGAACCGGGAACCGCTCATCGTTAGTAATCACTAGTCTTTTATGGATACAAAGACTTGGTTATGCTAGATAAATCTCACACCTTTTTAGTATTTTTTCTCTTTATTTTCAAAAATATTTTGTGAATAATCTTGGTTGATTTTAATGCATGCCATAAACATAATTTTCAAATGCAATGATATTTAATTTTTGGTTTTTGGGCTTTTCTTCTTGTGGGTGCAATTTTAATCTAAATTCTATGATTGCATGAATTCCAATTGAACATGCAGTAATTATATTAGCCTAATGACATGGGACATAGATTATCTAGTTTTAATGATGGACAAAAATTATGAACTAATCTAATATGATTCGCAATCTAATTTATATGAGCCTAAACATGCAATCACTAAATGACATTGATATGATGACATGGCAATGATGGCATGGCAATGCGAGGATGTGGCAATGACGCAACTAATTCTATATGATATGTGGGTGTTGTGTTTTATGATTTTTTTTTTAAAACTAAAATAGGAAATTACCTAAAATATGCGATTACCTAATTTTTAACTAGGAAATAATTTATATTAAATCCTATTCCAAATTAGGTAATTACAACATGATTCCTAGATATGCAATTTTAAATTAGAAAATTAATAGAATGCAATCTATCCTGAATGCAATGCAATTTTTTTGTATTTTTTTTTATAAAAAGAATGTTTACTAAATTGACATAATCAGATATTCACCATACCATATCCAAAATAGGAAATCAAAGAAATTGTGGATCTGATCTTATGTCTTAAAGATCGAAACCCCAATTATCATAGATATGCAGGACCTGAAAAAAAAATGAAATTTCCTATTTGGGCGACGCCTATAATCTAATATGAAATCAATTAGAATAAATCATCCAAATTAAGTAATCAAATATTCAAATTTAATTTAATTTAAGAAATTACCAAAATTGGACTTTGTTTCAACAACAACCGGCGAGCAAAGTTTGATGACACGACCAGCAAAGGGCAGGCGGCTATATAGTGGCGAGGGAACAACAGTAAAGATTATGACAGTGAGGAGATCACAGCGATAGTTGGGCTGGAGTTGGCATGAATCATGACCAAGGATTGGGCTTGGTGAGAATTGCTAGCTCCTGGTCGAATCCCAACTCTCTAAATCTTTGGTGCTGGATTCCTTTGATGGGATCTCTTCAAAATATCAATGCATTCCGACCTAGAACGAACATATTTTCACCGTTTTCGCGAGACTGCGCGTTGAGCTCCCTTGTCTTGATCCAGCACATGTCAAAGACATACTTCCACGTATTTCTCTCCAATCCCACCGGACAAACTCAAAAACAATGTTTTACGTACTCTCTGCAAATTTTGAGCATGATCCAATAGTTAACAAATGCACTCTTGTCGTTTTGGTGAAACCGCACGCTGGAATTTTTCTACTTCCAAGGAAGAGAGCTTCGCTGTTTCCTTGAAAATTTTCTGTTCGTCTAAGGGGGGTATCATTAGATCGAGTTTGAATTAAGATCAAGGTTTATCGGATAAGAGTTTGATCGGATTTGAGAACCACTTCAAAGCTCGACCACTTTTGGTCATTATCTCTTCCGCGGATTAAGCCGATTAAATCACGTTTGCAACATGGATAGGATAAAATTGATATTGCTAGTATAAACACCTAGAGGGGGGGTGAATAGGCGCACAAACAATTTGTATCAAATATGGAAGCAATTCTTAATAGATTGAAATACGATCAAGGTAGAGAGAGTAAGGAAGAGAAAATTGAACACAGGATTTATAGTGGTTCGGCTTATTCCAAGCCTACGTCCACTCTTCTGCACTGACAGCCCACCGGCTGGATTTCACTATGATCAAAAGAGAAGTTACACAGCTTTTCCTTGATTCCACAGTGTAGATGTTCTACCACACCTCCTCAAGGTCTCTCACAAATATAGACTCTCTTTTGTATACAAGTATTCGCTCAAGGGATTTATCTAAACAAATAGGAGCTTCAGACTTTGGAATTCTTCTATCGCGCACACCTCAAACAACTAAGAACGACTTCCTTATATACTCATTTATGCCATCATACCCGTTGGCACTTACCAAATGAATTCCTCCAATCTACCCGTTGGACGGAATCAATTAGGAAGATTGTTCGAGCTATTAAAGGAACGTGTTGATAGCCCATCAATCCTGTTCGCCCATACAATCAGGATCTCGGTTTCCATAAGTAGAACCTTCCAATAATATTTAGACAATCATCGAATCTTCAGTCATTGAATCAAACTTGATCAATCAAAGGATTCTGATACGTCTTCTCCAGCCACGAGATCTTCTCCGGATGATAAGGTTAAATCCTGAACAAAACATCCAGTTCTGGATAACCTTTCTTCAACGGATTATAGACTGTCAATGAGGATAGACTTTGAGTCTTGAGTCGGCTGTCCGGAAGTCTTCGACTTTAAGCGACGTAGTCCGCAGACTTTCAGACTAGACTGATGGATACGTTTTGTCAACTTCAAAACTCTTCATGAGGATTTCTCCAACAATCTCCCCATTTTTGATGGTGACAAAACCTTCCTGCAGATTTGGATAACTTTGACCTGCAAAACATTTCTCAACCACATATGCATATCTTATAGAAATAAATGGCTAATAGAATAACACTAGAATCTGCAACCACAGAAAATAGGTTAGTCCAATATATGATTAAGCCATTCATAAGATATCAATATTGATAAATAGAAGCAATCAAGTCAAGTCCAAGTCTAGGCAGTTCTTATCCAGATACAAAACAAAGTCAAACAAACAGGTTCAAACCATAAACCTCAAATTAGTCCAACAAAAAGTTTAATGAATGAAAAGTTTTTGAATCAAATCTTGCATCTCTCCCCCTTTTTTGTCATCATTAAAAATGATGAGATGAAGTTTAGGATTGCTTGGGAACGCGGACAAGCTGGATATCTTCCATAGACTGAACGATGCCTTCCAGCCTCTTAAAGTCTTCCTTCAGCTGTACAACCTCCTCACTCTTGGCATTGGCCTGATTCTGAATAGAGAGGGCTTGCATCTTATCATTCAATGAACAAGAAGAAGCTTGACTTTCATTCTTCAAGCTTTGAACTTCGCATCCCAAGGCATAAATCTGACCTTTCATCTCCAAGAGAATATCCATGATTCTGCGAAAATCTGCTCCATTATCGCCCGAGTACTTGCTTCTCGCTCGATCGATGGAGTAAAAGCGAGACGATGGTGGATCAGCATAATCTCGCAGGTTTGGCGATGAAACTTCATGACCTTCCTCTGGAAATTGAGATGCATAAACATCTTCGGGTGCGGGCGAGCGATCGACTCCTTCACTTGCATCCGGATATGAAGATGTCACTCCTTTCTCCCGATCTCCCCCTATTTCCATGCCTACGGTGGAGAAGAGATTTCCTCGGGTTCTCCTTCTTCTCTTCTTTCTTCTTCAGGTCTTTCTTTCTCTGCTTCTCGCTCTGCTTCTCTTTCTTCTTCTTCCTTCTCATCTGCTTCTCTTTCTTCTTCTTCCTTCTCCTCTGCTTATTTTGTCTTTTGTTCCGATTCTTTCTGTGGAACAGGACGACTTAAATTTTTCAAGGCCATTGCAGAGATGGTGATGTCTTCGTCATCATCTTCATCCTCAACGAGGGGAGCTCTTCTTCTCTTTGATGGAGCAGCCATGGGCTCCTTCCCTTTTCTCTTAGCAGCAGAAGAGATTTGATGAGACTTGGCAGGAGTCTTCTCCTTGAATTTCTCCAATTCCTTGCTCAGTTCCTTCAGACGCATTTTGGTCACCATTTTCAGTCCTACCACCATATGATCGCATGATCGAACACAAAAGATTTGCGGAGGCTGAATATTCAGATGTCTGAATAACTTCGTAACAAGGCTTGGGTAAGGGAGTTGACCTCTGTCCTTCATCACTGCTCTATACATGTGAAACATAACAGTATGAGGGAGAGAAAACTTCTTTCCACCGAGGATGGCATACATCAACTTTGCCTCAGAGCTTGAAACATTAGTTTTGGAAGTTGATTTTGGCCGAAGGAAATTAATCACAATCTTGTGAAGCAAGATGTTGAATGCATTCATCCTTGAGTAGGTGATCTTCTCTTATGTTCTCCTGTCATTCACCAGTTCAAGTGTGGCCCGAGCAATGGACACTTTGATTGGTTGATATCTGCCTCTCTCAACTTCTAACACATCTCGCCAAAGCATATTCATATCCACAACATAGTCTTGTTCTTTAACGCTGAAGGAGAATCTATTCGCATCTAAAAAGCTAAGATTTGAATAGAAATAAGCAGTCAATTCAACATAAGCCTCAGTTGAGTCAGAACAGAACTTTTCAAGTTGAAGATAACTGAACTTTTCCCTCAAGTTCACTTTCACAGCATCCAGAAAATCAAAGTCCACACTCCTAGGGTTTATTACCCCACGCTTCAACAATTTTGAGTACAGATCCTTTTGTTCCTTTGATCTGAACAAATCTCCCATTTTTCCTTGAATTTTTAGCCGCAATACCCATTTTCGGTTGAAATAGACTGAACAGATTGTCATCGTCATTCCCATCTACAGGATTCGGCCCCCAGTCACGAGGATCACTTGGGATATTCGCAAGGGTTTCCTCAGCCACCCATTTACGAGCGATTCCCAAACTTTCCATTTTTCGCAGAAAGATATATTCGTTCCTATATCCTTTTTCTTTAACAAAATCATCAACATAGTTCAAAGGAGTACGAATTCCTTTTAAAGCACGATATAGCTTGTAGATAAAAGCGGGCTTTTGAACTCTTACGGGGTCTGCATCCTCGATGATTTCTTCCTGATGCTGATGAACAACGCCTTTAGGACTAGATGGTGGAGAATGACGCGCGAGAATGTTGTGGGCTCGGTTGCTGATCGGAGTAACTTCATCTTGTAAGATCGAAGTGCGTAGGCCCCTCACTCATTCTCTGTGGTCCCCGCTTGCGATTCTTGAGGACTTTCGCGAAGATGACATCTTTCTCGGTGTTTGGAAGATTCCTTGCTTGACTTTCCCAGAAAAGATGACAATTTTTTTAAGATTGAGCGAAGAAGACAAACGGGAATGGAGGATCGATGCTTTCTAGGGTTTTTGAGAGAAAAGTGAATAGAAAAGTGAAGAGAAATCGACAGTGCTCGTTCGGTTAAAAAGAAGAGTAAACGAATCGACACAAAGGAAATAAAAATATGCCTTTTTCAAAATAACTGTCTTTATCCGTAAAAATAGCTATTTCAAAAATAACTTCCCTTTTGAAAATGAATCGATGCAATATTTACGATAATTAAATATAGCAACAATTTAAACAACAGTCTGATGATCGTACCTTTTCAAGATAAGATTGGAGCGAGAAAGACTTACAGTCTGAAGGTAGAGCCAAGACTGTAGATAAAGTCTTGTAAGCCTGAGTCTGAAAGTCTTTAGACTTTGATATCCTCATACCTCAAAATGTTGAGTCTGGTCCGTATAGACTCAAATTGATTTTCTCCGAGGCTTTGTGAGTATATCAGCCAGTTGATTCTTTGAGTCAACAAATTGGATTGAAACATCTCCATTTTGAACATGATCTCTAATAAAGTGATGTCGAATCTCTATATGCTTTGCTCTTGAGTGGAGAATTGGATTTTTGGTGAGGTTGATAGCGCTGGTGTTGTCACAATTAATCTCCGTGCATGAGTCTTCAATTTCAAAATCTCTTAGCTGTTGTTTTATCCATAGAATTTGCGAACAGCAGCTTCCAAGAGCTACATACTCTACTTCTGTTGTTGAAAGAGACACAGTACTTTGTTTCCTTGAAAACCAAGACACATTTCGCTTCCAAGCAATCGGCAAGTTCTGAAGTGCTCTTTCTATCAACTCGCAACCGGCCAGATCTGCGTCTGAATATCCCGAAGTTTAAAGTCTCCCTTCTTAGGATACCAAAGACCGATGCTTGATGATGAAGCGACCTATTTAATGATGTGTTTCGCAGCACTGAGATGAGATTCTCTAGGATCTGATTGAAACCTAGCACAGATGCAAACACTCAACAAAATATCAGGTTTAGAAGCAGTAAGATAAAGAAGTGATCCAATAATGCTCATGTACAGCTTTTGATCAACTTTCTTCCCTTCTTCATATTTGTCTATCTTTAAAGAACTTGACATTGGTATGTCGGTCTTTTTGCAATTTTCCAGTCCAAACCTTTTGACAAGATCATTAGCATATTTTTCTTGATAAATAAAAGTTCCTTCCTTCAATTGTTTTATTTGAAGACCAAGAAAGAATGTTAATTCTCCCATCATACTCATTTCAAACTCATCCTGCATAGACTTTGAAAATTTCTTGCACCGACTTTCATTAGAGGATCCAAAAATAATATCATCCACATATATTTGAACAAGTAAGAAACTTTTGTTTTCCTTCTTGATAAATAAAGTCGTATCTACTTTACCTTTGACAAAACCATTTTGTATTAGGAACTTACTTAACCTGTCGTACCAAGCCCGAGGTGCTTGCTTTAAACCATACAAAGCCTTTTTCAGTTTGAAGACGAGTCGGCTTCTTTGGGTCTTCAAACCTGGCGGTTGTTCCACATAAACTTCCTCATGGATAAATCCATTTAGGAAGGCGCTTTTGACGTCCATTTGGAATAACCTGAAATTCTTATAACAAGCAAATGCAAGTAATAGTCGAATAGTTTCTAACCTTGCCCTTTGGAGCGTAAGTCTCATCATAGTCTATTCCTTCTTCTTGCGTATATCCCTTGGCCACGAGTCTTGCTTTGTTTCGTACAACTTTCCCTTTCTCGTTCATCTTGTTCCTGAACACCCATTTGGCTCCAATAACAGTTTTACCTTTTGGTTTGGATGTCAATTCCCAGACATCATTTATGCTGAACTGTCTAAGCTCTTCTTGCATAGCTTCAATCCAACTTTCATCAGATAAAGCTTCTTTTATGCTCTTTGGTTCAATTTCAGAAACAAGTGCCACAGCACTAGACTCTTCTCGCCTTTTGGATCTGGTGCGAATTCCTTCATTCATTTCGCCGATTATAAGATCTTTGGGATGACTGGACTTATGCTTCCAGTTACTTGTTGATTTGTCTGGTTGATGATCTCTTTCTTTGTTTGGATCTTCACTAACAACCCGATGCTGGTTTTCCAGAGTCTAAGATGCTTCTTGAGTTGTAGAATTTGGAGGGTCTGGAGTAGGTTCAGACTCTTCTTGATGAGTCTGACTTGGTTCATCTTGCATTGAGTCTTGAAATTTGACATTCATTGACTCCTCTACAAACTGACTCTTCTTGTTATAGACTCTGAAGGCTTTGCTTGATGTAGAATATCCAAGAAAGATACCTTCATCGATCTTTCTTCAAACTTACCAACTCGATCTTTTGCATTTTCAATATAAAACATTTACAACCAAATACATGAAAGTATGAAACAATAGGCTTCTTTTCTTTGAATAACTCATAAGGAGTTTTCTAAAGAATAGATCTTAAGAAGACTCTATTGATGATATAGCAAGCTGTTGAAACAGCTTCAGCCCAAAATCGAGAAGAAATTTTACTTTCAATTAAAAGAGTTCTAGCCATTTCTTGAAGAGATCTGTTCTTTCTTTCCACAACTCCATTTTGCTGAGGAGTATATGGAGAGGAAAACACATGCTTACAGCCGATTCATCACAGAATTTTGTAAAATCTTGATTTTCAAATTCACCTCCATGATCTGTTTTTATACAAGAGATAACACATCCCTTTTCATTTTGAACCTTTTTAGCAAATTTGTCAAAATACGAAAAGGTTTCGGACTTACTTGCAAGGAAATAAACCCAAGTAAAACGGGAGTAATCATCAACAATTACTAAACAATACTTCTTACCCCCAATACTCTGAGTTCTGGTTGGTCCGAAGAGATCCATATGCAGCAACTGTAGTACATGATTAGTAGAGACATAATTTATTGGCTTAAAAGAATTTCTTACCTGCTTTCCCAGAATACATGGAGTGCATGAATCAGTCTTTTGGTATGGCAATTTGGGTAGACCTCGAACAAGTTGCTTTGATGAGATTTTGGCTAATTGCTTCATGTTGACATGACCAAGCTTTTTGTGCCATAAGCTTGCTTCGTCTTGAATTGAGATAAGACATTGCGATTCATTTGGTTTCACATCTAGAAGATAGATATTTCCATGTCTTCGACCCGGGAAAGCGAGTAGATTCTTTGCGATTCAGAACATGTTCCTTCTTGAAAGAAGATCTTGAAACCAGTATCACACAATTGACTAATGCTGAGAAGATTGTAATTGAGTCCTTCCACTAAGGAAACATTACTTATTGTGAGAGTTCCAATTTTCACGGTTCCAAATCCCACAATACTTCCTTTGTTGTTTCCTCCAAATGAAACTTTTCCACCATTTACTTGAGCAAGCTTTATAAAGCAATTTGAGTCTCTGTCATGTGTCTTGAGCATCCGCTGTCAAGATACCACTTTACCTGTTTCTTGATGGAGACCTGCATTTAACATAAAGTCTCAAGCTTTCTTTGGTACCCAAATTTTCTTGGGTCCTTTGGTGTTAGTAAGATAAACAGTATTAGCCCATACTTTCTTAATAGGTTTCCATACCATAGGACACTCTTTTTCAAAGTGATCCAGACTGTTGCACTTAGAACATATGAGAGCATTTCTACCTACAGGTTTTACAAAAACTTTCTTGAAGTGATTTTTGTAAACCTCACTCGAAAGCCTTTTCTTAATTCTTTCTTTTACTTTAGGAAAATCAATCAAGGGAATTGTTTCTTCTGTCATACCTAGACCAAACTTATTGAAGTAAGGTCTTTGTGCTGAAAGAATTTTCTCAAGTTTTTCAGACCCTATAGAAAATTTCTTTGATATATTTGATAAGTCTATTTTTTTTTAAATAAAATTCTTTTAAAAGGTTCTCTTCATTTTCTTTAAGATTGGAAACAGACAAGTCTAGACTTTTAACTCTTTCTGCTAAAACATTTTCCTTTTGTTTTAGAGCTGAGTTTTCTTTTTCAGTTTGGAAATACTTTTGAGAGAAGTCTTAAGACTAAAGCATAGTTCATCAATATATTTAGAAACATTGACAGGAATTTTAAAATTACTTGCCTCAAATTCACTGTCTGAGTCTAATCCTGAGTCTGATCCAGAGTCTGAGTCTGATTGTGCCATCAGACATAGATTGGCATATTCATTATCACTTTCTTCACATTCGGTATCACCCAGGTTTCAGCTTTGAGAGCTTTTCGAAATTTTTCAGCTTTTCCTCTCTTCTTCTTGAAGCGGACGGAGTTGGGTCCGATGTGTCCCTTTTTCTTGCATTCAAAGCATACTACATCTTTATTTGGTTCCTCATCATCAACGAGACTTGGTCTGCTGTCTTTGAAAGCTTTGTTTCTTTGAGTTGAACCTTCTTCCTTTTCTATTTAGTTTTCTGAATCTTCTTATCATGAGAGCAAGCTCCTCATCGTCCATATCATCTTGAGAATCTGTATCATCAGAATCATCATTTGATTTTAATGCAATGGATTTCTTACCTTTTGGATCTTCATCTTCATTGATCATTTCCACTTCATAGGACTGAAGAGTTCCAATCAGCTCATCAACGAGATAGTGGCATAATTCTCTGCGTCTCTCTTATCGAAGTCTTTATGTGATTCCAATCCTTGGAGAGTCCACGCAGTAGCTTGTTTACCTTCATGGGATCAGAAGTTGGTTGACCTTGATTTTCAAGACCATTCACAATATCTGTAAAACGACTAAACATGTCAGATATTAATTCTCCTGGTTTCATTCTGAAGGCTTCGTATTGACCAAGAAGAATGTTGATTCTTGTTTCATTCACTCGATCTGTTCCTTCATAGGTGATATGCAATCTGTCCCAAACTTCTTTTGCTGTACCACAAGAAGATATTCTATTATACTCAGTTGGTGATGAAGCACAATATAAGGAGTAAATTGCTTTTGCATCGAGTGTTTGTCTCTTGGTAATTTCTTCCTAAGACATTCCGCTGGTTTCTTCAGTATCTTTTCCTCTTTTAGAGACTGATGCAGTGGTAGGAGTAATTCCTTTTTCTACAACGTCCCATTCCAGAGGATCCTTTGATCGTAGGAAAGCTTTCATCTTGTTCTTCCAGTGTTGTAATCATTTCCATCAAAGTAAGGTGGTCTGGTATTGCTTTGCCCTTCCATCAGCCCTGGTGCTAGCATACTAGCCATGGATCTTTTACTATGAAGTACAACACTTCAAATAAAGTAGCTCTGATACCAATTGATATTACTAGTATAAACACCTAGAGGGGGGTGAATAGGCGCACAAACAATTTGTATCAAATATGGAAGCAATTCTTAACAGATTGAAATACGATCAAGGTAGAGAGAGTAAGGAAGAGAAAATTGAACACAGGATTTATAGTGGTTCGGCTTATTCCAAGCCTACGTCCACTCTTCCGCACTGACAGCCCACCGGCTGGATTTCACTATGATCAAAAGAGAAGTTATAGCACAGCTTTTCCTTGATTCCACAGTGTAGATGTTCTACCACACCTCCTCAAGGTCTCTCACAAATATAGACTCTCTTTTGTATACAAGTATTTGCTCAAGGGATTTATCTAAACAAATAGGAGCTTCAGACTTTGGAATTCTTCTATCGCGCACACCTCGAACAACTAAGAACGACTTCCTTATATACTCCTTTATGCCATCATACCCGTTGGCACTTACCAAAGGAATTCCTCCAATCTGCCCGTTAGACAGAATCAATTAGGAAGATTGTTCGAGCTATTACAGGAACGTGTTGATAGCCCATCAATCATGTTCGCCCATACAATCAGGATCTCGGTTTCCATAAGTAGAACCTTCCAATAATATTTAGACAATCATCGAATCTTCAGTCATTGAATCAAACTTGATCAATCAAAGGATTACGATACGTCTTCTCCAGCCACGAGATCTTCTCGGATGATAAGGTTAAATCTGAACAAAACATCCAGTTACGGATAACCTTTCTTCAACGGATTAGAGACTGTCAATGAGGATAGACTTTGAGTCTTGAGTCGGCTGTCCGGAAGTCTTCGGACTTTAAGCGACAAAGTCTGCAGATTTTCAGACTAGACTGATGGATATGTTTTGTCAACTTCAAAACTCTTCATGAGGATTTCTCCAACAAAAATATCCTTCACACAACCAACCCCCTCCTTTTTGATGAAACATGGGTTTGAAACAATACAAAGGCGGATAGGAAAAGAATTGAATGGATAACTGTTGAATAAAATCACCACTGGAGATCATATCTCATCGACAAAGAGTTGAGTGTGGTCTTTAAACTCCTCCTATAATTATGGCCGGCCATAGCTCTTGATTGTGCTGTGTAATAATCCTTGGTAATATCGTGTTACGGCCATGGCACTTACATGTGATGCATAACTTAGATAAAATGCAAATATGAATTAAACTAATTGTATTCTTGTTTAGGGGTTAAGATTGATCCCTAATTTTCTTATACAATAAATGACTAAATGGATTGTCAAAATTGAGGTGTCAACATGCACTAAAGTCATATCGATAATCAATCATTATGCATAATTAATCATTAAAAAACTGATTCGATACTTTGTAATTAAGTATCTTAGTTTTGATTATTACAATATCTGCTTTGTATCTTATTTAGACTTAAAATCAAAATGCATTTAACCTTATCAACATACTTAGAATTGATACATCACCTTTGGGTCCCTCGAGATTAAAAGGCTAGATCCAGCCCTGTTAATGAGTTGCAAGAGCACTTGTTAAACATATTTTTTTTGAAATAATCCAATTGTCAAAATATCCCTTATATATGACTTGAAAATAGTCAGTGCATTAACTCTTGCAAAGTTTTCTTAATTCGTCACATAAGAAATGCCAATGGGGCACTAGTTAATGACATCTTCATGCAATTAATCTGTGTATCTAAACGAAGGTCTGGTGAAGAATGCGGAGGTAGGCTGAGATAGGTACCTTAAATAATAGGACAAGACACTTGGTGAAATAAGAAATATAGAGGAAAGTCCTAACAATGGCAAGATGTCATATAATAGGCATAATGTATATATTACGGCCAAGTGATATGTTTCCTTCATAACTCCCTTTCTTGTCTTGTAGAGGGAATGTATGATGCATGCCTTGGTGCTTACATCAATTTATGCAAATTGCTAATGCTTTCGCTTTGGTTAATATACCATTTGAAAGAGTCGAAAAATGCTGATGCAGCATTTGATATAAGGGTTTTTATGCTTTCCTATATTGCTTTCGTAGCTTGTCTTACATTGTAAACTTTAAGAGGTCAGTTATAAGTGACATACGAAGCATGGTTAATTACGTGCTAATTTTAAAAGTTTGGGCCAAATATGGAGATACAGAAAACAAAATTCTATGGTTATTTAAGGGTTGGGCTACACTTGAAAAAAGGATCAAACTGTGGGCCTTCTAACTTGTAAGCATTAAGACCTATTTCAATATTTCAAGAGAATCGCTGCCAAAATTTCAAAAAATACTAAAAAATCAAAGGCCAACTTACTTCAAGTAAAATGTAATCGACCCATACTCGTCGGACGGATTTGCCATTCATAAAATGAGGGAATTAGTCACGTGATAAATGCATGCTGAAGTCGACACTAGAGGAGGACATGTCAAACAATATGTGAAAAAAATCAAATAGTCATGAGGGCACTTCAAAAAGGGAGGGTGGGGGATTTGTATTTGTTGTTAAAATCTCATGGGACAAAACACAATTTGCCTTACACGTCACATCAACTAGGTCGGCGATGATTGCGAGCCAAGCTAGAGCTTTATCGTTGGACTAGAAAAAGCGTCTTCCTTTTACTTCGTCTTCTCTATTGCTTTTTCTCGTATCCATAGCCCCACCCCTGAAGTTCCAACGGCCATGGCTTCCGCGACGGCCGCCGCCTTGTGCACCACGTGCGATGCAGATGTGCACTCTGCCAACCCCTCACTGGCTGCCACGAGAGGGTCCCTTCTTCGATGCGGCCGCTGCTGCCACCGAGCTCGTCGCGATGGGCTCCGTCCCTGACTTCCTCAACGGCGAGTGCTGCGGCGCATGGCGATGGCGGGAGGAGGACGAGGAGGAGGCGAAGTCTTGGCTCTTCCCCTCCCCAATGGGCACTTTTATCTGTTTAATATGAACTCCGAGCCGTCTTCTTGTTTCATTCCATTTCTATATTTGCTCTCTCTCTGAGTAAAAGTTAAAGTCGACCTCAAAATTTGGATAGATTTGACTTTTTCTTATAATCCTTTTCCTTTTAAAATCACGACAAACTACTTGTAATATTTATTGTAGATCTTTATACTTTCATGACTACGTCACTTGTGATCCTTTTCTCTCTATCATATTTAGTTCAAGTTGCAGCTAATTAAGTTGCTCACTTTAACTATCGAATATCCCAAAAAATGGTTCAGTTCAATTAGGATTTTCTGCTAATTCCGTCATTAATGTTTTCTGAATTCGTAGTGGAGATGATAAAGTCAAGCCGAGAGACGTAGCAACTTGTTCCAGTCTCATCTTGGTGTTCCCGAAATTGACGATCATGCGAATCTTTTGCTTTTCGTTGGCGATTTTATTCAATGCCAATCCGGTTTTCAACAATCCCATTCCAGAAAGGTGCAGACGCTGATAGGTCTGGTCCCCCTCCCCAAAAGGGTACCTTTTCTTTTTGATATGGACTCCAAGCTGTCTTCTTGTTTCATTCCAATTCCACGTTTGAGTGGATGAACGGATAGCGTCGACAACAAGCGCCATTGCTCTATTTGGATACAATAAAAAAACAATCGAATTTCGAGGAGTTCACATTAAACTCACCATCATAATAAATCAAGACAAGTGATTCATGCCCTACTCTCCGCATATGCCATCATCCGTTCTCATCCTTCTTATTTTCCACTTGTATCACTTCATTATGAGGTCATGCACGTAATCCACCAAACATAGGACTGGATAGAGAAATTAAGGGCAAGCAATTCCAAATTCCTTATAAGTTAAACCTGGAGTCTAGAACCTATCTATTGATACAAGTTCCTCAATTTTACCTTCTAGGGTCGGTTCTAGAGTCTAACATGTAATTTTTTTTTTTTTTTTGGGGTTAATTTTTAGTTAAGCAAAACAAAAGTGAACACAACAACAAAAATGAAGGTTTCTCATTTGTTAAAAGCAACAATTTATAAAAGATAAACACGTAAAACAAAATAAATAATAAATAATTTACTTTTTCCTCTTTTTGATTCGCAACTAACGTAAAATTTCCTAAACTATCAAAATTCTATCTCATAGATGTCTCACACGAACAAAAGTACTTTATTCCATTGCTCCTAGTTCGGGTAAAAGAGGTTTAAGGTGTTAGCCAAAACCTTTGAGATTATTTTGTAACTGAAATTAGACAAACTGATGGGATGGAATTGAACTAGACTTTCCGGGTTATGAACTCTAGGGATAAGGGAGATTAGGTTCTATTGATCGATCAACATGGATTCCTTCTTACTGCCCAGAGGAGAAGGTTTAGGTAGGGATGACAGGATTGGAACCTATGACATTTTTTACCCACGGCATACTGCTTAGCAAAGCAAACGGTAGGTCATAGACTGGAGCAGACAGACCTTACTACATCGCAATCATGAGAACTCTTCAAGCAGATCAGCAAAGGTGAGATCAGCTCACTTGCCCACCGACTCAATCAATCGGGAGAGCCGTCTGTGGAGCTTACCTGAATAGAGAAAGTCTGAAATCAACTGAGTTACATCTTGTTGAATCTCATTCCAGTGGTGACGAAAGCTTATTCAGCCCATAGGGGCTGGGAGCCTTGGAGACTCCCAATTGAAAAATTACATCTCCAACTTCTTTTAAAGACACACAAGTTCGCCATTAACATCGCCTCATTTTGATTAATTGGGGGTTGTTAGTATCTCCACTAAAGTAGCAATTTATGCACTGTCTGAACTGGAAAGAAAGGGGGAATAGCCAATAAGAGTAAAGTTTTTCTTCCTATTGATGGATCTAGAATTGCACAATTTGCATTTTCTTGATGGGGAGTACCAAATTTTCCTCCCAAAAGGATGCACAATGGGTAGAGGTTGTGTGTCCAGCAATACACCAAAAAGAATACCCTCATGTAGCAATCCAACTTCGCCAAACTTGATTATGAACAGAGACGCATCAAAAGACAGGGAGAAACGTGATATTAGTCATCTTCACAAATTGGTCAGTCTCTGTGTGTCAAATTCAGCTAAAGACAAGGTAATGCCATCAGAGAGAGAGAGAGAGAGAGACCTATGGGACTTGAATCATCCTTAAAATTAGAAAGCTGAAGAATTCGTCTCCTCTGTGAAAAAGCCAAAAGCTCTTCCCGAAATGTAGGATCTCCCTCTCTCAAGAGTCTGTGAATAACTATCAGTGTTTTCAGTGCCACCTGTTAGAGCATGAAGAACTCAAGAACATTAGCAGGTTAATGAAATGTAACATCAAAAAACTGTATACAAAACGAAAATTCACATCAAACTAACTTCAAGACTTCATAAAGACATTGTGTCATTCATAATATACAAGTGAACACTGACTGTAATAGAATTCAAACTTCCAAAAGTACATGCTGACTGTTAAAAAATCAGCACTTGTGAAAGACGCAAATCAGTAGAGATGAGTAGGAAGGTTTTCCTTTACTGAGACTACCAGTAAATTAGAGATTAGCTCATCACAAAAAACCTAAGTTCCTCATTGTAATACCCACTAATATAACCAGAAAAACTGCTTTGATCTCACTTTTCGTTAGTTCAATTTCTGCTTCTGCCCCTACATGAAAACCTACCTTGAGGTGAAACAATGCAAAAAAAATACTATACCACCCACCTTCACACCACAACTAATCTCCGGTTACACACCTCTCCTTCAAAACTTCACACCTGTAATCCACTTTCTTCACGCATGCTCACAAAGGGTTATTTCCTTTATGTTCAAAAACTAACCCACACCATTTGCATCTCTTTCTATCAGCATCAGTGCCTCTTCTCAACATATCAGGCCCTCGCACGGTGCACAGAGAGACTACGCATAATAACACAAAAATAACATAGAAGTGACCACTATTTGAGGCAGCTCTTGTGGAAGATAAGAGTCACTGAGAGAACACAGGGTCATATCAACCGAAATTTCTGTAGAATGCTTTATTCTTGCCGAATGAAGTACGGTATATATTCTTAACTTTTCTGAGGTCTCAATTACAAGAGTTAAAAAAGTTAACCAGCCAAGCTCAGGTTACGTCTAGATGCACACAGATGTTGCAAATAGATCTCATACAAAACCAAGCCCAAGCTAGACCAGTTCGACATCTTTCTCCCCACTCCTCCATCATGAAAGCTCAGAATGCAGTAACGACAATGTACAATCCTTCAGTTGTGAAGGCAACACAAAGATCTCATGATGGATTATTCGCTCAAGGTGAATGTGAGTGTCGAACAACATAAGTTGCTGCTATTTAATTAAAAAAATCCAAGCCTTATATTGATCGCTGCATTAAGATCACAAAGCCTACGAAGAAGAAACGGCTACCATTTCAAGCTAGAACAAAACCTTCAAAGTGCAATACGATCCACCTCAAAACCTACGCTCTCAAACTCTGTTCTCTCAATTAAAATCAATCTGAAGCCACGATCCAATACATTCGAGGTTTACATGTAAGTAAGTGCAGCAGTGGCATCATTAGCATCAGTGTCAGCGTAAGTTCATTACAGTAGAATATACTACGTGCTGCGCTGCACAATGAGTAGTTATATACAAAACCAATCAGGCTAAGTAACCGTAAAGAACAGTCGTTTTCCAATACAAACAACGCATAGATCCACGCCGAACCACATCGAACTAGACAGCATCCGATCCGAGCAAATACAAATTAAGGAACCGATCCGTACCGTCCAATTGTGCGTCTTGGTGAGCCTCCTGGAGAGGGCCTGGATACAGTAGGCGACGTCAGCCCGCGGGCGAACCGCCGAGGTCGCGAAGGCAATCTCTGCAATAAGACAAGAACCGCCAATCCACGATCATTTCACATCCCATCCACGCCACAAGCGCATCAAAAACAGCAGCGGCAGCAGCAGCAGGAGGAGAAAAACTCTAATATCGATCTGATCGGAGGAGGAATACTCACTGCGGAGGTGCCTCTCCTTGGGCGGGCACTCGACGTGGTTCGTCGCTTTGACTATGGCCACATCCAATTCCTATCAAACACCAAAAAAAAAAAAAAAAGGCGTAAAATCTCCCGAAATAGAAAATGAGAAGAGAAAAAACAAAGCGCAGAAGGAGGGAGAGAGAGAGAGAGAGGGGGAGGGAGAACGGAATGGCTGATGGCCTGCACTATACTAACAGCATGATCTTGACAAACTAAGCATGACAATACCTTGAAAATGCGCTACCAAAACTTAAAGGCACACAAGTTCGCCATTAACATCGCCTCCTTTTGATTAATTGGGGGTTGTTAGTATCTCCACTAAAGTAGCAACTTATGCACTGTCTGAACTGGAAAGAAAGGGGAATAGCCAATAAGAGTAAAGTTTTTTTCCTGTTGATGGATCTAGAATTGCATAATTTGCATTTTCTTGATGGGGAGTACCAAATTTTCCTCCCAAAAGGATGCACAATGGGTAGAGGTTGCGTGTCCAGCAATACACCAAAAGAATACCCTCATGTAGCAATCCAACTTCGCCAAACTTGATTATGAACAGAGATGCATCAAAAGACAGGGAGAAACGTGAAACTTCTCCAACAGACACGCGATTTTGGGAGAAAATAAAAGCATGGAGTGACCAAGTTAGGGTCAGAAGTCTCTAACAATCTCAAAAGGTGCCGCGCAACAAGCCGAATGCGCAGATGTAACTTTAAACTTCAACATTAACATGGCACCGATTTCTACTGAGTAGAATCCCGAAAAAAAAAAATTAAAAACGAACCTTCGAACGTACGGGAGTCGCCAATGGGCCGCCTATCGGTGGGGCTTGGGAAGGCGACGGCGTCGGCGGCGTCCGCGTTCAGTAGCAGGAGGCGCTTCGTGGAGGAAAGAGAGAAAGAGCGAGCAGCGCGACCTTCGCTCGCGGAGAGGGAGGCCAAAACGCGAGAGCACGTCGGCGTCGGGGTTGGCCAGTAAGGGCGCTCCGCAGAGAAAAGAGGGAGAAAGCGGAGCGCAGGTCGCGAGAGGGAGGCGAAGGGGCGTCGGCGTCGGCCGCGTAGGCGGAGGCAGAGGCGGAGAAGTCGGCCTCGGAGTTGGGGGCGACGGAGGCAACCGGCGGAGGGGCGTCGGCGTCGCGATTTGCTGGCAGAGAGGCGCGCCTTCGAGGACGAAAGAGAGATAAAGCCGACCAGAGGTCACGAGAGGGAGGCGTAGGCTGCGTCGGCGTCGGCGTCGGCGTCGGGGGCGACGGAGGTGGAGGGCCGTCGAAGGGGGGAGAGAGAGAGAGCAGAGCGAACTTTATGTTTTCCTCTGAACCGTCGCAATTTTGTTCTCCCTCCCCGCAACAGAACGGAGAACGGGGAGAGAGAAAGAGAGGAGAGAGAGGAGAGCAGAGCGTCAGAAGGTGCAGAGAGGTGGGCCAGGGAGAGAGGAGAGAGAGAAGCTCCCGCGCGCTGGTTCGAAACGGAGAAGTGGACGACGTGGACTGACAGACGGACACGTGTCGCACAATGAACGGTTCAGAGCACGAATGACGTGGCACTGTTAGGGTACCCAATATTTTCTCAATCTTCTACCATAGGCAGAAACTTTTTTATTTTCTTGTTTTTTTACTTAAGAATTGGTTTTCTTAATTCTTCATCAGCACATTCTTGTCAGCCTTGAGTTCTTCTCGGGTAACAAGTTTGTTTGATTCAGATTTTGCAAATAGAGCTTTGCAGAAGTACAGTCATATATTGAGCGCCAACGACCATTACTGCGGATCGCAAAAGGTCATTTGTCCCAGACTAATTCACTCAGATTATTAAGAGTAATCAAAGTGAACATATAGCTTGAGTGATACTTGTATTTGAATAGATGCTTAGACTTTCAGATTACTCTGGCTAGGTTGAAGCTACATGTAAAGCAGATCCAGAGGGTTTGCCTCTTAGATTGGCTGAAAAGGTGGCTGTATCTGCCGCTTTAAAAGTGGCTGAAATTGCTGGCTTATCGGTAGATATGCGGAGAGACCTTCAGGGTCAACAACTTGTGAAACTTCTTCTGACAGCAGATCCTCTGAATGGTAAAGGCCCAGCAGAAGCCTCGCCATTTCTCTTGTCCCTACGTGACTCTGAAGATGCTTTACCAGTTGCGATGGGTGTCATGCAGGTGTTACCCAACTTGCTGTCCAAGTAGCTTTTGGTAATCACTCTTGTTTCTTTCTTGCTTGTATTTTTTACAATTCCATGTCGTCCCTTAGGTTACTTTTTTTGTCTGTTGATACTATGAAGATTCACTTCTTCCTCTTACCAAAAAAAGAGGTTCACTTCTTCCTGAAGCGGAGAGATAGGAAATTGTCAGATGTTGAGGTCTCTAGGCTTAACTCTTAGGCCTTAAGTCTCCATGTTCTTGCTGCCCTGCCACCGCCATGGCAGCAAAGATGTTCTCTGCACGAGCACCCTCATCTAATTCTTGAGGTTCTCCTTGTGGGGAAGCAGCTGCAATCTGCATTGTTGGTATTTTACTTCTCAAGAAGATAATTTCCAGTATGATACTTCTTTATAGTCTGCATCACAAATAAAATGCCTAACGTTAGGGGGTAAAATTCCTCATCCAGCATTGAGAAAGAGTTCACCATGGACAAATAATGATTATTAGATTATTTTTACCTCGAAGAATGTCCTTTCTTGAGAGACAATTCTATGATTGTCACATATGCTGCTTAAGCTAGTGTGGTCAGCATAAGATCTCCCTCCAGGAAACCTCATATATCAGTTTCTGGAACAAGGTCAACCGAAAACAAGAGCAGGTGCTTCAACCAAGTCATCCTTTTCAAACAGTTTGAGTAACTTGTGGAAAGAGGCTCGACAAGCTTTTCCTTGGGGCCCTCAAAATGCTGGAGAAAAGAATCCCTCGAAAGATGTTCAACAGAAAAGAAAGAATTCGGGATTATCGCCATTTGAAAGAGTTGCTTGGGAGGCAGTGGCAGGTATTCAAGAAGATTCAGTGACATCTTTTTCTGCTGAGGGGCAGGGCCTAATTCCACCTGTTTTCGTAAGGATGAAGCTGTCAGATCGTCACCGGTATGAAAGCGGTATGAAAGCACCCCTAATGTTATTCTCTTCAAGGTAAGTGTCGTCGGTAGATCAGTTGATGAGTTTGTGGATCCAGGTTACTAAAGTTGCTTTTCATGAATATGGGGCTTCTTTCATTATTGAAATGGCTTAAAGCCTTAGTAAATAGGCCTCATTTTGCCTGTGCCAACAAGCTGAAAATTAGAAATCAGGAAAATCTGGTTGAGGCAGGAGCATTTCAAATGCATCCAGATTACCTGTTAAGTGAGCTTGAAAGGAGATCAATCAATCTATCCACGTTAGTAAAGTTCAGGTTTTGAGAACTAGAATTTAATGGGATCATCACCAACTCATCTAGAGACTTAAGCTGCTAAATAAAGGCGTGAATTAAGATTTTTAGATGTTCCAAGACTCCTAAAAATTGGCCTATTTGTGGAGAAAAATGTGTTTGAGGGTTTTTATTTCTCTATATGCTCAGAAATTCTTCAAATTATGACTGCATATATGCTTCGACCATAAACGTCCACGGAAAAGCTACTGTAAGCTGGTGTTTCTAATTTGTAATTTAACCTGGAGGATAACTATTTTCCATCCTCTAGCTTCCATGATGATAAGTTCCTTCACTTGGTACACCAATTCTTGAGTTTCATTTGACTACACAGCTACCACGCACGTCTTAAACCAGAAGATAAGATGGATTTCACATGTTGTGAACTCGTCTTGTTAAATAGACATCTTGACTAATCCTATAGAATTACAACATCTTCCATAGATGTGGTTAAGGGACTATTTGATAACCGGTCAAACAGTATCTAATTCTATTCTTATTCTATTCTTTTGTTCATCGGTACAAAAAAAGAACATAAATTTGTTTGGTAACTTTTATTGTTCTTAGAAGCAATTTTTTTTTTCCGAGAATAGAATTGAAACAAAATCAAGAAGTGAAAAAAGAAATTGCTTCTTTGGTCCTGAGAATAACTTTAGAATCAAATCGATTTATTTTCCTCTTTTCTTTTCTTCTTTTTTTTTTTTCCTTTTCTTCTTCTCCTTTTTCCTCTTTGGCCAATTGCCAGCCTAGCCATTGCCAATGACCTTGTTGAAGCGTTGCTGGCCCTCGGCAATTGGGCAAGACTTGACCTCACCTTGGTTGGGTGAAATCGACCTTGCTCATATCTGGCAAGGCCGAGCTCACCTAGTTGCCAACGAGGCTCAACCTCACCAAGTCACTATGAGGTCAACCTTGCCAAGGCCAAGTGATACCACTCTCATGATGGCTCAGTTGGTCATGCTCCGATGAGGTTGCCGTCCCTCGTCTGGCCAGTCACCAAAGAAGAAGAAGAAAAGAAAAATATATATATAATAAAATTATCAAAAAAATTAAAAGAAATTTTAAATCACAGAAGAATTTGAGGTTTTATTAAACGCATTTCTATTTTTTATCTTGCAAATAGAATTTTTGGACAATTATCAAATGCCGTCAAATGCTAGAAACTCGTCTGGGGAAGAAAAAAAAATTTGTTACCAAACAGACCATAAGAATAGAGTATATTGGAGGGTTTTCTTTTTGTGATTCTTCTTTAGTGCATTGATTGTTCGGTATTACTAATACATATAAAATTGTTTTATAATGTGGAGTTGCACTTTTGCTTAGCTATGTTGGAATTGTCGAGTACTTCTATACTTTGAATTGACGCATGTTGCGAACATACACGTATATGTTTCTTTTTTATCCCAATATGCCTTGCTATGCATTAACAAATGTTGGCTGTCTTCATTGGCATGTATATATGTATTACACGATCGGTCTTTCATCAAAATTATGCTTCAATGATCTCTTGGATTTGCACATGTTGAGCAAGTCTGAAGCATTCTAGAATTGTATTCCCTTGTTGGAACCAAAAGAATAATGACGACTCTGGAAATTTACAACTGAGTGTACAAGTTGCAGGAAGAAATTGTTCTTAGTATGCTTTCTTGTAGTTTCGATCAATATAATACACTCACCATTACATGCTTATATAATAGCACAATACCTACATTACATTTATGACGAAGACAAACATCCCACACACTTACTATTCTAATGATAAGATGTGAACAACAAAAAAAACATAAACATAAACCGTATGCCATTGACCCTTTTTACAAAACACCAAACAAGAGCTCTTCTTTTCCTTACGAAAGAATTTAACGGTGGAGGGGCTACCCAAACATAGCCCATCATAAATCATACTGATTTCCTTTTGTATTCCTTATGCTTTGTTTGTGATAATCAACGTTTTATAGAAATTTGTGGTTGGATTTGCAAGGAACAGCTTATACTCTTAACCCTAATAAAAAATAGAATGGCGATACATGTATGACGAAAATGAAGAACTACGCAGTTAAACACAACATCAGTGCTAAAGCCCTAATTTGGAAGCTAATGTCCAATGCCAGGGCTATGCCCAGGAAGTTTGGGCGTGAAACGCCCCCCACCACCGGAAGATGGCAGCAGCATCGACGGCAATGGTGATTGCGGCGGTGGAGGCGGCGAAAGCGGCAGCAGCGACGGTAAAGTGGAAGTCACCAACAACCTAGCACGAGGGGTGTTGAGATTTGCAGAGGAGGCTACTAAAAGAAAGAAAAAGGATAAAAGAAACTTGTTTTGGGCCATGGGGCGAGAGAAAGAGAGATAACCCAAAGAGAGGGAGAGCGATGGAGTAGGAGTAAACGTCGAGAGCAGCTGACAAGGGGTATTTATTAATGGAAGTAATTCAAAAGTGAAACGCTCACAACTCACACAACAAAGAGAAGAAGATAGATATGCTTGTAAATTTATTTCACCTTAACAAAAAAACAATTACAGGACTCTCTTATTTATAGGTTTGTTACATAACCTTTGTTATATTCTTCATAAAAATAGCTAGTCTTTCGGATGAGATCTAGAAACTAACAAAAAATTATTATATCTCACGTTATCTCATCATATCTCATCATACGTCCTCATATCTCACCATATCTCATCATGTCTCTAGAAACAATCACTGCATCTAGAAATATGAATAGATTCATTAAAGATAACGTCAATACGGGTACGGAACAATCCTCACTATCAATTCTGGGACCTCTGGGATCTCAATGTTGAAGTATCAGCATCAATATTTATGAAGGAAAAAGCCGACCATTTGCAAATCCAAGGTCAGATAGTTTTGTCCGCTACGAACTACTCCAGTTGAATGATAGGGTGGTGGAGAAAAAACGGCATAATGTTTATGAGTTCAAAGCATATTGTGCAGCTTTTGTTTAAATGGTTGGCGACTGGACAACGCCAGGGAGGTTACTCTCTCTCTTTCTCTACAAGTACGCCTTATGCACAGCTGAGTCCATGTCAACCCTCTTTCCCTAAATTCCTACGCCGTCGCCAAGCACACTCAAACGTGGAATTAGATTGGCCATTAGATAAGGCTCAAATCTAGAATGTTGGAGACATGCGGATATCTTTCCATGAATCAATTCAAGATTAGATTCTGATTTCATACATCATCATTTATTCTTTCCCAATTTTACATTTATTGTATTACAAATAGGAGTACATACTTGTAAAGATACTCATTCGTAAAATACAGAATACAATTTTCCTCCAAATTTTTCTTCCTTTTAACTTTGTGACATCTAATGTCTTTTATCAGGTGCTACCCTGCCTATATATTAAGATGCAGACACTTCGACCTTTCTTTCAAATTAGTAGTTGCAACAATTTGCTATTCATGTGCCATGTTCAAACGATAAAGGTTACAACGTGCACACGTACACGTTCATTGTCAATGTGGGTGGCGTTTAGTTAGGCAAATCAGTGCTCGGTAGAATTAATGACACTTGGGAAAGGATGCCTTTTTAATTTTTCAAAGGCGGGCTTGGGGAGAGGCAAAAGGCATTAGCATCTGGTCACGCGAAAAATATTAGTGACACAAGCAAGGTCAACTCGGCAAATTCGAAGTTCAGGCCATACCTGTCATCTCGAGCCCACCTTACATTAATTTTCCTCTCTCCTCTCTCTCCGTTACTTTCACCTCCTCTCCTCTCTTTCTCGCTCTTCCTTTTACTTCATCTTCTTTATTGCTTTTTCTCGTATCCATAGCCCCACCACTGAAGCTCCAACGGCCGTGGCTTCCGCGACGGCCGCCGCCTTGTGCACCACGTGCGATGCAGATGTGCACTCTGCCAACCCCTCACCGGCTGCCACGTGAGGGTCCCTTCTTCAACGCGGCCGCTGCTGCCGCCGAGCTCGTCGCGATGGGCTCTGTCCCTGACTTCCTCAACGGCGAGTGCTGCGGCGCATGGCGATGGCGGAAGGAGGACGAGGAGGAGGCGAAGTCTTGGCTCTTCCCCTCCCCAATGGGCACTTTTATCTGTTTAATATGAACTCCAAGCCGTCTTCTTGTTTCATTCCATTTCTATATTTCTCTCTCTCTCTCTCTCTCTCTCTCTCTCTCTCTCAGTAAAAGTTAAAGTCGACCTCAAAATTTGGATAGATTTGACTTCTTTTTTTAATCATTTTCCTTTTAAAATCATGACAAACTAATTGTAATATTTATTGATCCTTTTTCTCTCTATCATATTTAGTTCAAGTCATGGCTAATTAAGTTGCTCACTTTAACTATCGATATCCCAAAAAATGGTTCAGTTCAATTAGGATTTTCTAAACCACTAGGAGTTCGCCCCAGTAGCTACCCTTCCAATTTGGAAAGAGAAAGTGGGAGTTCAAATCCCCACATTCTCAGGGGGAATTGGGATGGGACGATTTCATTTCAGGAGTGGGTTTTGACTCTCACGCCCTGTAAGAAGGCAAGGCAAAAGTCTGAGGGTGAGTGTTAGAGTAGGATTAGAATAGGATCGACAAAAAAATAAATTAGGATTTTCTGCTAATTCCGTCATTAATGTTTTCTGAATTCGTAGTGGAGATGATAAAGTCAAGCCGAAAGACGTAGCAACTTGTTCCAGTCTCATCTTGGCGTTCTCGAAATTGACCATCTACGAATCTTTTGCTTTTCGTTGGCAATTTTATTCAATGTCAATCCGGTTTTGAGCAATCCCATTCCAGAATGGTGCAGACGCTGATAGGTCTGGCCCCCCTCCTCAAAAGGGCACCTGTTCTTTTTAATATGGACTCCAAGCTGTCTTCTTGTTTCATTCCAATTCCACGTTTGAGTGGATGAACGGATAGCGTTGACAACAAGCGTCATTGCTCTATTTGGATACATTAAAAAACAATCGAATTTCGAGGAGATCACATTAAACTCACCATCATAATAAATCAAGACAAGTGATTCACGCCCTACTCTCCGCATATTCCGTCATCCGTTCTCATCCTTCTTATTGTCCACTTGCATCACTTCATTATGAGGTCATGCACGTAATCCACCAAACATAGGATTGGTTAGAGGAATTAAGGCAAGCAATTCCAAATTCCTTTAGAGGTTAAACCTGGAATCTAAAACCTATCCGTTGATACAAGTTCCTCAGTTTTACCTTGTAGGGTATATATATTATTAATTTTTAGTTAAGTAAAACAAAAGTGAACACAACAAAAAATGAAGGTTTCTCATTTGTTAAAAGCAACAATTTATAAAAGATAAACACATAAAACGAAATAAATAATAAAAAATTCAAAACGCGTAACATAAAACATAAATTATAGAACTTCGGTCCTTAATCATCCCTGAAATTTTTTCAAATTCTAACCGCCTAAAAAACCAATAATCATAGTTAGTCACTTAATAATAATTTTAAATAAAATAACCATTAACTAAACTTAAATAATTATTAGAAACCTCACCACGTATATTCATTTGGCTTCAATAGGTAAACTTTATATGTTGATGATAATCTCCTCCTTAAGACAATCCCTATAAAAAAAAATAAAGAGATTAAATAAAACATTCACCCTTTAGATATATATAAAAATATAAACATTACTTTTGGTTTTGATTCAGGAGAAAAATTAGGGATTTAGTTAATCACTTAATAATAGTTTTAAATAAAATTACCATTAACTAAACTTAAATAATTATTAGAAAGCCTCACCACATATATTCATTCTACTTCAATTGGTAAACTTTATTAGTTGATGATAATCTCCTCATTAAGACAATCCATATAAAAAAATAGAGAGATTAAATAAAACATTCACTCATTAGATATATATATATATATATATAAACGGGAGAAGAATTAGGGATTTTACTTTAGGTTCGCCATCATACCCGTTGGCACTTACCAAAGGAATTCCTCCAATCTACCCGTTGGACGGAATCAATCAAGAATATCATTCGAGCTATTAAAGGAACCTGGCGATAGCCCATCAATCATGTTCGCCCATACAATCAGGATCTTGATTTCCAAGAATAGAACATTCCAAGAATATTTCGTCGACCATCGGATCTTCAAATGATCTTGATTTCGAATAAAAGAATCCGTTATTTTTATCCAGCCAAGAGATCTTATCCGGAGGATAGGACTAAACCCTCAACCAAATACTTCGGCTCTGGATTGCCTTTGTCACTGAATTAGAAAGAACTGTCAATGAGAATAGTCTTGAGTCTTGAGTCTTGAGTGCTAAGTCTGGTGATCCGAAAGTCTTCGGACTCTAAACAACGTAAGATCTGTATTTATCCAGACTAGACTGATAGAAACGTTTTGTCAGCTTCAAAATATTCTTGAAAGATTTCTCCAACAATCTCCCCCTTTTTGATGGTGACAAAACTTTCCTGTAGATTTGAACAACTTTGACCTGCAAAACATTACTCAAGCAAAAATGGCTATCTCATAAAGATTAATAAAACAACCGGACTCGCATCCACGTAAAATCGGTTAGTCTTTCATGAGTAAGACCATTCAACAACACTTGATATAAATGCAAACAGTCAAACATCAAAATCCACAGCCAAGTCAGTCAAATTCAAGTTCACACTCAAGTCATACTCAAAAACAATCAAAAAGAAATTTAAAGTCAAAGTTTAAAGAGTTCAAATTGCAGTTCTCCCCCTTTTTGTCATCATTAAAAAGCTGAGAAAAGAGTCAAGTCTGCTTGGGAATGCGCACAATCTGGAAATCTCCCATCGATTGTACGATGCCTTCCAGCCTCTTCAAGTCTTCTCGTAGATGAGCCACCTCTTCTCCTTTGGCATTGGCTTGAATTTGAAGAGCGAGGTCTTTCATTTGATCTGCCAGGGTAACAGAAGATGCTTGTCCAACATTCTTCATGACTTGAAGTTCACATTCCAGAGCATAGATTTGACCCTGCATTTCCAGAAGAACATCAAGGATACGACGAAAATCTGCGGTATTGTCCGTCTGTGTGCTCGCATTTGCTCTTTCGGATGGAGTGAAGGCAGACGATGGAACTTCGGTGTAATCGAGCAGATTTGGTGTTGACGTATCATGTCCTTCCTCAGGCATTTGAGAAGCCTGAAAATCTTCTGGATTTGTTGGTGAGCGACTCACACCTTCACTATTGACAGCATGTGGTGTAGTCCTTCCTTGCTCGCCATCTCCCCCAGTCTCTAGGACCTCAATTGGGGAAGAGTGATGTTCATGCTCTTCAGTGTCTTGATTCCCTTTCTCTGCGGCTTCATCTCGCAGACTTTTCTTTTTTTTGCTTCTCCTTCTTCTTCAGCTTCTTTCTCTTCCTCTTGTTGCTCCTCTCGCTTCTCTCGTTTTTTTGCTTGTCTCTCTTCTTCTCTGTTCTTTTTCTTTTGCTTCTTTTCCTTTCTTCGTCGTTCGTTGATTTAGGTACGTAACGTCAGTTCTTTTCAATGCGTAGATAGTGAGATCTTCCTCCTCATCTTCATCCTCCAAGATAAGAGTTCTTTTCTTTTTGGATGGAGTACCCATGGGCTCCTTCCCTTTTCTCTTTGATGCAGAAGATGTTGGAGTCTTCACTTTGAACTTCTCCCTTACCTTATTAAGCTCTTTCAGATGCATTTTTGTCAGCATTTTCAAACCCACCACCATTTTGTCGCATGGTCGAACACAAAGAGTATGTGGAGGTTCAATGTTCAAGTGTCTGAAGATCTTGGTCACAAGACCTGGATAAGGCAATTGGCCCTTGTCCTTCAACATTGCTCTCTACATGTGAAAGAGAATGGTGTGAGGGAGAGAGAACTTCTTCCCTAAATTGATTGCATACATCAATTTCGCCTCGGAGTTAGACACGTTAGTCTTGGATGTAGACTTTGGCCTGATACAGTTGATCACAATTTTGTGAAGCAAGATGTTGATGGCATGCATTCTTGAGTAGGTAACTCTTCCTTATGTACTCCTGTCTTTGACAAGTTCCGGTGTGGTACGAGCGATTGAAACCTTGATTGGTTTATATCGTCCTCTTTCAACTCCAATGATGTCTGCCAACATGTCCACATCTACCTCATAGACTTGGTCTCGAACACTGAAGGATATTCTATTCGCATCTAAAAAGCTAAGATTCGAATAGAAGTATGCTGTCAATTGCGCATAACCGTCTGTGGTATCGGAGCAAAATTGCTCAAGTTGAAGCAGATTGAACTTCTCCCTTAAGTTCACGTTAATGGAATCCAAGAAATCGAAATCAACACTCCTAGGGTTTATCACCCCTCGTTTCAACAGTTTGAAGAACAAATTCTCCTGTTCCTTCGATTTAAACAAATCCATCCTTTTTCCCTTCACCTTCGCAACAACACCCATTCTAGGTTGAAATTCTCTTAACATTTTATCATCATCGTTCCCGTCAGTCGGATTCAGTCCCGATACACGAGGGTCACTTGGAATGTTCACAAGTGCTTCCTCAGCCTTTCCTTTGGGAGCAATTCCCAAATCCTCCATTCGTCGCAAAAATATGTACTCATTTCCATAATTCTTATCTTTAAGGAAATCATCTATATAGTTCAGTGGAGTCCCAATGCTCTTCAACGCACGATAGAGCTTGTAAATAAAAAGAGGGTTTTTGGACTCTTACGTGGTCCGCGTCCTCGATTATTTCTTCCTCCAGTTGTTGACCCGCACCTTGTGGGGTAGATGATGAAGAGTGACGTGGTGGAGAGTGAATAGGGCTCTGTTGCTGACTCGGTAAATCTTCCTCTTCGGTGAGATCAAAATGGGTAGGCCCCTCCCTCATTCTCTGTGGTCCCATGTTCGCAATTCTTGAAGACTTTCTCGAAGAAGACATCCTTCATTGTCGTTGAAAGATTCCTTTACTCACTTTCCCAAGAAAAGATGACAACTTTCTCGAAGATGAACACGAAGTAGAGACAGGATTGGGAGGAGAATGCCTTTTTAGGGTTTTGAAGTTTAAGCGAGGAAAACTGTATATATATATATAACTCAGTTTAAAAAGGAAAAACCAATCGGCACAAAGGAAAATGAACCGACGCCTCTTTTAAAATCAATAACTGCCAAATAGGAGTTAATCTTTTTGAAAAGACAAGATTCAGTTTTTCACGGAAATTATAAATTAACGAACCGATGATCGTACCTTTTCGAGATTGAATATAATAACAACTTACAGTCTATAGCCATGAATGTCTCGAGTCCGAGGGTTTGAGATTCTCTAGACTTTAACTTCCTCAAGCTTCAAAATGTTGAGTCGGGAACGGATAAAATCGAATTGATTTTTCTCCAAAGGCTTTGTGAATATATCCGCTAGTTGATTTTTTGAATCAACAAATTGAATCGAGATTTCTCCATTTTGAACATGATCTCTAATGAAATGATGTCGAATCTCTATATGCTTTGCTCTTGAGTGAAGGATTGGATTTTTAGTGAGATTGATTGCGATGGTGTTGTCACATCTAATCTCTGTGCATGAGTCTTCAATTTCAAAGTCTTGTAGCTATTGTTTTATCCATAGAATTTGCGAACAGCAACTTCCAAGAGCTACATACTCGCTTCGTTGTTGAGAGAGCCACATGAGTTGCTTTGTTTCCTTGAAAACCAAGACACCGCCCCCGCTTCCAAGCAACGACAAGTTCCCCGAAGTGCTTTTTCTATCAACTCGCAACCGACCAGATCTGCATCTGAATATCCCAAAAGATTAAAGTCTCCCTTCTTAGGATACCAAAGACCGATGCTTGAAGATGAAGCAACGTATTTAATAATACGTTTCGCAGCACTGAGATGGGATTCTCTAGGATCTGATTGAAACCTAGCACAGATGCAAACACTCAACAGAATGTCAGGTCTAGAAGCAGTAAGATAAAGAAGTGAACCAATGATGCTCCTATATAGCTTTTGATCAACTTTCTTCCCTTCTTCATCTTTGTCTATCTTCAAAGAACTTGACATTGGTATGTCAGTCTTTTTGCACTTTTCCAGTCCAAACCTTTTGACAAGATCATTAGCATATTTTTCTTGATAAATAAAAGTTCCTTCCTTCAATTGTTTTACTTGAAGACCAAGAAAGAATGTTAACTCTCCCATCATACTCATTTCAAACTCGTCCTGCATAGATTAGTCTGTTGTACAAAGCTCGAGGTGCTTGCTTTAAACCATACAATGCATTTTTCAGTCTGAAGACTGAATCTGGCTTCTTTAGGTCTTCAAACCCTGGTGGTTGTTCCACATAAACTTCCTCATGGATAAATCCATTTAGGAATGCACTTTTGACGTCCATTTGGAATAACCTGAAATTTTTATAACAAGCAAATGCAAGTAATAGTCGAATAGCTTCTAACCTTGCTACTAGTGCGTAAGTCTCATCATAGTCTATTCCTTCTTCTTGCGTATATCCATTGGCCACGAGTCTTGCTTTGTTTCGTACGACTCTTCCTTTCTCTTTCATCTTGTTCCTGAACACCCATTTAGCTCCAATAACAGTTTTACCTTATGTCAATTCCCAGACATCATTAGTGTTGAACTGTCTGAGCTCTTCTTGCATAGCTTCAATCCAGCTTTCATCAGATAAAGCTTCTTCTATGCTCTTTGGTTCAATTTTAGAAATGAGAGCCACAAAGACTAGACTCTTCACGCCTTTTGATCTGGTGCGAATTCCTTCATTAATTTCGCCAATAATGAGATCTTTGGGATGACTGGACTTATGCTTCCAGTTACTAGTTGATTTGTCTGGTTGATGATCTCTTTCTTTATTTGAATCTTCACGAACAGCTTGATGCTGGTCTTCCAGAGTCCGAGATGTTTCTTGAGTTGTAAGCTTTGGAGGGTTCGGAGCAGGTTCGGACTCTTCATGATGAGTCTCGATTTGGATACATCTTGCGTAGAGTCTTTGAAATTTGACATTCATTGACTCCTCCAATGATCGGCTCTTCTTGTTATAGACTCGTAGGCTTTGCTTGATGTAGAATATCCAAGGAAGATGCCTTCATCCGATCTTTCTTCAAACTTACCAACTCGATCTTTTGCATTTTTCAATATAAAGCATTTGCAACGAACACATGAAAGTATGAAACAATATGCTTCTTACCTTTGAATAACTCATAAGGGGTTTTCTCTAGAATAGGTCTTAAGAAGACTCTATTGATGATATAGCACGCTGTTGAAACAACTTCAGCCCAAAATCGTGAAGAAATCTTACTTTCAATTAAAAGAGTTCTAGCCATTTCTTGAAGAGATCTATTCTTTCTTTCCACAACTCCATTTTGCTGAGGAGTATATGGAGAGGAGAACACATGCTTAAAGCCAGATTCATCACAAAATTTTGTAAAATCTTGATTTTCAAATTCACCTCCATGATCTGTTCTTATATTTGAGATAACATATCCTTTTTTCATTTTGAACCTTTTTAGCAAATTTTTCAAAATACGAGAAGGTTTCAGACTTACTTGCAAGGAAATATACCCAAGTAAAACGGGAGTAATCGTCCACAATTACTAGGCAATATTTCTTACCTCCAATACTACGGGTTTCGTTGGTCCGAAGAGATCCATATGCAGCAACCGTAGTACATGATTAGTAGAGACATGATTTATTGGCTTAAATGAATTTCTTACCTGCTTTCCTGAATACATGGAGTGCATGGATCAGTCTTTTGGTATGGTAATTTGGGTAGACCTCGAACAAGCTGATTTGATGAGATTTTGGCTAATTGCTTCATATTGACATGACCAAGCTTTTTGTGCCATAAGCTTGCTTCGTCTTGAATTGAGATTAGGCATTGCGATTCATTTGGTTTCACATCCGAAGATAGATATTTCCATGTCTTCGACCCATGAAAGATCGAGTAGAGTCTTTACCGGTTCCGAACATGTTCCTTCTTGAAAGAAGATCTTAAAACCAAGTATCACACAATTGGCTAATGCTGAGAAGATTGTAATTGAGTCCTTCCACTAGGGAAACATTACTTATTGTGAGATTTCCAATTTTCACAGTTCCAAATCCCACAATACTTCCTTTGATGTTCCCTCCAAATGAAAATTTTCCACCATTTACTTGAACAAGCTTTATGAAGCAATTTGAGTCTCTTGTCATGTGTCTTGAGCATCCACTGTCAAGATACCACTTTACCTTTTTTCTTGACAGAGAGACCTCGCATTAAAAAAAAAAAAAAGAGTCTCAAGCTTTCTTTGGTACCCAAATTTTCTTGGGTCTTTTGGTGTTAGTAAGATAAAACAAGATAGCCCATACTTTCTTAACAGGTTTCCAAACCATAGGACACTCTTTTTCAAAGTGATCCGGACTATTGCACTTTAAACACTCGAGGGCATTTCGACCTACAGACTTTACAAAAACTTTCTTGAAATGATTTTTGTAAGCCTCTCTCGAGGGTCTTTCCTTAATTCTTTCTTTTACTTTAGGAAAATCAATCAAGGGAATTGTTTCTGATGTCATACCTAGACCGGACTTATTGAAGTAAGGTCTTTGAGCTGAAAGAATTTTTTCAAGTTTTTCGGACCCTATTGAAAATTTCTTTGAAATATTTGATAAGTCAGTTTTTAAAAGGGCATTTTCTTTTAAAATATTATCTTTATTTTCTTTAAGAGTGGAAACATTCAAGTCTAAACTTTTAACTCTTTCTTCTAAAATGTTTTCCTTTTGTTTTAGAGCTGAGTTTTCCTTTCTAAGTTCGGAAATTCTTTTGAGAGAAGTCTTAAGACTAAAACACAGTTCATCAATGTATTTAGAAACTTTGACAGGAATTTTAAAATTACTTGCCTCAAATTCACTATCTGAGTCTGATCCAGAATCTGAGTCTGAGTCTGATTGTGCCATCAGACACAGGTTGGCATATTCATCATCACTTTCTTCACACTCGTATCACTCGGGTTTCGGCTTTGAGAGCTTTTCGAAACTTTTCAGCTTTTCCTCTCTTCTTCTTCAGAAGATGACAGTTGGGTCTGATGTGTCCCTTTTTCTTACATTCAAAGCAAACTACATCTTTGTTTGGTTCCTCATCATCAACAGACTTGGTCTGCTGTCTTTGAAAACTTTGTTTCTTTGAGTTGAACCTTCTTCCTTTTCTATTCAGTTTTCTGAATCTTCTTATCATGAGAGCAAGCTCCTCATCGTCCATATCATCATCAGAATCATCATTTGATTTTAATGCAATGGATTTCTTACCTTTTGGATCTTCGTCTTCATTAATTCGTTCCACTTAATAAGACTGAAGAGTTCCAATCAGCTCGTCGACAGATAGTGGCATAATTCTTTGCGTCTCTCTTATTGAAGTCTTTATGTGATTCCAATCCTTGGAGAGTCCACGCAGTAGCTTGTTTGCCTTCATGGGATCTAAAATTGTTTGTTCTTGATTCTCAAGACCATTGACAATATCTATAAAACGGCTAAACATATCAGTTATAGATTCTCCTGGTTTCATTTTGAAGGCTTCATATTGACCGAGGAGAATGTTAATTCTGGTTTCCTTCACTCGATATGTTCCTTCATAGGTGATATGTAATTTGTCCCAAACTTCTTTTGCTGTAACACAAGAAGATATTATGTTATATTCAGTTGGTGACAAAGCACAATATAAAGAGTAAATTGCTTTTGCATCGAGTGCTTGTCTCTTAATTATCTCTTCCTGAGTCATTCCGTTGGTCTCAACAGTTTCTTTCCCTCTTTCAGAGACTGATGCAGCTTTAGGAGTAATTCTTTTTTCTACAACGTCCCATTCCAGAGGATCCTTTGATCGTAGGAAAGCTTTCATCTTGTTCTTCCAAATGTTATAATCATTTCCATCAAAGTAGGGTGGTCTGGTATTGCTTTGCCCTTCCACCAGCCCTGGTGCTAGCATACTAGCCATGGATCTTTTACTCTGAAGTAAAACACTTCAAATAAAGTGAGTACACGGGCTCTGATACCAATTGATATAGCTAGTATAAGTACCTAGAGGGGGGTGAATAGGTATATAAAGGATTTTTCTCGATAATTGCACAATACTAGACAGTTGATAGATTTGAGACAAACAATAATCAAAGTAAGACTGAGAGAAGAGAAAATTGAATACGCGGTTTATAGTGGTTCGGCTTATTTCAAGCCTACATCCACTCTTTTGCACTGACAGCCTATTGGCTGGATTCCACTATGAACAAAGAGATGTTACAGCGATGTTCTTCCTTGATTTCTTGGTGTAGATGATCTACCACACTCGCTCAAGGTATCACTAAGTATAGACACTCTTTGTGTATACAATTTCGCTCAAAATGTATCGACTAATAATCAAGGTGCTTAAGACTCTGGAATTTCTTTATCGATCATGCACTAAAGCAACTAGAACGTCTTCCTTTTATAATCCTTTATGCCATCATACCCGTTGGCACTTACCAAAGGAATTCCTCCAATCTACCCGTTGGACGGAATCAATCAAGAATATCATTCGAGCTATTAAAGGAACCTGACGATAGCCCATCAATCATGTTCGCCCATACAATCAGGATCTTGATTTCCAAGAATAGAACCTTCCAAGAATATTTCGTCGATCATCGGATCTTCAAACGATCTTGATTTCGAATAAAAGAATCCGTTATTTTTATCCAGCCAAGAGATCTTATCCAGAGGATAGGACTAAACCCTCAACCAGATACTTCGGCTCTGGATTGCCTTCGTCATTGGATTAGAAAGAACTGTCAATGAGAATAGTCTTGAGTCTTGAGTCTTGAGTGCTAAGTTTGGTGATCTGAAAGTCTTCAGACTCTAAACAGAAGATCTGTATTTATCCAGACTAGACTGATAGAAACGTTTTGTCAGCTTCAAAATATTCTTGAAAGATTTCTCCAACACAATTCAGTTCTTGTTTCCTAATCCCGGTTGCAATTTCGGTTCAGTTTCTATGGGAATTGAGAACCAGTGGTTTCTAGAAAAGTGGAATAACGAACCAAACCATCTCTCCCTACAACCTGGAACCATACCGATTCCTACTTGTTCGATTCTCCAGTTTTTTATTCTATTTTGAATCCATGCTTACTCCTAAGAGTAATCACTCTAATTTGAATGGAAGCATGGCCCAATAATATCATCCACAAACTATGCTTATGCACATATGGACTCTTGCAAAGGTTTCTTAAATATTTTTTTCCATCTGTAAGCTGCATTTAATTGTTCAAATTTCTGGATAAGATAGAATAAGTAATAATTATTGGTTTCTTACATCTCATACTTTTTTGGAAAAATGACCTGTTTTTAATATTTAATAAATTATGGTGAAATACTGTCCTAATTTGTGTTTGTTGAAACTCACACTGTACTAGAGTTAAGAAATCAAAAGAAATAATAGACCTACCCTAGTAGTGAGGGAAGACAGTCGTATCATGTATACAAATTTACATGCGATCCATCTGATTCAGCTCTATAGTATAATAATGCCACGTGTACAAGAAACTTTGTATTTTTCTCTTCAGTGCTCTTATTCTTGCCCTCCTTTTTCATCTGAAATTGGGATTCTGCAGGGGATACATTGACTTGAGCCTAATCCATGATAAATCACACAAATGCATGTTTATTAATATCATGAGGTATGATCTTGAAATAAGAACTTGAAGGGTATATTTTTTGAACTGTGATTTAGAGTATACTTCAATCAGGAGTAAAGGAAACTCCCTCAAACATGACTTTTAATTTGTGTAATATAAATATGGACATCACTCACATCCAAAGCTAAAGAAAAATATTGAGGAAAAATTATTAAAAATAGTTCGAAATTTATTATACTTTTATCAATTCAGTCCTCAACATTATCATTGCCCCAATAGAATCTTAGATATTTTCACATTTTACCAAATCCAATTGATCAATTTTGACTAGAAATTGCTGACATAGACACCGACTATGTATAGCCAACACTAACATTGACATTTTTAATGATATTATACTAAATTTTTTAATTAACTTTTTTTTTCTTCTTTTTTCTTTTTTTACTTCTTTGTGATATTTGGAGTGAGGGTCAGCCTCATGACCTTCTCAAGCTTTAGGCAAGGGCGCGGCACCCTCACCGGATTTAGGCTAGGCGAGGGCTTGGCGACCCTCGCTAGGTGTTGGCGAGGTCTTGTGTGCCCTAGGTTTGGCTGGTAAGGGCCACCAAGCCCTCACCTATGGCTGGTGCAGTGTCACAGCTCTCTCCAGCTTTGTGCAAGGGTCGCCAACCCTCACTCCAAAACCCAAAAAAAAAAAAAAAAAAAAAAAGTCAAGGAAAAGATAATAAGAAAGGAACTATAAACAAAATTCAAAAAAAAAAATTCTAAAATATTACTAAATGTTCATGTCAACACCAACCGAAGTCCATGTCACCACTTTTCAGTCAAAATTGATCAGATGGACACTATAGGCAAATTATTAAAAAGTTTAAGACTTTATTGATATAATTGAAAAAATAGAACTAAATTGGCAAAAATGTAATAGGTGGAAGACTTTTTTGATAATTTTCCCTAAATATTGATGATGTGTTTGTAACCAATCAATTAGAACATTCGTTAAAGGGAGTTTCGCTAGTCAGAAATAAATAAAAATATGACCCTTATTTGTTTGAACGTCTAAATAGGAAGTTATCAGTTTAAGTGCTAGTTACATATATATAATATTGGGCGAAATGGGTGTCCATTTCATGAAACTCTACTCAGTTAATGAATGCTTGGTGCATTGGCCATGAGATTAGGCCGTAACATCGAATGTCTTTTCTCATGCGCTTCCCAGCCCTTACACTAAGACGCAGACATTTCGACCTATCTTTTAAATTTGTACCAGCACCAGTTCGCTCTACATGCGTGTATGCGCTTGCGTTCATGACGTAATAGTATTTACAATATAAGTAACAACTTTCACTCATTTATTGAATTAGGAAGTGTTGGGTGGTGATTATCAAGGCTTAATGAAAAATCGAATAAAACACAAATAATGATTTAAGAGCAAGAGACATAAATGGTTGATATCTCCCTTGATATTAGTAATTAGTGATCGAGCACGTGCAATCGAACAATTATATAAAGGAAAGAAAATGAGTAGTTATTATAAGGGAGTGGGCGAAGCGGGAGTCAGGGGAGATAAATTAATTATGTACTTTGTTGTCTTTTCGTTATTTAGTGTTAGGGTAATTTTGTAAAGAAAGAAGTAAAATAACACCTTCGACCCAAATATATAGATAGAGGTAGATATAATTAATAAAAAAATTGAGAAAAACATTTTACATTTTCATCTCACATAATGAACATGGATTAAATTGGAGATACATCAAAATTTATAAGGGTGAACAAATTTGACAAGTTGTTGCTGCAACATAAGCAATGTGACATTCCAACATATCATGTACTATTGTGACCTTTTTCGAGTTGAACCACCTAGGAAAGTCAATGGATTACTAAGCCAGAGACTTAGGGCATGTTTGTTTATGTTTCTTTCTTTTGTTTCTGAACACTTTTTTCTGTTTTTTTGTTCCTCGGAACAAAAAAAGAAACAGAAATAAGAAACATAAATTTTGTATTTCTTATTTCTGAAACAAAACTTAGAAACACTTTTTTTATTTCTTCTTCTTTTTTTCTTCTTATTTTCTTTCTTTTTTTCTTTCGCCGGTCGCCGGCCTCGACCATGGCCGGCGACCGGCCGACGAGGGTCGGCGGCCTCGCGCCGGCCGGGCGAGCTCGATCTCGCCCAGATCCCGAGGCCGAGCTCGCCGGCGGCCGGCGGCGAGGCTCGGCCTCACCGGATGCAGGCGAGTCGGCGTTGCCGGGCGGTGGCCCGGCGAGACCGAGCTCGCCGGTGGCCGGGCGAGCTCGGCCTCGTCGGATCGGGGCAAGCTCGCCTAGCCACGGCGAGGCCGACCTCGCGCCGAGCGGGCGAGCTCGCCCGGCGGGCGACGAGCCTCGCCGTGCTTGGGCGAGGTCGCCGCCCTCGTCGGCCGGTCGCCGGCCATGGCCGAGGCCAAGAATCGGCCAAAAGAAGAAAAAGAAAAAAGGAAAAATAAGAAAAAAATAGAAAAATAAAAGAAATTAAAAAATTATACAAACTTACCAAACGTGTTTCTGTTTATTTTTTATTCCCGGAACAAATTTACCAAACGCGTTTTTTTGTTCAAAAATTGTTCCCCGGAACAGAAACATTTTTTTCTATTTCTATTCCCCTGGAACAATTTTTAAACGAAAACACAAACAAACGCACCCTTAGTGTGCACTTTTTCAAGCTCATAACAATTGCAACTTTAGGGTTTTGATTTAATTAATTTAACATGCAAATTATTTCATTTAAGAGTTATCACTAGTCATTTGTGGATACCGAAACTTGGTTATGCTAGATAAATCTCACCATTTCAGTATTTTTTCTCCTTATTTTCAAAAATATTTTGTAAACAATCTTGGTTGATTTTAATGCATACCCTAAACATGATTTTTAAATGCAATGATTTTTTGGGGGGGCGGGGGCTTTTCTTCTTGTGGGTGCCATTTTAATCTAAATTCTATGATTACATGAATTCTAATTAAACATTTATGAATTATATTAGCCTAATGACACCTGACATAGATTACCTAAATTTGATGACAAACAAAAATTATGAACTAATCTAACATGATATGCAATCTAATTTATATGAGCCTAAACATGCAATCACTAGATGACATTGATATGATGACATGACAACAATGGCATGGCAATGTGATGATGTGGCAATGATGCAACTAATTCTATATGATATGCGTGTGTTGTGTTTATGATTTTTTTTTACATTGATATGATGACATGACAACAATGGCATGGCAATGCGATGATGTGGCAATGATGCCACTAATTCTATATGATATGTGCATGTTGTGTTTTATGATTTTTTTTAAACTAAAATATGAAATTACCTAAAATTTGCGATTACCAAATTGTAACTAAGAAATCAATTATATTAAATCCTATTTTAAATTTGGTAATTACAACATGATTCCTAGATATGCAATTTTAAATTAGAAAAATAATATGAATGCAATCAATCCTAAATGCAATGCAATTTTTTTTTTTTGTATTTTTATAAAAATAATGTTTACTAAATTAATGATACGAAAAATATAAACCCACATAATTAGATATTAACCATATCCAAAATAGGAAATTAAGGTAATTGGGGATCTGATCTTACATCTTAAAGATCGAAACCCCAATTATCATAGATATGCAGGACCTGAAAAAAAAAAAATTTCCTATTTGGGCGATGCTTATAATCTCATACGAAATCAATAACAATAACATCATCCAAATTTTGTGATCAACTATTGGAATTGAATTTAGTTTAAGAAATTACCTAAATTGGACTATGCTTCAACAACAACCGACGAGCAAAGTTTGACAACACGACAAGCGGAGGGCAGGCGGCTATATAGCAGCGAGGGAACAACAGCAAAGGCAATGATGGTGAGGAGATCACAGCAATAGTTGGGCACGTCAAGAGACTGATCACTGGAGTTGGTATGAATAGGGAGTGAGCGGTTCCAGTATCTTTAAAAGTTCCACTTGGAACCTGAAACCTCCCTTTGGTTATAGGCTCCTCATTTTTTGGAACATGAAATCTACTAGTCGAAATCTAAAACTTGAAACTGTTAGGGAAATCCCTTATGATGTTTTGAAGATGACAAAATAAATCAAAGGCTACTAACATATTTGATGGTTGAGTAATAGGCCATGCAGATGTTAGAACATGTAGAGGATATTATCAAAGTCTAAAGATCGGACTCGAAACTCAAAGTCGAAGGCGTCGACTCAAGACTCAAAGTCCGAAGAATGCCGGACTCAAGACTCAAAGTCAAGACTGCCAGGACTTTAGTGTCAAAGTCTGCTTCTACATCAAGTCATTCACTCGACAAATTCAGGCATCGAACGTGAATGATGAACCGAAGACTCAATCTATCAGTTTGAAGCCGAACGGGAGTGCACTGCAGATTGTAAAGTCTATAGACCCAGATTGTAAAGTCTCAAGACTCATATCGTAAAGTCTAAAGACTCAGACTTTACATCCAGATTCAATGAATCGTAACTCAAGCCCAATCGTACAACGGCTAGTGATCTGGTTTGGATTCCACATCAAGATTGATTTGATTGATTCAATCTAATTGATTGATGATTGGATCTTGAAGACAAGAACTTTCTAAACGAAGAAGCTTTACTTATGGAAACTAAGATTTCGTTTGTATGGGCGATCGGAATCAATTTGGAATTTTACCTTTGTCACTCAACGGCTACCAAATCTTCTAGATACGAGCTGTCCAATGGGTATATTGGAAGACGATTCTCCGGGATGCTGTCCAACGGTAGTTTGGAAGTGGAGGAGTATTTAAGAAGATGAAGGACCGATGAGCAAGTAAGAGACGGAGCGTAGAATTTATAATTCCAAAGTCTGAGCGACTTTAGATCATATACTTGTCTCTTGAGAGCTTAAACGTTTGTAATCGTGAGAGAAATACCAAGAGAGTGACTTAGTGAGATAGTGTGATCTACTAAGTGTTTGCACTCGAAGTTGTAATCTCTTGTTGATTGCATAGTGGAATCCAGCCAAGAAGGCTGTTATCGTGGGAGAGTGGACGTAGGCTTGGATTAAGCCGAACCACTATAAATCTCGTGTTCTTATTCTCTTCCCTAACTCCTTTATTTTGTTCATACTAGCACTCTCAGAAACATACCCTGTTGTTAAATTATGTCTCAAGTTTGAATCCATTATACGATATCCGATACGTGCAAAACATTTACATGCTGAAATGAGAAAGAACGTGTGCAGAGCATTTGATGAAAAATGGTGCAGGATATGAGCCGAAGGAATCCCGCCCTCGATCTGCTAACGTTGGAAATGGAGGCCACAAATGCGTGTGTTGATTTTTGTGGCCCTTCTCAGATGTCAGCATGATTTCTGAAGAGTTGTTCGTCCAATTTCTTTAACCTTATTAAATGCACGCACATGGCCATGTGCATGCATGCACGAAGAAAAGAAATTGGTCAACACTTGTGGCTTCAGAAGACTATCTCGTAGGCACCGAACTCTCTCCCTCTCTTTGTTCAACTTTTGTGGGCTTCTCTTGTTTTTTGTTAATAAAGAAAGAGGGAAGGCTGAAGTTCTACGTGTGTCAGTGCATGCTGGTCATCCGCTCACACGCTCTCATTAATTGCATGGAGGCACATGCTTTGAAGATCGGCACCGTTCTGACAATTGTGGAGTACAAGTTTTTCCTCCCCTTCAACCGATAAAAGGTGAAGACGTCTGAAGCTCGAGATAGAGCGAAAAGAAAAGAGCTCGGCAAAGAGCTAGAGAAACGAGCTCGAGAGAGAGTGAGAAGGGTTTGTGCGGAGTCGAGTCCATTGAGTTGTTTTGTTAAACACCGTGGGTATCGGGTATAAAGTAAGGCTGGGAAACACTTGAGTGCATGTGTGATTGTAATCTTGTAATTTTCCGATTTATAGTGGATTAATTTGCTGGCTCTCCCCCGTGGATGTAGGTTCCGATATTCGGACCAAACCATGTAAATTTCCGGTGTCCTTTTCTTTTATTGTTCCTCGTTTTATTTCGATCGATTTCTATAGCTCCCGACATAATTGCAAAATATACGATCCGCTTCCGTTGCGACGCCGATTTTCACCACCTGTCACCTGGTTTTAAGGTCAATTTTAAGTTCTAACCGATTCTTTTTTTTTTTTGTTCTTTTTCATATTTAGTTAAACAAAATGAAAATAAACGCTACAATACTGAATAAGTTTGTCATTCACCAAAAAGAATACAAAATGAACAAAATTATCGATAGAGGAAACGGATTTGGCTGCTGCTTGGCAAGAAAATGTCATTATAGACATTGCCATGCTCTAATGAAGTACTTTCAGAAAGTTGATGCAGTGAACTACTTTCACATGACCTATGTAGGTTCATCGTCCGCCACTCCAGGCTTATGCAGAGAAGAAGAAAATATGTCATAAAGTGTCCCAGCTAAATCACGTTTGAAACAACATGGATAGGATAAAATATCCTTCAAACGACCGCCCCCTTCCTTTCCGATGAAACATGGGTTTGAAACAAAGCAAAGCTAAATAGGAAAAGAATTGAATGCATAACCGTTGAATCGAGTAACCACCGGAGATCAAATCTCATCAACAAAGAGTTGAGTGAGGCTGGCCATAGCTCTCGATTGTGTGGCACGATAATCCGTGGTAATATCATGTTAAGACCATGTCACTCGCATGTGACATGCAAATATGAATTATACTAATTTTATACTTGTCTAGGGGTTAGGAATGATCCCTAATTTTCTTATATAATAAATGACTAAATGGATTGATGAAATTGAGGTATCAACATGCACCAAAGTCATATCGATGATTAATCATGATGCATAATTAATTCATTAAAAAAATGATTCGGTACTTTCTAATCAAATTTCTTAGTTTTCATTATTACCATGTATCTTATTCATGCTTAAAACCAAAATGCATTTAAGCTTACCAACATACTTACAATTGATACATCACTGCTGGGTCCCTCGAGATTTAAAGGTAAGATCCAGCCCTATAAACGAGTTTCAAGAGCACTTGTTAAACATATTTGTTTTTGGAATAATCCAATTGTCAAAATATCCCTTACATATGACTTGAAAATAGTCAGTGCATTAACTCTTGCAAGGTTTTCTTAATTTGTTACTTAAGAAGTGCCAATGGGGCACTAGTTAATGCAATTAATCTATGTATCTAAATGAAGGTTTCATTAAGAATTTAGAGGTAGGCTTAATCTATGTATATAAATGAAGGTTTGGTTAAAAATTCGGAGGTAGGCTAAGATAGGTACATTAAATAATAGGACAAGACACTTGGTGAAATAAGAAATATAGAGGAAAGTTTTAACAGTGACAAGACGTCCTATAATAGGCACAATGTATATATTATGGGCAAGTGACGTGTTTCCTTCATAACCCCCTTTTTTGGTCTTGTAGAGGGAAGTTATGATGCTTTGGTGATTGCATCAATTTACAAAAAAAACCTAAATACGAATGTCACATGTTTATGCAAATTGCTAATGCTTTTGCTTTGGTTAATATACCATTTGAAAGAGTCAAAAAAATGCTGACGCAACATTTGATATGATAAGTTTCTTTATGCTTTTCTATTTTGCTTTCGTAGCTTGTCTTACACTGTAAACTTCAAGAGGTCAGTTATAAATGACATAAGAAGCATAGTTAATTACGTGCTAATTTTAAAAGTTTGGGCCGAATATGGAGATACACAAAACAAAATTCTATGGTTATTTAAGGGTTGGGCTACACTTGAAAAAAGGATCAAACTGTGGGCCTTCTAACTTGTAAGCATTAAAACCTATTTCAACATATCAAGAGAATCGCTGCCAAAATTTCAAAAAATACTTAAAAATCAAAGGCCAACTTACCTCAGGTAAAATGTAATTAGCCAATACTCGTCGGACGGATTTGCCCTTCATAAAATAAGGGAATTAGTCACGTGAGATACGCACGCCGAAGTCGACACAAGAGGAGGACATGGCAAACAATATGTACGGGTTCAGACATCATATGACAGCAAACACAAGAGTCAAGGAGGCAATTTAAAAAGGGAGGGTGGGGCATTTGTACTTGGTGTTAAAATCTCATGGGGCAAAACATAATTTGCCTTACACGTCACATCAACTAGGTCGGCGACGACTGCTGGCCAAGCTAGAGCTTTATTGCTGGACTAGAAAAAGCTTCAAGGACGAGATGAACGGATGACATTCGTAACGAAAATCATTCGTCCGACCGAACACAATCAACAACAAATCAGATTTCGTGGGGTTCACGTAGAACACACCATTATAAAAGATCAGGACAAGTAAATCATGCCGTATCGTTTGCAAATTCCGTCAAACATTCTGAATCTTCTCTCTTATTTTCCACTTGTATCCCTCCAACTCCCATGTTCCGTAAACCTTGGTGGATAAACCACCTACCCGAGCGAAAGACACACGAAAATGGAGGAGAAACGAGAATGGCACGTACCGTACCTCTTCTATTGACAGAACACAGGACTTTTAGTACATATCATATCCCAAAGACTGGCAATACAAATGCCGAGAAATCAAACCCGTTATAAAAGACACAATCAAAGGGCCTTCTTGTTAATCATAGCTAGCAATTGCTCTTTGATTAAGTCACCTGCAGTCCTGCGGCAATCTGGGTTGGCGATTCGATTCTCGGGAATGCCAAAAAATGAAAAGGCTACTCTTAATTAGCAGGTGCAACAGATCTAGTGGGTAAAAAATCAAGAATGACAACCTTTTAAAACTGAACAAGGAACAGAACCACTGTAAGATTCAACTATGTGTTGAATGCAGAGGAAGAAACAAAACCAAAGCCCAAAAAGGGGCAGTGTGAGAGAGCACGATTCTCGTGGCTCATGCCGTTAGCTTCTGCACCCAATAAGATGACTAACTTGAACTTGCTATGTACATAATTCCTAAATGCTGCCAATGAAGCACGGTTCAATAGTCGGCATGGATGAAGCGCTCATAACTCGTCCCATTAAGGGTCTTCAAGACTTCATCCCAGTTCTTGATATGGTCTGACAACAGCCCACTATGTATCTTGATCTGGCGGCTTGTCAAATCCATCGTCGGCAGGCTGAGGAACTCTTGTACTTCTTTTACCTTCTGCACAAGAGCAGAAAATGAATATCAATCTAACGAAGGAGATAAACCGGTGATTATTAAAGTGAATTAGCAATGGCAGCTTTCAAATGAGACATGATTGCACCCAATTAATAAATCACTTCAGCTCATCATAATAAACTGGATTTAGAGTAGAAAGTTACAGATTTCGAGTTATATATGCAGGATCTGGCAGCATAAATACTGTGCTGTATAAGTGGTCAGTTCAAATTAAGGTGCTTGCTAGATGTCATGGTCCAAGGCACTTACAGGCCAATTCTTCATGAGATCCTCGTAGTAGAGCACAATGTGCCTCGTGGTATTGTAGTATGTCAAAACCTTTGAAACTTTCTTCTCCATCTCCTTGAAATCATTGATCAACGATGAGGAATTGATCATAGGTTTATATCCCAAGAGTACTGCAGCCTGCAGTCAGTATCAGGGGAATGCGTTAACGTATCATGTACCAGTATGTGAAGATGAGTTAGGGCTGGCATGTGCATATAGTCGAATGCCCTTTTTTTTGGGGGAGGGGGGGAGGAAGAAAAAGAGAGGGAGAAGGGGAGAGAGAGAGAGAGAGAGAGAGAGAGAGAGAGAGACCTCTTGAGGAGAATGCACGTGGGACTTGTGGGTTCCATTCAACAGTTTAGCATATCGGTCATAGGAATTTGCTAGCACTGAAACCATGTGGCGCAGAAGATTTCTGCGGAAGAGGAAAATTACAGAAACATGTCTACGGGTGAAGTACTGTGCAATTTCTACATGGTGATCCATCACTCCCTGCATGAATTGGATGCAAGAAATGCTCAATTCTCTAGAATTATCATCCAACAATATGACAAGAAGCCGAGTTGTGCTGCATCGATAGTCTCCAAATAAGAAAATATATACTTGCCCAACACTGTCTTGAGCTTAGGTAATATGCATTCACAAATTTTTCTCAAAGGCTTATCTGCACCATAAATTTGAATTAAAAGATATCTTTTTACAACAATTAATCTAGATAATGGTTTGATGCATGCACAACCTTTTTACTCCTTTTTTGGGTTGGCCAAAGTGGTACACAGCTTCTACACCAGGAAGTTCTTGAACAAAAAGTCTCCTTTGACATGTAAATCCTAGGGTTTCCAGAAAATTCTGCAATTTTCAACGTTGCATCATCTTTCATGCATTTGCTATAAGTAGCACATTAGAGGTTTCAGCAGAACTGCACATATCAAATACTCTTGTCACCGATTCATCAAGTCTTTGCTAAAGTATTCACCTTATAGAGTTCAACGCTCTTAAGGACTATGGGGTGCTCTTTGATCATGTAATAACACAATATTCCATCTCTTGCTTCTTCATACACTCAATTTTCAGTGACACATAACCCTATAGTAGTTTCATCAACCCGTTTAGATCGAAAGTTTGAATCCAATTGTATAAATTTGCAAGTGATGTCCTGATATTTACCTGATTAAGCATCCACTTGAAGCCAACTGCAGCAGAGCACTCGTTCTTCGAAGCACTGCTAAACCAATCCAAGTTGTAAACTTTGTCAAGAGTCTGTAAAATCAAGGAAACATTCTTCCTCCGATTTAAGAGCGAGAAAATCTCCCCATTAGAGCTCACATTGGCATGGCTATTTAGGAGCGTCTCAAACCACCCACTTCCTGATCTCTGTGTTGATACGATAACGAAATATCGCACTGGATTATCTGCACATTCAGCCCTGGTATCAATTAAAAACAAAAATCAGGTGAAACCCAGTGAATCATCATTCCATCAAAAACGAAATCCTGGTTTTGTTCTGTCATCCATTACCTGCTAAAAGTTTTGGGTTTGGGATAATGGATTGAAGGTTTATCGGATTGTTTCACACCATGACGCTCACTAGGTTCTTCTGTGATTTGGATGTCCATGAGACTTGGCTTGGTGTGGCGGCTTATTTGCTTCAGACAGACTGAGCATATGTACACCCCACAGAACATTGAGAATGCCAAAACTATCATCCTATATACTAGAGGCGATTTCTTGGGAGGTTTAACAATCAAAGTGTCCTGTCAAGCATTAAAAAAAGAAGAAGAGTAAATGCCATCGTATAAAAATTGATCATTAATCAAACAGAAACATGATAATCTCCTCACAATCTGGTGTTAGCAACAGCCATCACAAAACTATGCAGAAAAATTAACTAGAGGAAATCAATGCATGTGAAGTTAATGCAATCTATTAGGCAGTGAAGGGCGAGAAGAATCGATGGAGTGGGTTTTAAATTTTGCCCCAAAATCAGCGACCTGCCCAAGAACTGTAACAGGGCAATAAATTGATTAGCACAGCAAGATCGCCGTAATCCGAGATTCAAAATTTCCGACCACAAGTTGAGTTATTCTTCTCGTCCCCCCTCAAAAACATGAAGATAACAAAAACGAATCAGCTGCTTCCAAAGATGAATGCTTTTTCGCACACCCCACTTCCCCCAAACAAAGCAACAAATTTTCAGCAAAGCACAGGGAAAAAGATGACTTCTTTAAGAACACCCATCTCTCTTCGGCCAGAAAAGGCAACACCCGTCTCTCCTTCGGTCCAGAAAAGGAAGAATCTGATCACATTCAACAGCGCAAGCAGAAACAAGCGAATACATTACCACAAAAACAGAACAGGGAGAGGAAAAAATCCCACCTTGTTTAACAAATATATGACTTCCGCCATCGCTAGGAACCTGAGATACAAGACGAGAAGAAAGAAGGGTATGGACAAGAAGGATGGAAAATCTTCACTCGTAAAGCAGGGAATTTCTCTTTAGTTGAGCTCAACTCGAGCCTCTTCTCCACCGTAGACAGCAAAGTTCTGAGAAGACAGAGTAGATACAGAGATACAGAGGGAGAGGGTGACTCAGCAGTAGGCCAGCAGCAGCAGGAGTGCGTTTTTCATACCTTCGTGCCTCGTGGAAATCAAAGCCATCTGTAGGCCCTCCTCACCTTTCTTTTCCGGCTGGATCCCTGAATATATTTGATTATCTGGTTAGTGTATACTGGCCCAAAAAGATAAATAGCAATCATTGGTTTTTTCAAATTATGGCATGATCTTACATCTTACGTTCAGCTGTTTTTTTTTTTTTTTAACATTCTTAAGTGCCTATGGTTTATACATGCAGGCGGTAATTGAAGTTGTACCTCACCACGAATCAGGAGTCGGGGAACTCCATTAATAGCCGTAATGTTTATTAGAATTATATTCGCACGCTTCAACCATCAATCAAGGAGAGTTATATTTTCTCCCCCTCCTAAGAAAATGCCATCAATTTTTTATGTTTTAGAGTTCAAACGAAACAATTAAAAATCATTCTCATAACCATTCTTACTTCTTTGCTCAACTATTATTTCATTTTTTTTTTTCAAATTCTCAAGTATTAGTGGTTTCTAGATTCTCAACAATGATTAAGATCGTACCTCATCACGAATCGGGAATACGAGAGTTCCGTTAAACCCATCCTACTTATCGAGATTGTACCTACATGCCTCAACCTCCAATCAAGGAGAGATATTTTTTCGTCCTCTCCCAAGGTAATGATTAAGTTGTACCTCACCATGAATCAAGAGCCCAAGAGCTCCGTTGAGAGCCATCTTGCCTATTAGGATTATATCCGCACGCCTCAACCTCCAATCAAAGAGGGCTATTTTTTCTTCCTCTCCCAAAAAAGTACCTTTGAATTTTTATGATAGTTTAAGGTCATACTCGGGATCAATCTTACTTTTTATACTCCATTGTTTTTCTCTTTTTTTAAATTTTCAAGTGCCGATGATTTATAGATTTTCGACGGTGATTAAAGTTGTGCCTCACTACAAATCAGGAGCTTGGGAGCTCCGTCAAGAGCTATCCCACCTCCAAATTAAAGATAGCTATTTTTTCTTTCTCTCCCAAGAGAACAGCTTCGAATTTTTACTTGTCAGAATTCAGATAAAGCAATCTAGACCAATGTTATTTCTTATGCTCAGCTTTAAAATAAAAAAAAAAAAAAATCGAATTCTCAATGTTAAAACTAACAAGTTGGGCTGTTTTGGTCTGTTTGGACTAGGCCGGTCCAAGCGCCGTACGCTGTCATCTGCCACAACTGAAGCTCTCTTTCTCTATCTCACCAAATTCAAAGATAAAAAATAAATAAATAAAAAGGGAATTCTTTTGAAATTGTTTCCCATATAAAAAAATATGTTAAAAAGGCTCGGGATTCTGGCGTGTGTTGGGGGCTGTGGTTGCTAACAGCCGTGTCGCACTTAGCAACTAGAGACTTTGACTTTTGTTGGGTTCCCCAGGGAAAAGGAATATGGGAAAACGTTACACACACACACACACACACACCCACATATATATTTAAAGGGTAAAGTAAATGCTCATGTAAGTTTTTTAAGATTTAATTGAATTGCGATAGAACCCAACTATCCACTAGATTTCAATTGATTAATAATAATTGCCCTTACCGGCAAAGAAGGAAAACTAATAATTTCACTATGCTTTGTTGTCTGATCATCAATTGTCGGGACTCGCCTATTGATTACTTGATAAGGTTGTAATTTTCATTCAATAAATATGTATTATAATTTTATAAAACCTTTATACAATTTTATGTATTTGCGCCCTCAAGCTTTTCTTTTCTTTTTTTCTTTTTTTTTTGTCGTAACCCCTTGAGTTAAGTAGTTAATTATTTTCCCTTCCCTTTGTAGGTTTCTATCTCCACAATGTTTGCTAATGTTTGAAATTGAGTAAGATAGAAAACGTAATTAGTTAAGATAGAATTGATGAGAAATCATCAGATTTTTTTTATGCTATTCTTTACATAGAAACACCGAATATAATATGGGTGTAGGTAATTATTCTCTACTGAAATCTAATGAACGATTAAGATCTATCACATTTTAATATAACATTAAAAACTCATATGAGCATGGTCATTGAAGTCATTAGATACAGTTGCATTACACAAATCTAGACTTATTCTTAGAGAGATTCGAACCATAACACCATTTGTAAAGTGATTGATAATCATGCGATTGCACAATATTTATCCAAGATTACCCTATATATTCAGAGTATGCACCTAAACAGCTAAACTTCAAACAAAATATTTATGTTCCTATCTGGTTTTGAATATGAATATCAAAAGCAACCTAGATATGGTTAGGAAGAAGATAAAATCCTGAGTACTTCTGGGAAATAAAAGGACTAACCCTAATATTTCGGATGCGAATAGGGTAATCTGCCGACAAGGGTTTTATGAATCCTTGAGGAGGTTCTCATCTTGGGGATCGAGGGTTAAAGTCTTAAATTGTAAGAAAGATTCAATCAATTAACTAATAAATAGTTTTATATATTACCACCTAAGGTCTTCCTTGTAAGATACAAACGCTCTTGGGACTCTAGCTACCTGATGGAGAATACGAGATAGGTAATGCCTGATCAAGCATTTCTTTACTAAAATAACATAAATAATTTCACCGTTGTGACGTTTACTCAACAAAGGGATGCCTAGTGCTTTGTGAAGGAGAGCTGGATAATTAATTACGTTCCTAGCAACTACTTGTGACTCGTGGGTTGCAACTTGCTTATCTCTTCGCTACGTCAATTGCCTAGTGTGTGTCGAGACTTGCTCTCTCTTGTTAGAGTCCCAGAAGATACAAGATTTCCTCTCCCTTCGTTAGGAACGAAGAAATCATTAAAAAAAAAAAATCTTAAATCCATTACATTTATATCAATGTGATCAGAAACTTTTTAATTTGGCCAATTTAATCCTACATATTTTCACAATTTTCAATTGAGTTATTCTAGTCAATTTTGGTTAGAAATAACTTATTTAGACGCTATTTTTCCTATGTAGCATCAGTACTAATGTGAACAACTTTTGTAATTATTTTTAAAAATTGAAAATTTCATTTACTTTTTGAATTTCTTTTCTCTTTGTTTTCTTTTTGTTGTTCTAGCAACCCTTACTAGCCCCAAAGATCCTCACACATTTCTAGCTAGGGCCTTCGTAGCCTTGACGGCCACAAGCAAGGTAGTCCTCATGTAGATCTGGGTGAGGCCTTCGCGGCTTGTAAGGGCCTCGCCAACAGTCCCAATAGGGTCGTCGACTACCAAAAATATATATAAGATTTACGTTAGTGCATGCTATGTCATGTAAGACAATTAGTGTGTCTACGTTAGTATTTTCCGGTCAAAATTGCTTATAAATACTCAATTGACAAATTGTTAAAAGATTTATAACTAAATTGATTAAATTGAAATTGAAAGGTTTAAGATTGAATTTGTACAAGTGCAATGGATTTATGACTTTTTTGGTAATTTTTTTTTATTAAGAACACTTGCATGAACCTAACTAACTTGAGCCCAGCACCTCCTCCCCCCAACCCCACCACACACACACGTGTGGACAATCAGATCCAAGCAACCCTAAGGTAAATTATACATGATCTAATGATTCCTGTATTTTAAGTTCACGGCAAATTCCAAATGTTTGATCCAAATTTAGGGTTATTTTCCATTTCGAGACCCGCATAGTAGAATGATTCGCTTTCCGTGGCCTTTTTAACGGGCTTTTTTTTTTTTTTTTCGGGGCGATCTTTTTATCATAACCGAGTTGTAATTACATGCATTTTATCATATTTCTCATACAAAGTGATTCAAAACGAATCAGCGATCGAGATATATCATTGCATTCCTCAACACATTGGAGTTGCTCCCTTCTCGATTCAACCGAAAAACTGGCAGTTGAACTTGTTGCGAAAAGAAAAGAAGAATATTGCCAGTTTTTTAACGATGCTTGGAAATGCCGCATCAGCATCCTATAGTTTTGGCTCCCGTTGTGTTGACTAGGTTTTAGAAATAGTTGAAAAGTCCGATGAAGTGCAAGTGACAACAACATGCGAGCCGTCTTGAATTGGCACCACAACGATGCAAAATTGACAAACGAAAGTCGTCCGAAGCTATTAGTTTCACCGTCTGGTAAACGGACTCGAATGGCCCTCTTTTAGAGAGAGAGAGAGACAGACAGACAGATTGCGTACGAGGTCGTAGTCTTCGGAATGAAACATAATGAACTGATTGAAATTGAACCAGGGAAAATCAGTTTGATTTGACACTCTCGAAGGCAAGAATAACCTTAGCGACTAAAGAGGTGCACAATTAAATCGTGAATGCTTATGCTCATTTCTTGGTTTTTTCGCTACCAATTCAATTGCCACCACATGTCCAATTATCACTTTGTAGTTATCTCTAGTTTCTTAAAAAAATTTAGCCATTCACAAAAAAAGAAAAAGAAAAAAGAAAAATCGATCATAAATTAACGGAGTGGTTATTGAGAGAAAGAGACTAATCCATGTCAACGATGGGTGACTTTATTTTGAATTATAAAGTCAATTATTAACGTAAATAGGCTCAACACAGAATAATTCTCCAAATATAGGTAAATTCCAATAGACCTTTCCTTTTATTTTACATGACCAACAATCCTTTTACAAAGTGCAAATAAGAAGATTGGCTCTTAACTCAAGATGACCTTCGAAACAAAATTCTCTGAGTACGACTCCAAATTTATTGAAAGAAAAACACTCATTCTTTGATAAATTGAACAGCGTTTAATAATTCGAGTATGACATCCTCTAGAAGACTCCAAATAGCATGAAACTGGATGCATTGGAAACTCGACACGTAGAGTTTTTCAACCATGTATTGTGAGACCAGATTGTAGCACGAAATCCTCATCAAACTGCCGATTCTGCCCAATAGAGTTGAACTTATTCCCCAAGCAATTTTACATTTATTGTTGGATAAGACTTTATTCTCTTAAGATAATTCTTCATCACAAACCAAAAACTTGAAAATGTCCTCACAATTTTATTTATTTATTTATTTAAAAAAAGGTAGTCTGATAAACTCACTTGACGCATATCCATAGATTTCCAATAACCTGCTTTGTGGTTCTCATGTTGACATGAGGACTTAGATCCTAAGAGATGCTAGACAATTTCTCAATTTTTTTTTTGGTCGGAAAAGAGGATACATTTCTATTTAAGTTGGGAAAAAGGAAGAGCACATTAGAAGGGCTTCATTACAAAGCAAATCTAGCATAACTTGAGGTGGACTAGTAGCCCAATTCGGTGAAAGTGAGCCACATCCATGGGCCTTCGCGGCCCAGTCGGTTAGGAAGTACAGATACTTTATGAGAACTTAAATTATAAAAAAAATTGGACTATCAGTATATTGTAGCATTAAATCTTTTACTCATTCATAATCCAGTCATACACCTAAAACCTAGAAAGTACATATACTTTCTCAGAACTTTTGTGTCATGTCAGAGTGTCCAACATTTTTTGATACTCTTCGATACTCTTTAACACTCGATCAACATGTGTCGAAAAATCCAACACTTGGTCAACTTTCTCAACATCTTCTGACACGTAAGTTTAGAATTCTGATATATGATTCTGATACGCACAGAGTCAATTTTAAAAATTTTCCAAAAAATAAAGGGTTAAAATGTAAATATGTAAGAAAATAAAAAATAAAAAAAATAAATGAGGAAAGACGAAAAACCTATTCTTTTCTTCTCTTTTGACTCTTTCTTCCCATGACTTACAATTCACCCCAAAGTTTATGTTTTTCTCTTCTCATTTGACAAGCTCTGATATGTAAGTCTAGAATGTGAATTGCTTATTTTTTCCCTCCAAGTTTTATAGATTATTTGAGAGAAGTTGAATTTATCAAATTGAAATAATGAATGATATTAACAAATGGTGAATTAATATTTTTAATGTAAATTCATTATAGGCTCTTTTTTATTATTTATTTATTTATGAATTTGAATCAAATTAATTTGATTAAAATAATCATAAAAAAGATAATTATATATATATATATATATATAAATGTATATTTAATATACAATATATCCTAACGTGTTGACTATATATATATTTTTATAAATGACATGTCGGCATATTGTATTGTGTTGTGTCACATGTCGGTATCGATGTTACTTAACTTAAAACCTAGGATGCTCACGTGGTAATACCATATAGACCATCAAAAAGAGGAACAATAAGTATAAATTAAATAATAAGACTTTTTAGAGTTGGCTAGAGGAAGAAAATTCCTCTACATATACTGTCTTTATACAAGAAGACTTTTTAGAGGCATGAATTAAATAATGAAGACCCATCGGATTTGACTTTTCACAAAATTTGATATGTGACTACAAGATCGACTATGCTTGTTCTGTTGAATCTAGCTACACGGGACGATGGAAAAGGAAGGTAAAGCTCGAGTATAGTTATGTATTTAATGGGCCCAGTCAGTCTTGTCCAAGAAACTTTCACTTCCTACGGAAAAAACGTCAATGAGATACAACTTCTCCTTGAGCAAAGATTTTTCTTCTTTCTTTTCAGAGATAACCAAGAATCCCGATACAGCAGCATCTTGATACTCCAGGAACTGGAAACACAAATTCTATTGAACCAAAGAGGTCAAACAGATAAATATAAGAGGAAGTGTCAAAATTTAGATAAGTGACTTGTAAGTTGATACCATATATTTTTATTTATTTTTTTTATATATCGCCAAGTAAGATTTTGAGGCAAGAAAGTCACCAATATAATTAAATGGTTGGTTTTTAGTTGTTATGACACTTAAATGATTGTTCGGGAAATTACGGCTTCATAATGAGTGTCGTAGGAATGTTATGACATTATTAGTATTATTATCTTAAATTAAACTATCAAACTTGATCAGCCCATGGATGAGGAAATCCCTTCGAAGAAAGTTTTAAGATGGTTGGGCTTGAGAAGGTTGAGAATCTTTGTCAAGGCCCACTATTTTCAGAACCATCGTTGACTTTGGGTCTGTTCAAACTACAATATGATCCATGTAATTGGGCATAAGCCCAAACTCATGACACAGATGGAACATAATTTCTCGAAAATACGGTTATGTATAATTTCAGTCCATTCTAACTCTCAAAGATCATTCATGATAGAGAAAATCGATTGGCGGCTAACAGAAAATGAAGAAAAGCATGGCTCATATCTTAACATGATACTAAAGATTAGTGCTCCGGTTGTTTTGGACAACCATGGTACCATTCACCTCGAGCTGTCTATTTAATGTATATATTTCCATATTTTGTGTTTTACTTCATGTATATGTTGATTTATACATGAAGATGATTGTCAAAAAAACGAAAAAAAAAATGCACTATATAAAATGTGAATTCATTTGATAATAACTCTATCAGGAGTAAATTTAACTTTTAGTTGTTATATTATACTTTAATATCAGGTTTTTTAGATTAGATATAAATTTATTGTTAACGAGTTATTGATATACTCAAATTCATATTAACTCACGCAGAAAAGTTTTATTATCTTTACTAGAACCAAATTTATTGATATCGTTACAGTGATAGTCAACATAAAAAGATTTACGAGACATGACAATATACTTAACAAATGACTATATTGAGTGCATTTTTGAAACTTCAACAATTAAATTAAACGAAAAAAGTTTTAAGGATCACATTGTATATTGAAGGTTCAAGGATCATCTATGTCATTATTTTACAGTTTTATGACAAAAACTGTGTAGGAAGAGAATTTGAAAAGACAAAATAAGCATGAAACATTAAAAAAGGATAATAATAGAAACGGGAAGGAATACGTGGCTCCTTAATCGTCTGCTTTTTCGGTGCCCGAAGGGGCATTCTCTTAGTTTATACCTAACATGATCAGCGAAGTAGCTAAAAATGTACATATAATAAGGTTAATGTGTCTCAAAGTATCAAATAAGTAGCTCGTGGTCATAAATCTTCCAGCTCCATGCACGTGTAAGCAAACTTGAGTATTCAAATGCGCATTCATCTTCTTCAAGTTTGCAAGTTTGGAATTTCAAACAAACCCGAGAAGTTACATTATCATAACATAACTGAGCAAGACATCATGCACTTGAATAAGATGGACTGTCATAATGAAATAAATCAGCCACGCACATAGTATTTCTACAGAATTCTTCAGTACCCAACATAGAGAGAGAGAGAGAGAGAGAGAGAGAGAGAGAGAGAGAGAGAGAGAGAGAGAGAGAGAGAGAGAGAGAGAGAGAGAGAGAGAGAGAGAGAGAGAGAGAGAGAGAGACCAATGATATGAAAACCTAATTGGGGAATCCCGAATTCTAGATTACAATACACAGAAGTGGGACGCAAGGAACCATGCTCATAAACATATGGATATAATGTCACCCTTTTGTGTGGATCGATGATGTTATCTTATGAAGAGTCGTGGCAAGAGCTTGAAGTTCTAAACATCTTATTTTACGGGGGTTTCGTGCACATTTATGATAAGGAACCACTCAATTCATGTTGAAACATAAAATTTAATTTAATTTCCCTGCCACAAAATAGTGACATAAAACCTACCTGAAGTTAAAAGGAGGAGACATAAAGGCCGTCCTAACACAATTGGCCAGACAAATGTTTCTTTAAGGCGACAATTGTCTTATTAGAAACTGTAAGTGTAGAATAAGATTAAAGTCAATGTTTCTGTAGTGGGTACTTATTGAAGCTGAAGTGTACCCAAAGTCGGCGCATCGATCAATTCTTGCCTACAGCAAAATTATAGCCAACAAATTCAATAGTTTTGCTCTCTCTCGCGCTCCAAATGGCGAGTTCATCCCTACCGAATGGGTAGCTTCAATCTTCATCTCCTTTCCAGGTTTTGATCTTTCGATTATGCTGTAATGGAAACCCACGAACCATCCTCCACTATCACTCACTTTGATCTTTCCAGATTCTGCAATACTACACCCACCTATTAAACCCTAAAAACCCATTTCTTACAAGCTGCGATGAAAACCCACGAATCATCATCCACTATAACTCACTCGGTTTTTCCCAGTTCCTGCAATACTTCATCCACAGATTAAATCCCTAAGAAACCCATTTCATACTCTTAAGCCGATCGAATCCTCATACGGAGAAATCAAATAGATATTTCCCATCCTCTCCCCCATTATTACTTGCCCGAAAAACCCACAGTAACCGTCGACCAAAAACCCCCTCAAATCCTCCTTTAGATATACCCGCAGATCCGAGCTCCCTTCAATCAAGCTTGGTAACGACCCCTCGCTGTTTCCAAATAGTTAAGCCAGCCAGCGCAATCTGCAGACAGAAAATGGCAGCTCAGAATGAGGAAGAGAGGCGAGTTGCAGCTCTTTGCAGAAGCCTTGGAAATCTATGGTTCGAAGAAGATGTTGTGGAGATAAAAGGTGATATTCCTGACGAAAAACTGGCTGAATGCCGCAAAACTTTGTTTGGGAAATTTTATACTAATCCGAATGCGAACTTTACTGCTTTCCTCAATACAATGAAAAGGGTGTGGAGAGTTGATAATGTTACCTGCACTGTTCTTGAACCGGGTTACTACTCCTTCTCATTCCAATCTGAAGCTGAGAAACAAAGAGTTTTCGATATGAGGCCATGGTCTTTCTCTAGTCATTTATTAGTATTACAACAATGTGATCCCGATACTCTTGAGTTGTGTTATGATTTTACACACTGCGAATTTTGGGTGCAATTCTATGGGCTCCCTTATGGAAGAGTGACTTATGATGTTATAAGAGATATAGCTGTGAAATTGGGCGAAGTGATTGAGGTGAAAATAGAAACAAAAGGAAACGGCAACTACAAGTTTGGTAAGGCCAGAATCAAGCTGGATTTGGAGAAGCCTCTGAAGACAGGAGTCCTAGTAAATTTGGAGAAAAAGAGGCTGTGGGTTGAATTCAAATACAAACGACTCCCACACTACTATTATTCGTGTGGAAAGATTGGGCATTATGCCACATTTTGCAGAGAAATACCCTATGATAAATCGGGGTTAGCAGATAACTTACCGGGAAGGTTTGGCCAATGGTTAAAAGTGGAAGTTCGTCAACTTAGCCCATATGGGAAGATATTTTATGGAAAGCAAGAGATAATACCGGAGGACGTAGAGAGTGTGCCCGAGACGCCCATCTATGCAAATCCTGAAACAGGTAAGAACCAGCAAGAGCAAAATTCAGAACAAGATTTAGCCATCTGTGGGCAGGATGATGCAGAACATCACTTTAATCAGGAGAACAGACACTCATATCAACCCATAGAAATGCTATTAATGGAGGAGCGAGGGCCACAAAAGAGAGGAAGCAGCTGTATTGATGCAGAGTCAGAAATGATTCTATATGAAGAACAATTGAAGGAGGCGGTGATGGCTATAGAAGAGATAATACCAGAGGAAGAGGGGCTGGGGAAATCTAAAACCCGAATTTCAAAGGCATCAAATATGAAAAAAGGCAAGCGCTTTTGCCCGTATGGTGCACAATCTTCAAAAACTTAGGTTCTGGACACCACACAATTGGTGGAAACCCCTATCCATGTGATGGAGAAGTCTAAACAGTGGGCTTTGGTGGCTAGCCCTAATAAGCCACCGGATCATCCATGAAGCTATTAAGCTGGAATTGTCAGGGGTTGGGCACACCCTTGACAATTCAAGCCCTTAGGGTCCTAGCGACCCAGGAAAGGCCCAGTGTTATTTTCTTAATGGAGACAAAAAATCAAGAACAAAAGGTGCAGCGCATACGAAGAAGGCTGAGATATAAAAATAGTTTCGTGGTGAATCCAGAAGGAATTGCAGGGGGATTAGCATTGTTCTAGGATGATCAAGTAGAGTTATTTATGGACTCTTGGTCAAAAAGCCATATTAATGCCCAATGCATACTTAAAGAAACCCAACAGTGAATGCATATTACCTTTGTACATGCCCCTAATGAGTTTCAAGAAAGAGTGGTGTTATGGGGGGATCTATACAGAGATAGCACTAGAAACCATTTACCATGGCTTTGCTTGGGGGATTTCAATGAAATACTATACCATTGGGAAAAAGTGGGCAAGAAGAGGGCAGAAACTTACAGACTTACTGCATTCAGGGACTTGCTTCTACAATGCTCCTTAATGGATTTGGAGAGCAAGGGTTGTGCATTCACCTGGAAAAATAACAGAACAGGGGAGCATTTAGTCAAGGAGCGGCTTGACAGAGCATTATGTGATATAGAATGGCGGATAACACACCCCAATGTTGAATGTACAGCTCTACCAGCCATCGGGTCGGACCACAGCCCGCTACTAGTATCTTTAAATGTATGAAGGAAGATGAAAATGAGAGCTTTCAAATATGAGGCATTTTGGTCTGAAAATGAGGAGTGCGGGCATCTCGTTAGAACTACTTGGGCTGAATTGGGACCTCAAAACTTGTGTATGGTGGAGAAATTGCAGATAGTAGCACAAAAACTTGAAGTTTGGAGTAAACAGAGGCTATATAATGCAAAAACCAGAATTAATGAGCTGAAGCATGATTTACAAAGATTGACAAATGCTCCGGAGACGAATCAAGAAAGTGAGACAACAAAGCAGATAACTCGGGAAATTGAACAACTATGGCGACAAGAGGAGATGTACTGGGGTATGCGCTCAAGGATTTCATGGCTTAAATGGGGAGATCGAAACACAAAATTTTTTCATGCAACTACTATCTAGAGGAGATCTAGAAACAGAATTACCTTGCTAAAAAATGATGGAGATGAATGGGTGAAAGAGGAAGAGCCCTTAAAGGAGATAACAGCAGCATTCTTCAAAACTTGTACACTTCAGTGGGGACGCGTAATTTTCAACCTGTCATACAACAAATTCCAGCTTCAGTTGATGAAAATATGAACCATAGGCTTGTTGAACCAGTCACAATGGAGGAAATCACAGCTGCAATGCAACAACTAGGGGCCACTAAGGCTCCTGGACCAGACGGATTGAATGGATTATTCTATCGAACCCATTGGACATCTATCAGCCATGATATATTCAGAGAAGTGCAGCATTTTTTTTGAGACAGGTTACCTAAACCCTGATCTAAACAGAACATCAATCTCTCTTATCCCCAAAATCCCCAATCCTGAAAAGATCGAACAGTTTCGGCCAATTAGCCTATGTAATTTCGCTTATAAAATAATATCTAAGGTGATGACAAATAGGCTTAAACCTATGCTACCAAACATTATTGCAGAGGAACATAGTGCTTTTGTGGGGGGAAGGCAGATTCAAGACAATATCCTGATGGTGCAAGAAGTACTCCATAAGCTGCGAATTTGAGAGAGAAAACGTAAATTCCAAGCGGTGTTAAAGCTGGACATGCAAAAGGCCTATGACCGTATTGAATGGGATTTTCTCCGAGAATGCTTGCTAAAAATGGGTTTCTGTGAGAAGTGGGTGCAATGGGTGCAGCAATGTGTGTCAACGGTCTCCTTTAGCATAAATTTTAATGGCGAACCTCAGCCTTTCTTCAAGCCTACACGAGGACTAAGACAAGGTGATCCTTTATCCCCGTATCTCTTTATTCTAGTGGTCAATGTCCTCTCACAATTGATGAAACAAGCTGTTGAAGATGGTACAATTCAGGGGATAAAGCTTAACAGTGCATGTCCTACTCTATCCCATTTGCTCTTTGCGGATGACTCCATATTTTTCCTCAATGGCACTATTTTAGAATGTCAAAATTTAGCAGAAATACTACATCGTTATTGTTTTGCGTCAGGACAGGCCATCAATTTGAATAAATTAGGTATATTCTTCAGCAAGAGCTACCCGAGGAGACTAAGAATTAATATGGCAGAAGAGTTGAGGGTCCCAGAAATAGAAAAAACAGGAAAGTACCTTGGTATTCCCTCGGATTGGGGAGGATCTAAAAAAGATGTTTTCGCTTGGATTTTGGCTTGAGTGAATAAGAAATTAGAAAGCTGGAAGGAGAATTTGCTAACTAAAGCAGGCAAAGAAATACTAATTAAATCGGTGGTGCAGGCTATTCCTTAATACGCAATGTCTATATTCAAGATCCCGGTGTCTATATGTAAAGCAATAGAGCGGAAGATAGCTAATTTTTGGTGGAAAAATGGGAGAAACTCTGCTGGGATTCATTGGAAGAAATGGGAGACTCTGAAGCTTAGGAAAGATGAAGGAGGGCTTGGTTTTAAGGACTTTCTAGCTTTTAATGTGGCAATGCTAGGAAAGCAAGCATGGAGGGTTTTGTAGCGACCTAACTCTTTATTGAGTAGATTAATGAAGGGTTTATATTACCCAAAGTGCGATTTCTGGAAGGCTGGAATAGGAACAAGACCCTCGTGGGGATGGCGAAGCATCATTGCGGGAAGGGATTCTATATCTCCAAATGTTATGTGGTCTGTTGGTAATGGTCATAAAATTTTGGTGAGGGAAGATAAATGGCTAAGAAGCGGAATTATTGGAGGTTCGGCGGCGAGAGATGAGCTAGAGAAAGTGGGTGAACTCATAGAACAGAGGAGTCGCACGTGGAATGAAACAAAGATCCGAATGATGTTTGATGAACCAAGGGTGACGGAGATTCTAGCTACACCTATTGGTCTACCCTCAACAGCAGATACATTAGTATGGATGCAAACAAAATCTGGAGCATATACAGTAAAGAGCGGCTACTTGACTACAAGAGATAACGTGGCAACCCCACACCCCAACAAAGCCTCATCCTCTCACCAAACACAACCGGGCCTATGGAAACATATTTGGAGCTCAAACATTCTACCTAAAGTAAGGCTATTCCTCTGGAATGCATGCCAAAATGCATTACCTACAGTGGAAAATTTATACCGGAGAAGAATCTTACCTGACCCACTTTGCCCCATATGCCGAAAAGAAGCCGAGACCATCGAACATACACTGCTGTTATGTCCATGGACAGCTAAAATCTGGCAAGACAACTCGCTGCAAATCAAGATCAGCAGGTTAGGTTTAACAAGGTTGGATGAATGGTTGCATATACAGAAAAAGAATGCTCAAAGCGCAACAAAGTTCAACAAAATCGCAACAACCTTGTGGTGTATATGGCAAGACCGTAATCACTACATCTTTGAAGGAAAGGCCCTGCAACCGAAACAGAATCTATATAGATCAGCGGCTCTCCAAGCAAACTTCGAAATCTAGAACAAGAGGACAGCCAAGGAGAAACAGCGAGAGGATCACACGCACCGGTGGAAACCCCCGCCCCCTGACTCACTCCGAGCAAACATAGACGCCTCCTTTGTCCAGCAAGAAGCCACGCCAGCAAACATGGCCGAGAACAGAGGAGTACTGGAAAACAGGGCAGCCATAGCCTGCATATGCAGAGACTCACGGGGACGCCTAATCGATGGCTTCTCCAAAACGGTGGAGGCGATCTCGGCGGAACAAGCAGAAGCGATCTCCCTCTTGGAAACCCTAATTTTTCTCTCCAGCCGCATGAACAGAAGATGGGAAGTACACTCAGACTGTCTAACGCTCGTGCAAGGAGTTCTGATTGAAGAGGAAGTGAACTGGAAGCTGCTGCCCATTGTGGACCGGATCAAAGACAAGTTAAAAGAGTTTCAGGGCTTTTCCTTGGCCCATTGCAGCAGAGAGGCAAACAAACCCGCGGATTGGATTGCAAAAGCCCAACGCGAGAACTCCCTCCCTAGTAATTGGGTAATCCATCCCCCTACAGCCTTATTTGATTTAATTTGCGCTGATGCTTTTGATGTAAATGCTCCGAACTTTCCGAGTTAAATGAAGAATCATCGTATTTTCGACCAAAAAAATAAATAAATTCATTTCTTGCCTACGAAAGCGAGTGATTTAAGGTGTGGCCAATAGTAATTCGATGCCCAATCTTTTGGTCATCAAAAGGGTTGTCCACTTGTCGTTGATACCCTAATGTTTGGTCATTCATCATAAGATCAAAGCTACTTTTGCATTGGTTATGAGATTGGACCACGTCTTTAGCTTGTGTTACAAGACCAAGTCATTGACCGTTAAAGATCGGATGGACTCGGTAACAAGGAAATTGGGCTACACTATTGATGTGGTGAAACGTTAAGTTATTGACCTCAATTAGACGGTAAAGAGGACACTTTCAGTAGATAGTCGCAGCTACTAGGTGAAGCATAGTCGCAGCTACTAGGTGAAGCCCACTTTATATTTAATCCCCTTGTAGCCAAATAGCCATTGTAGAAGATCATCAAATAACAAAGGAAATCAACCATAACAACCTCCAATTGCTAGTTGTCGATTGGGAGCCCTGAAGTTGACAACAAACTTGTAAATCATATTAGGGTAGTCGATCAACATCCATGAAATCTATAACTAGTCTGTTCAATCGACAACTTCCCTATATCATTACCGACACCATCGAACCATATTGTAGTCAAAATCGGCATTTGCTTATAGAAGTGAGGATTGTGATGGATCAATTAATGGGATTTGAGTTGAACTTAAGAGCTGAACGATAGAATTTGATGCTTCTGCATCACCTGTGGCTTATATAGCTAGTACTACCTAGAATTTGCACCCAGTTGGTAGGATTTGAATAGGTGAGTTTTAATTCCTAAACCAGAACTTTCCTCAATGCCAAAGCCACCTGAGCCAACACTAAACCATTGATTAAGAAAAAAGAAAGTTTATCTTGGTTGGAATCATACCCATAGTCATGCTTCTAGAGTTCCAACTTGGTGTCACAAATTCTACCATTGACTAAAACTGTAAAAGCCAATATATATATCAAGTCATCTATAACACACACACACACACACATATCAAGTCAGCTAAAACTGTAACCCTAAATGCTTTGCGCTCCAACTTCAATCAAGACAATATCTTATGCAAAATTAATAATGTCGTGTGCACTTTTACTAGTTATATAGAAAGCAGACTCAAAAGGATTTCTACCTCAAATTTTTGTCCAGAGTTCCATAAAAAGCCCAACTAATTTGCTGAAATTTATATATATCATACAATAAAGTATAACAAGTGGTCAGAATTGTAATCCAAACTAGTCAGGATAATTGTTAAATAATCTCATAAATATCTTAGTTTCCAAAATTGAATTGAATTTTCTACGATTACTCCTTCAATAAACCGCATCTCTGAACATCCATGTCTCTCCGTACACATATAGCTTTTCTCAACCCGAATCCACGTACACGATTTTACTTATATTCAATTGCTTCATTTTTTTTTTTATCATTCCGCGAAGCATAAACATAAGCCTTTGAATTTCCAAATTTGAATTTCCAAAAATTAGAATGTGTCTTGGACCAATTAAGCAAATTAATAGAAAGAGATACATCATCACTCCCACGTTGGGACGCTAGACATTGACACAACCAGTAGCTTACAAACATGGTATTAGGCTATTAGCTAGGAATTGTCTGAGACTAGTTGCCTTTCTTTACTAGGCTAGAGATAAGACTTTGCATAAATGGTATTCTAAAAAATAATGCGGACTAAGATTGCCGCAAGAATTGAACAAGCACATGAATGGTTAAGATCGACAGGCATATAAATCTCTTGCCAATTGATGGCAATGTTATAACAAGAACTTATTACCTACCCTCTTCTCTTCCCTTGGCCTCAGTTATCACCCAAAAAGCAAGCTATTACGTAAACCGAGAGGCTTCACAAATCATATTTTTGCCTTTGTGCAAACCTTTGAATAGAACTCCCAAAAGTTATTTCTTTAGCCACCAGATTGCGATTCTTTGTTTTATTTCAGTAGTTTAGGATAATAATTAAGATGACTTGAATTTATTTAATTAGTCTGCAGAACTTAAAATATTATTCTCATATGGGCATGAATTAGGATTTGCTTTTGACAGCTATTAAAGGATCTAATATATACTAGATTAGTTGCTTCCGAAAAGTACGAGGAGATCACATGAATATAAGACTCATTCAAACCTCATAGGCAAGCGACGTGGTTTATATTAATCGGTTATTTTTAACTTCACAAAACACTTGACTTACTTATTTAAATAAAACCCCAATAGTTACAGCAAATTTTCCCGTTTAACTATTATCCATAACTATATTAATCTAATCAATTACTGATTATTTATCTTTTCTTAATTTATAGTGTTTATATAGTCAACCTTCGAATGTTAATATCTACACGCTAAATTACTATTGTTGACACCTAAATTTTGGTGACCATTTTAATTAAAAAATTAGGGATTAATTTTAATCCTTAAAAAATATTAGTTAATTAATTAATTGCATAGCATATAGTTTTAGGTGCATTTATTTTAATTTACATTTACATTGGGCCGGTGACAAATGGGTTCAAATTGATGGTTCAGAATGTTAATTTGATGAATTGGACTAAGCCCACGAAGGGAGTAAATCGGCTCAAGCCCATATCCTCGGAAAGATTTTATGGATTGATTTGTGCGAGATTTCAAATTTTAGAAGAATCCTCTTGCAATCCTAAATCGTATCAAAAGCAAATATTGCATTTAGAATTTTCGTGGATACGGATTTGGAAAAATTAAAACCCTAATCGTGGCCTGTAAATAGATTAAATGCGTAGGGTTTGAGGAGGGCCACACAATTGAGAACACACGGCCGCAAAAAAAGAGAGAACTCACGTTCTCCACGGAGAGAGAGGCAATACCGAGGGGAAGACTCCTTTTTCACGAAGGTGGCGATAGAGCAAAGTCAAAATACCGTTCCAGCCGTCTTTTTGGCGTTGTGCAGCCTCAGTTCTTCATCCGCAACGCCTTCTTAATGAGTGCTACCCTATCGAGCTGTTGCCGACACCATGGTTTGACGTGCCTGAGTTGAGTCGAGTTCCCCGATGTGCTGCCCTCATCATGTTTAAAGCTCTTGGTTTGTGGAATCTCCAGTGAATTGCTCCGACAGATTTTAATCTCAACCCTGAGCACACCACCAGGAGTTGTTTCATCACGCTGAGAAGCATCACCGCAAAAAAGCCTTGTTGAGATCCGTCACCGACTTTTGCCCCGCGATCTCTCCGGGCTGAGCACCAGCGAAGACCTGCCGTCCAGAAGAGCCGGACCACCAGTGGCTACCCTCATCGATGACCCCGGCCTCGACAACTCGCTACTCGGATTGTGCCGTTGAATTTCTTTGTTTTGCAGGCTGACTTGTGCGCCGGTGACCAGGTGGCCATGTCCCTATGATTCTCGAGTATATCGTCCGTGAAGAAATTCACTCGTGTTCACACTTCGGCGTCCATCAAGTCACGACGCTACCGGTTGAAATCAAAGAAGAAAAATACGAGAATTGTCAATGGAATATTTGAATTCACGGCCACTCATGAAGTTCCCGAAAAGTTATAGCCAAAGGACAAACACGTGGGAAAGAATTGGCCTCTGTGTAGCCTGAGGCGGTGGAAATTTGGTTTTCGGTGGGAGAGGGGGGTTAGATAAAAAATAGAATTATAGGGGTGCATGGCAGCAGGGGAAACGCCGAGGGTTTGGGGTCTAATTCTTTAATCTTTTATATTGCGTTGGTCCTTGCCGCACACTTGTTTTGATTTTGCAGTCAACCGAGCACCACACCGTGAATTACCAGCTCGAGCATCCCAAGCTGAGATGCCTTGCCGGCTTGCTCTGAAGCATAGTTGGTCATCACGAACCGGCCGCCGTTCGAAGACCAAATTTGGAAGCAATATTTGAGATAGGTAAAAATTGTCTATTCTAATTTCCGAAAATTTTGTTTCCTTATTTGATATATTCATTGGTGCACATGATGGAAATTCCCGATATGCCATGATATTCGCAACTCGAGTAGCCTTCTAAATTAGGAAATCTTCCTAATTTCACAACGTGCACATGATTGTGCACATGATTGACAGTCGGATTTCATGCTTGAAATACGACTTGCAATCGCACGAAAAAATCGCCAATCTGATCTCTCGCTCGATATTTGATTCGCAATTTATTTTAAAATTGGCCAACCCGATCTCATGCTCGGGATATGGTTCGCCAATTTGTGGATATCGATCATATCTTATCTAATTTGCTGTCATGTTGGTTGAATCAATTTTATTTTGTTAAATAAAAAAATCCAAAAAAATGCATAAATTTAGGATAGATTTTCTTTAATTTAAATTGCACGTTTAATTATGCGTCAATCTTAATTTCGGATTTTATAAAAAAATACAAAAACCATCATGCATATGTCATGTAGAATTAATGCATTCTTTGCACGTCATTGCATATTAGAATAAAATTTCATGTTTCATTTTAAGTTTAGATATTAGATAGATTGCATTTTAGGATTATTTGGGTTAAGATAATATTTTAGTTTAAATTAGGATTTGGCTTAACCTAATTCTAATGCAAATTAAATAGAATCTTAACCTAGTTAGATAATTTTCACATTTTTCCTAATTCCGAATTTCATGAAAAATACAAAAAATGTCTTAGAATAAATTAGTTCCATTCTTTAGGATAAATTGCATTTTTTAGGAAAAATGAAAAATGTCATGTAAATGTCATAATCGATTCATGAAATGCAAGTCAGTTAGAGATTGTTATTAGGTCCACTTAATTAGAAATTGCTTGCCAAACACTTTTTCAAAATAAAAAGAAATGTACCTAAAGGGCATTAGAGAATTCTAGCATAACCAAGTCCTCGTACCCATAGTCTCTGGTTCGTAGGAGTAAAATAATTCTCCCGTTATTTTACTTGGGTTTCTAATTGACCCACCAAAAATAGATTAGTGGCGATTCCTAATTGAAACCCACCAAAAATAGATTAGTGGCGATTCCTAATTGAAAATCAATTGCATGTTAATAGCTTGAATCTAAGTCGCGAATTGGTATGGGCTTGGGAGAGCTCGAGTTAAGTCTAGGCTTAACAATCCATTAGCTAAACCCTAGGTGGTTCACCCCCAAAAATTTGGTCGCGACAACTATTATACCCTAACATCCAACATTTAAGTCTAATTTAGTTAATTAATTGACAGTACTGGTGACTTTTGCAATATTACGAATACAGATCCATAATTTTCGGACAACTGAGGTCGAGAAAAGAGCAGGAGATGGAAGACAGGGTTTCCGTACCCCATTTGGACGTGTGGACGCAGCTGTCCTCTCCTTAATTCTCTCTGATTTGTGTTTAAGGCTCGCTATGATAAGGTGAAAGAAAGGGCATGAGCCCGCTCAGTGAGGGGGGTGTTGGGTCAGTTTCTGTTGTAAATTAAATGTGGGACAGCGAATCAGATCATAGACAGCAGGAAGGAAATAATCCATCTGATACCAGATTTATGGGTTATGTGTGTAAATCTACGTCCGGGAAAATAGCACAGAATTTCACATAAAAAATAACTGATGCAACAGAAATTACAATTATTTGAGCATCTTAGTACTCTCTCGTGTTTCTTAACCCTTAATTACATTCAATAACTTACTTAGTGTATAACCTCTCATAATTTCTAGTGAAATCTCACTTGAGAAATTATAAAAATTTTACTGACAAGAATTTAATTGGTTAAATTACTACACGATATAATTACAATAGAAAACCACTTTGAAATCCCCGGGGAAGAACTCTGCACATTTTCTTCATTCTCGTGTAGTTCCAGTCTCCAGAGCTCTCTCTCAGTCTTCACGCTTCCTCCTCGTGATTTATAGTGGAAGCTCAACGAGGGAAAGAGAAGGAAAGAAGACTGGAAAGGAATGGCCATGATCATTGCGTTGTCGTCATTGCACCCCATCTTCCCTTTCTCCCTCTTCACGTTGGCCCTTTCATTTCTCTTTCTATTTGTCCCCTGTAATGAATGCCCATCAGTGCAACGCTGTCCTACGAAGCTTTATACCGGCCAACTTTCCCATGCTTTGCTCGAAGAAGTCCAAATCGCTCCATTAAAAATGAAATGGACGTGAGGCTTCGTTAGATGGTAGTTTTTAGCAACTTTTTATACCGGCCAACTTTCCCATGCTTTTTTTCTGTTTCGTATGCAAAGCATTTAACGTATGAATTATGGTCAGTGTGCTAAGCAAAATCAAACACAATCACAAAATTTTATTGATCGAAATAGACTTGCACTCATTAATTTTGGTATTTATTTAATGGGTTTAAACTTGAAACATATTTTAACAATTTCCTGAGATCAAACTCTAGAGTGTATTGTATACTTCCATTTCTTGTTTCTCTTGTTGATTTTGTTAATACATTTATACTGTTTAGGATTATTTAAAAAGAGAAATTCCCACGATTCATAAAACATTATATGTCATGATGTATTTATCAATAAACTTTTGTGCACTTCAAGAGTTAAGGAATCAATCGCACCGTTTTCCTCTTTATCGAAGCATTATCTATATTCAAGCTCAGGTATCATGGCAAGTCAATTACTTGAGTCAAGTATATGTAAGTTTGAAATGGGGTTAATTTCTACTCGAATCACTCCATGTTAGCTTAATTTCGATCGAGGTCGGAATCATTATAACCTAGTTCCACTCCTGAAGCGGCTAAAGTATTACTTACATTCCTAAGAATCAAAGAGAAATGATAGACAAGTTCACAAAAAATATCCATTCGTTAAATAAAGCGCTAGGCTTTATTGGATCTTCAAATGTGTGCGTATATATATAGATACTCAACTAATCTTGTCTATTAGGTCCATTCCATGTCAAGAAATTCAAAACCTTCGCTCAACCAAAAGTTATGCAGGTGTCGTCTATGTCTAGGTCTCTAATAACCACTCAAGCGTTGAACAAGCTCCTCTCACACGTGCATCATATTTGCTGTCGTGAATGATCAAAACCAACCTAACTTCCACCTCCCCCTTATCTCTCTTTTCCTTGAGAACACTCCAAAATGTGTAATAAGTAATGACCTCCGCCCATCGTGGACCAACCCCTTTTTGCCTACGAGAAGACCTTGTCAGTTTGAACAAGCGATTCGGTCTTAATCCCTTTTTCGTACTCACTTAAGAGGAACGCGCAAATTGACTAAGCAAGAGCTGAACAAAAGCCACACGGCCATATGTATGTTCATATTCAGCATTTGATGATTGCCTATATTGAATCTCTTTGTACACATATGTTGCGAAAATTGTTCAGAAAAATTCTAAATTTATTATACTTTATTAATTGAGTGCTAAATACTTTTACGTTTTTGTCAATGCAGTCTATTTGGCCACTTTTGGCCTGAAATAGATGATATAAATGTTGGCCGTCTTATGTGATATGATTGGTGTTGATGTTGACAATTTTTTAAATATATTTTTATTGTCTTTTTTCTGTCATTTTTTTTCCGCCATTTTCTCTCTTTCGGTTGCTGCGCCTTGGTGATGGTCAATGGGCCTTTGTGATAGTTGGCAACCAGAGAAAGGCAACAATTAGCAAGGCTCAATCTCGACCAGTGATGGTCAATGGGCCTTTGTGATAGTCGGCGACCAGAGAAAGGCAACAATTAGCAAGGCTCAATCTCGCCAAGGTCAGCGAGGTTGGCCCTTGTTGGCATCCAATGAGGGCAAGCTTCACCAAAAGTTGGTGAGGCCGACCCTCATTGGCCACCGGGGAGGTGACCTCACCATCCTTGGGTGAGGGTCACCCTTGCTAGAGGCCAACAAGGGCGATCATCACCGGCCGTTGCCTTTGGCCAATCATTGGCCATTGCCAAGGCTTGTGCGACCGGCGGAGAAAAGTGAAAAGAAAGAACGAAAGAAAAGAAAAAAAGACAATAAGAGATAAAAACTTTGAAAAATATTAATTTTTTTTTGAAAAATTATCCATATCGTGCTGATCATTCCACTTAGAATGGTCAGTGTCTATGTCAGCAATTTTTGGCCAACAATTGTTGGGTGGATTATATTGGCAAATTATCAAAAGTTTTATAACTCAAATGGCAAATTTGAAGAGTTTAGAATTGAATTGATAAAAGTACAATATGTTAAATTTTCTTTTGACAATTTTCCCCACATATGTTTAGTCTAGCAAGTAATAAGTTGCATCCCTCTATAAATGCTCATGAGCTTCAAAACCATAGAGACACCACAAGTTCATTCATCTCTCTATCTACCACGCGTTCATTCAACTGTCTTTCACCGACCAAACAAAAGAAAAATTCACCTGTCTCTCTCTCCCCATCTCTCTCAATTCTTGCATTAACGAGTGAAAAGAAATGGAGAGCGAACGTTTGTCCTTGAAAATTCAGCCTCCGAAGTACGGAAAACTCATCACGATCCTTAGTATTGATGGCGGAGGAGTCCGAGGAATCATTCCCGGAGTCATTCTCGATTACCTCGAAGCCCAACTTCAGGTAATAACATGAACAGAGCACACAAACAAAGTGGAGGCAAGAGTTACATTCTTATGTAACGATGATTAGGGTTAGAGTCTTAGAAGATTTTGAGAAGGCTTTCTTTTTCTTTTCTTCTTCGTTTCTTCTTTCCTGTGTGGGAGGAAGGAAGCCATGCCAAACATTCTTCTCTTTCGCTCTGCACTTTCATCCAAATTTTGATTATGGTGTTCGATGAGTCATGCAACTCTCTGACTTACATATTTCCTTTTCATTTTTCACAACACGGGGCATCGCCGGTGTGCAAACCATCTCTTGATTAGATACTAATCCAGAATTTAATGAGTATTTTGAGTGAAGGAGCTGGATGGCGAAGGCGCGAGGCTTGCAGATTATTTCGATGTAATAGCGGGAACAAGCACTGGAGGTCTCATCACGGCCATGTTGTCGGCGCCTGACGCGGACAACCGTCCTCTCTTTGCCGCGAAAGACATAGTCCCATTTTACCTAGAGAATTGTCCTAAGATCTTCCCTCAAGGATGGTAATCGATTATTGACATGCCACTCGTGTTGCTAGTTTGAATGATCGAACTGATTTGAGTCTTTTTCGTTTCTTTTCTGCTTGCTCCCGCTACCTCTGTCAATACAAAAAAGTGGGTGCCTGGGTTCGGTCGTGAGCACGCTGAGATCTCTGGCGGGACCAAAGTACAACGGAGTGTATCTTAACAAATTAATAAGGAAGTTACTTGGAACCACGAGGCTGCACGCTAGCCTTACCGGCTTGGTTATCCCCACCTTCGATATCAAAAAGCTCGAACCAGTTTTATTTTCTTCATATGAGGTGAGTTTCCTGTATGTTTTTGGGACAGCGCGCTCTTCTATTTTGTGTAACAAGTCATATGAGAAATGTTTTTCTCAAGAAAATTATCCAAAAAAGCATCAACTTTTTAATTATGCCGATTGAGTCTAGTTGGTTAATCTTAGTCAGAAATCATTGATGTGAATGCTAACTATCTTACGTGGTACGATCGACACTACTGTAGATATTTTTTTAAATAACATTTTAATATTTTTTGTTTCTTCTCTCTCTCTCCTTTTTACCTTTTTTGGATTTAGGCCGGTGATGGTGTCGTGGTCCACTCCTGAAGCCAATGAGTGTCACATTGCCCTCGTCACATCTAGGCAAGGTGAGGGTTCCACGGTCCTTGCCGGCCCAGGGTTAGAAAAGAAAAGAAAAACAAAACCCAAAAAAAAAATTATACAAAATAAGAAATATATTAAAATATTATTCAAAAACGTCTACGTCAACATTGGTTGTCCCACGTAAGATTGCCGCTGTGCACGTCAATGATTTCTAGCCATAATTGGCCAAATAGAATTAATTGGCTACATGTGAAATAGTTTATGACTAACTTAACAAAAGTGCAATAGGTTTAAAACTTTTTGAGTAATTTTCCCTATTTTTCTCCCTCCCAAGGTGAAGAAAGTTGTAACAAACTTCCTTCAACTAATCTTTTGATTGATGAGCGTTGAAAACATAGATGTCAACCATATTTATGTTGAGTTAAATTTGCATGTGGACGGTCGAATTGGAGATAACTTGTTTTTAATTAGGGCTGGAGGAAAATATACAACCCAACTCCTATTTATCTGATAAAAACTTTACGCAATTTCATAATTTTTTTAATTGGGGTGACACATTAGTATTAGTGTGCATATGACCGATTGAGGGAGACATGATCCAATCACACGTTACTAGGACCATTGCGGATTGTTGAATTTGATCTGTATCAATCCACTATTCCTGTTGGAACTACACCGTGTGAGTACTTGCCGTGAAAATATTCAAAAACCATTTTTCGAAACATGCCGTGTGAGTGCACGCATGCCGGCCTGAGTCCAAAGCAAAAAAATTATAAAAAATTCAAAAAGTATTATTTAAAAATATTCATGTCAGCATTGGTCATCGCATTTGAGATGGCCTATGTCCGCATTAGTGGTTTCTAGTAGATACTGGTTGAATGGACTCAATTGATGACATGTGCAAAAATGTTTAAGATTCAATTGGTATAACTGAAAGGTTTTTGATTAAATTGATGAAAATGCAATAGCTTTATAACTTTTTGGGTAATCTTTCCTTTTTTCTCCATCTCAAGGTGAAGAAGGTTGTAGCAAACTTCCTTCAACTAATCTTGTGACCGATTAGAGTTGCAAACATAGACGGCAACCATATTTGTGTTTGGTTAAATCTGTCTATGGATGGGCCGAATTCGAGATAAATTTTTTTAATTAAGGATTTATGAAAATATATAACTCAACTCCTGTTTATCTGATAAAATCCTTTAAGCAATTTCATCATTTTTTTCATTGGAGTGACACATTAGTGTAAGTGTGTATATGACCGATCGAGGGAGACATGATCCAATCACACAGTACTTGGACCATCGCGAATTGTTGAATTTGATCTATATCAATCCCCTATACATATTGGAACTGCTCCATGTGAGTGCACGCATGCTGTGAAAATATTCAAATCATTATAGCCTTGTGTAGAAGTTTTGGAGGGTGAAAGGTCGCAGTGCAGCTTCTGACTTCCAATTGAAAAAAAGGGATTACTGATAATGCCAGTTTGACAAAGACTAGTATAATCAATTATATAGTTTCATGTAAGGGAAACAACGATACATATAAATATTAATCTGTCCAAGATAATGTATCATATTTGACGTTTTCCAATGGATTTGTACCTCGTGTAGGTGTCGAAACATTCATTCTTGGACGCTCAACTATCGGACATATGCATTGGCACATCGGCCGCTCCGACTTACTTCCCCGCACATTATTTCACGACGGAAGAGACCCATGAATTTAATCTCATCGACGGTGGTATGGTCGCTAACAATCCGGTATGTATGATCGGTTAAGTGGTCAAGTGCGTGTTTGATTAGAATGTGGAAAATCTTATATGCGAGTCAAACCATCTCTTTCTCACAGTGAAAAGGTATCTTATACACGAGGTTAACGATGCTGAAGTAGAAAAATCCAATTAAATCAATCAATTTCTATCATAAAGTGATTGAGCGGTAGAGATGAGAATCAATATTTTAATTCATAAAGCTTAAATACGCTAGGTTTTTTTTTTTTTTTTTTTGGGTCAAAATATTATTTCATTCATTCTTCACCAAAAAAAAGGGAGGAGATAAACAATGCAATCTAATTACAAATTAAAACAAATTCTAGACAGCTAAGCTCCAAGTAACAAGATGAATTATTAGAACGAGATTAAGAGTTATATTCTCAAAGAGCAAATCTGTAACTTCTTCAAATCAAAATCGATGATTGATTACCGAATCCGTCTTTAGTAATAAGCATACATTGAGATCTCCATACGTCACGCGTAGGTTCGGCGTTTGAGCAACATCACCATTTAGAGTAAAAAAGGTTGAGTTAGCCTAGATATGACAATGAGAGCGATACCTTCACGAAACTCCTTTGATCTCCTTTGAAATGAACTTGAACACTAGACAAAACCTAAGAAAAGCAAAATCCTGAAAACATACATGCAAAAAATCCAAATATAGACTAGATCGGATATAAACCTCCCAAAAACGAGAGAGAAGCTTACAAATCTAGACTAGATCATTACATCATTATTTATTTTGTTCAATGTATTGGCATATTTCAACATCCCCTTTTTTCAGACATTGGTCGCCGTCAGTGAAGTGACCAAGCAGATCTTGAGGGAAGAAGCACATTTCATCGACATCAAACCGCCCGTCGACTACACTCGATTGTTGGTGATCTCGCTCGGGACTGGCTCGGACACGTCGGAGCTCATGTTCAATGCCAAGAAGGCCTCGAAGTGGGGGTTGTTCTGCTGGTTGTACCAGGACGGCACGAGCCCTTTGATAGACATCTACTCTCAAGGGAGTTCCGATCTTGTCGATTACCACAATTCCGTGGTCTTCAAGGCCTACCAGTCCGAGAAGAATTATCTCCGTATTAATGTAAGATCTTCGCTAAGTACTCCCTCTTGGTGTGGTCCCGAAATGTCTTCGTCTTGTGCCGGCTATAGGTGGAGAAAATCGTTTTCATGTAGGCCTGCTGTTCGGTGATTGACACTGACGCGGTTAAAAAGTAGAAACCATCAAGATTCTTATGGATTGCCCCTTTGGAAGATCTTAGCATCGATTAAGAAATACTTTTGCCGTTGACAGTGGATGGATAAAGACAAATCTATTAGATAGGTGACAACATATGAAAGTATAGATATGTAAGAAAAGTTTAAAGTGTCTAGTTAGGCCCTGTTAGGTTCAGCTTTGGGGATGAGCATTTGGACTCCAAAGTCCCTTGGCCAAATGCAAACGTGTTTGGTTCGGTTTTTAGGGCGACTTTGGCGAGATGCAATTGCATCTCCAAGTGGCTCTAAGGGCCTTTAGCCAAATGGAGGTCCGGAGGTGCTTTGGGAAGTTGCATTTTGAGAATGCAAGTTTGGGTATTGTTTATCTTCGAGGGTACTGTTCATTAGGCGAGGAAAACCACTGCATGGAGGTCGACGACCGCCGGCCGAGGGGTCCCGCGTGCCGGCGACCGCCGCCTGAGGGTCGCCCGACCCCGGCAATCGTCACCAGACCTCAGGCGACGGTCGCCTGAGGTCGTGCCACCCCGGCGACGGCCGCCTGAGGTCGCGCGACCCCCAGCGACGTCGGCGAGGTCGCGCCCGGCCATCCGGCCGCTAGATCCGGTTGTTCGGCCGCCGGATTTGGCGATCCGGTGGCCGGACTTAAAAAAAAAATAATACAATTTTTTTTTTGTTTTTTTAATTTAATAAAAGTCCTTTACAAATGCAAATTTTACCAAACGATATTTGCATTTCGAAAACCCCATTCACCCAAAGGTATTTGCATTTTTGGCAAATGCATTCCCCAAAAGCCGAACCAAACGGACCCTTAGTAGTTAGCATAAGAAAAAATGACATAAATAGTTCCTAAATTTGGAGTCAATATGTAATGTGATTCTTGAATTTTTAATTTGTTTAGCATGTTCACTTAATTTTTATACATGTTCAACTTAATTCATGAACGACATGAAAATGTTTAATATTGTCACTTAACTTTAAATTAATAGGAGGACAACATTGAACTTCTTCACATCGTTTACGGACTAAGTTGAGCACGTACCAAATGTTCATAAACTATATTCAACAAATTAAAAGTTTAAGAACTGCATTACACATTGAGTTATAGTCCAAGGATCATATTGAAAAAATTAAAAGTTTGGATATCAATATGTCATTTTCCCTTAGCGTAATGGATGAAGAGGGAAATGATCATCTTTGCCTTTCTCTTGACCATCAGATAGTTATACTAGTGGGATCGTAGACTAACACAACTCCTCTCTCATGCATCACGATATGTTGGAATGGAAAAAGAAGAATAACGAGAGATGTGTATTTAGTTAAAATTTCAGCTCAAAAATTTAAATTAATAGGTGGCAGGAGATTACACATATATGAAGAACATAAAAATAATGATGGATGTATAAATTTCATATAGACATGTAGTATCACAAATTTTAACACTTCTTCTCATGTGCAAGCAGATTTAGGGATGACATGCGATTATGATATCATGTTAGGAAATCCAGCTCAAAAACCTAAATTGGTCGGTAGAAGAAGACCATATATATATATATATAAAGAATATGCAAAGTCTGTACACAAGCGATGTGGAATATCTCATAAATGTTGAAAACATGAAATGCAAACTATCCCGAACAACTTTGAATTCTTTTGTTGTGGTTTCTATTAATCTACACTTGGTACCAACTCAAGCTACGAAAATTGAATGCATTGCTATAGGATGACAGTCTAAAGGGGACTTTATCTTCGGTGGACACATCCACGAAGGAGAACTTGGAAGGTCTGGTGAAAGTTGGTGAGCACTTGTTGAAGAAGCCGGTCTCGCGATTTGATCTCGACACTGGCCGCTACGAATCCATTCCAAATGCCGGCACCAACGAGGAAGCCCTCAAAAGGTAAAGCTTTTTTTTGCGTAAATATTTCTCATACAATAAAGTCCTTTGGAAAATTGTTGCACTTTGAGATTTATTTTCTTCAATAAGCATTGAAATGGCTAATTAATTTTAGTATAAACTCTTCCAGGTTCGCTAAGCTACTCTCCGATGAGAAGAAACTCCGTGAGTCGAGATCTCCACGTGACGCACGTCGGGAATAGTTTGCTCAATCATACTCTTGCTATATTAACCTGTGAAATGATGATATAAATCATCTGTTGTTGAATTGGAATAAGCATCATAGCCCTATGCGCTTGCGGATAAAGGGGCTACAGCATACACTGTTTCTTTGTGGATAGCTAGGCTAGGATTGAAACTCTTTTTGTGATGCACCCCTAATTAGGCATTTATAGGATGCGGTAGGTTGGAGGAAATTTCCTCTAATCACCCTATTGGTTGGCAATGGTCAAATTTAACCAATCAATCGGATGGATGGGTTCGAGAAAATTTCCTTCAATCGGGGTTGGAGGAAAACATTACAGGATTGCATCTCTCTCTCTCCCCCATCCTCTCTCCTTCCCCTGAAAGTAGCAAGTTATGAACCTCTATTACCCTAAATTACTCACTTGTAACGAGAAAATACTTATCGTCTTTAAGTGATCACCAATCTCTCTTTTTTATAAGTGATTATCTGTAAGGAAGCACCAGTCCAATGCATGGTAAATTGGTTAAAAATCCTTTCGCCACTTACATTTCAAATTCAAGCCAATCACAAGTACAAAAGGTACAATGTAAAGCTACTACTTTTAATGGCCCGTAAATATACTTTGGGAAAGCTGAATTGAACATCCCGTCTAAGAAAAAAAGTTTTTTGTAATTTAATTTTTCAATCGGAAAAATCTACCTGATCAGTGAGGGTTTTTGGGTAATTTTTTAAGGTCAGACACACTAGAATGCATACGGCCATTTCTTGTTTTCTCTTGTTACTTTTTGAATATGTTATTCTGTTTAGGATTATTTTAAGATTTTGTCAGGTTTCCTATGATTAAATAGTCTACTGAATGTTACGAAATATTGTTGTCAAACAATTTTGCTCCGTTGACACATAATTTTTAATTGATGCGTCTTTAAAAGGTAACAATCGAGATTAGGATTTCCAATTGTAATGGAGCCCATTTCTTGACCAAAAAATGTCATTTTTCATTTTTTTCTTTTGTTTTGTCATTATAAATGATTTCCTATTTATTTCCAATAAAAACCCAAAAAGTCAAACAGTTGATTTCACTTTAGGTAAGGTAATTTTCAAAAGTTTCAAAGATTTGACACAAACATCAACTTTTAAGGAAAAATCAACTAAATGGTTGACTTTTGATAAAAAAATTGAAAAAATAAAAAATACATAAAAAGCTTTATTTTAGTGTCAATTTGACTTTAGTGTTGAAATTTTTTCGAAAATTGATTAAGAACCTTGTTTTCCAATTTTTTGGTTTTAGATTTGAAATCAACCAAAAAATAAAATCATTTTCATTATTGTCATAATTAGATCTAGTTCTTTTAATGACATTTGGTCTAAGGATTATTTCCCATTCACTTGTTCACTCAATTTCGAGAACGGTCATGTCAAAAGGCGAATTGCCATTTTTAGCCTTGATTAGGAGGTTCGATCCAATTCTTCATGAGTTGCGAATAGTTACTTTTATTCTACTCAATTTCTTGAGATAAATCCAAATCCAGGATGCATTTTGAGAATTTCACATGAAAACTTTCCAACTTGCGGAATCTCACTTTCTTGAATATAGGAAAATCGAGATAATAAGCTTCAATTAAGGAAATTCAAGTTGGCCCATTTGAATATACACGGGCATAGCCTATTCGACGTTCGGCGGCCTTTTTCGAAGGACTTCCAATTCTTCGTTACTTTTATTCTCATGTTCCTGCGGTTCAATTTCTTGATGAATATGATGAAAATCGGATTCGACCTTAGGATTATGATTTAAGCCAGGATGCACTTTTTGAGAATTTCACATGAAAACTTTCCCCAACTTGCGGAATCTCACTTTCTTGCATAAATATTTTTTTTTAGGAAAATCGAGATAATAGTGAGGCATCATTCGCCAAATGGTCAGCGTTCGGCGGTTTTGGCGAATAAATAACTAGGCGTCTATAGTCAAGAGTCCCAGCTTCAAAAAAGCTGTCCTAAGTGGCAATGATCCTTCAATCTCATGCTCACCCCATTAAGCGTGGCAATGTCACTATGTCGACAACATTCCACATAGGACAGGAGCATCGGTCACAACATTCCACATAGGAGCATCGGTCCAGCCTCTATTGCAACCGACATCATCTCATAGGAGCATGTCCACCTGACTCATTTCGGGGACAGGTTCTCTTAACCAACACACGATCATTCAATCTTGGCCCAAGACACCGTGCATTGCACTCAAATGCCTCAATTAAAATAGTGAACTTGGTATATTTTCTTCGTATTAAAAATACACGGTAAAATAATCATGTGTGGGTACATGGTCAATTTGAACCAGAAAAACTAATACTCTTCCTTTTAAAATCCCACGGTTTGATATAGACTTTAAAACCATTTTCGGTGTTAAAACTCGACACTCGGGATTTTCTAATTAAATATTGAAATTTCACAATTTTGGAATAAATAACCAAAATTTCAATTACCACTCAATTTGCACAAATTAACACTCAATTAAATAAACCAAGTAAACCATTGCAATCAACACGAAATTCCAATCACTGACTATCCCAGTATAATTTTCGAAAAATATTAAATAATTAAATAAATACCAAAATTAATTAAATAATTTTGTAATAAGGTGGAATCACCCATACACTACTCACATACCTCTGTCGAATCGATCTATTTCCGGTTTCTGATCGATTTTGATGGTGCCGTAGTGACCCTTGCAGATTAGCACGGTCAAGTAGTCAATTTCTGGTCGAATTCTCAAGTCTATTGCGTTAAAATCCTTTAATAGCTTCACCATATACTCCAGTTATCTCGTGGGTGATCAACTCAGAGAATAGAACTATAGACCCGTCGATGAAAAGCTCAACTTAAATTGAAAACAAAATCCTGAAAATCAGGATGTCATACATATCGCTTCCCCCTACCTGCATTTTATATTAGACATAAACTCAGCCAACTGGACACGACATATCAAAATTTATGTATGTGCCCTGGTTAGATAGCCCAGATGCATCGCTTGGTCTATGATCAAGACTATGGTTTACTCTTTTTAATAAGAAGCATGCACTTTTAGTAATGCTTTCTGGATATTTTTAGCTCATATGTTCCTGTATAGGTGAATTTTTTCAATTGCTCAAAGATCTAAGTGATATAATCACCGGATTTGCCTTGATTTGCAAAATCGTGTTCTTATATGTGACTTGGAGTTTTGGCTAAAACGAGGTGGTGAATGATGTTTTCTAGCCTCAAGCCCTTCTAAATGTGTAATCTAGACTCATCAAGCTTTGATTTGATAGGTTGTACATTCTGAACGGACGTCGTTTGATACCTAAATAACGCCTCTAAAGTTCGTCGATTCTATTGTGATTTATGCTTTGATTTGCTATTCTGACTTGCTGTGAATTGCTATTTTGCCATTTTTATACTGATTTTTGTGTTTGAATTTTAGAAGTGCTTCCTTCATGGAAATTGCATGAAATTATCTTAGTTATATCATATCTTTTTTGATTTTTTTTGAAATTTTGGGGATGTTTTGGTTTGGTAAAATCACTAAAAATCGTCATTAGGTTAGTTTGCCCTACAATAAGTTCAACCTATGTTTGCTTAAAATTAGGGCCTTAAATGAGTCCATTTGGTTTGCATCCTTCATCATAGTACTCATTGTAAGTGTCCTAATGAGGTACGATTTGCACAAATTAATTGTCACACCTTGATCCTTGGGCACGCACCCGTCCCTCACATTGATCGATTTATAGTGATGTCTCAGGACGCATTGCCGACCCCTTCTATTTTAATACGCATGCGGAAGTATATAAAATTATCCCCAAACAATAAAACAATGTGATAGGAAAGTAGGACTAAATTCCGAACTTTAAAAAACAACCACACTTATATACATTGCAACCCAGTGCACATATATATGGGGCGAACTACTAAGTCGGATTCAACTTAAAAAAGTTGAGAATTAAGGTCTACAAGCAGGGGTGGGGGCTCCACAAACTACAGGTCCTCGTCCTCCTCTCCATCATCCTCCACACTCCAATCGGAGCTTTCAGCAGACTACATCGAACTTTCGAGATCTTCAAAAGCCAGGCCTACTGCATCTAGGGACCTGAAATGTTATCTCACGATCGGGATGAGACTACGTCTCAACGAGTTCTACCCCTGAGATTCGATTAGTAAACCAATACACTATGAGCTACCTATGCATACATGGCTCGAAGGACTTACCTTGGCTTTAGATTCCACCTGTATATTAGCACAGTTCAAATAGGTACCCAATCACGATATCGCAGATTGGTACAACGATCAATCAACCTAGTCGATTACATGTCAAACAAACCATTGTTGATCATTTCAATCAATACTACCCATTCTCCAAAATGACCTATAGGGTCATTGAGCCAGTATTTTATACAATTCATTCTTCAAAATGACATATAAGTCACCGAGTATATTCATCATAATGTCCATTCTACAAAATGACATGTTGAGTCACCAAGTCGTTATGGCATGTTGTCCATTCTACAAAATGACCTATAGGGTCACCGAGTCGACATTACTTACTGTCCATTCTACAAAATGACATATAGGGTCACCGAGCTGGTATTGCATACCGTTCATTCTACAAAATGACTTATAGGGTCACCAAGCCGATATTTAACATGGTACTTCGAGCGTACAATCAATTTGTTCTTTTATTCATTTCTGACAAATATACACGTGCGTGGGCACACAGTCAGCTTTAGCCAAAATACTATAATTTTATTTCCACAAATCGCACCCTTATCTGTAGTCCACCAAAATATTTTTGGTGTTGTCAATCGACACTCGGTTATTTTCCAATTAATTATCCAAATTAATTAATTCAGGAAAATAATCTAATAATCGCAAATAATTCATTTTAGCACAAAACAAAGCTCAATTAAATAAACGGACCGCACCACGACAATCAGTATAAAATTCCGGTCGTTGGCTATTCTTGCCTAATTTCCAGAAAATAAATATATAAATAAATAATTTCAAAATTAATAAATAAATCCAATTTAGGCCCGTAAGGCAAGACGAACCGGAAAAATCTCAAGATTCATTCAATAAATACTAGAAGCTCTCTACTTGCTAACGACTAAGTTTAATCGCCTAACATGCATCGTTAAGTCACTAATTAAATTGTTATAAACTAATCTAACCACATAATCATGCTTAATTAACACTAATCGACCCTTAAGCATCATTAGCAAACTAAGCAAGGATTAGTGAGCTAAACTAACCCGTTTAACAATCCGCTTGGATTGAAATGTCGACAACATCGCAGGGGACATTTATCTCCAAAGCGGGCCTAGGGTTCGGGGTTCACAAACACCTCAAAACGGCCTCCAAAGCTTGTTGGAAACCCACTTCAAAAACCTCTATTCTTGGTGACGGCTCGAGAGGCTTCCTCAGCCACTTGCAACGGCTGAACAAGGGCTGGAACGCTTGAACAGAGCTGTTGGACAGTGAGGAGAGGCGAGCAAGGTGCGGCGTGCATGGGTGGTGACGAATGGTGGTGAGCGACACGACTCTGGTGGTTGCTTAGCGTGCGATGGTTGGACGGCATGGCTGCCCCTTCCGCTGGCTTCTGCTAGCGTCGACTAAGGCTGGGAGAGAGAGAGGATGGAGGTGGACGGTGGGGTGACAGAGAGTGAGGGAGAGGATAGAGATGGGGGAGAGATGAAGGGCCCCTTGGCTTGATATTCCACACAAATATCTCCTCCTTTACTTGTCCATGAAGCTAGCATTCCATGGCTGTAATTAAGCCACCAACATACCTCTCACAACCTCTCAAATGGTCCAAAAATGCTAGGGGGAGGGGAAGCTACGAATTTGGTTCAATCTCTCCTCAATTTGACACTTGGTTTCACTTGGTTCCACCTCATTTGGCTTTAGTAAATTCAATTGGTCATCTATCGACCATCTTTGCATTTTTCCTTACCCATATGTCCAGCTTGCATCTCAATTTTGTAAACAAAAACAATCCCCGACATTTTCTGAACAAGAATGGTCTCGTGACGACTTCTTCCCAAAAAGTCTCGGTTGCCATAAAAATCTTTGAAGACTGAGTCGTGAATCCTAGAATTTATTGTGATATGACAGAACCTTCAATTTATGAAATCAGACTTGAATTGGTGGTTAATTTCCATTCGGTGCGTTTTTAGCGTGACCTAAGCTACCAGGTAGTTTTCAGAACTTCTTAGTGCAAATGACCCGTGGTCGATTTTCTTTGAGCCATAATGAACCACTCGACACATTAGCGACTCTCGATTGTCATAAAAATCTCGAGAATTCAATTATGGACACAGAGTACCAAAACGACAGAGAAATCAAACTAGGGCCGGTTGACGAGAATTTTTTAATTTAGTGGAGTTACCCACGATCAGCCACACATCTCAGTCGAACAGACCTATCTCTGATCTAAAATTGATTTTTAACTGTTCCGTAATGGTCTATAAAGATAAGCACGATCGAGAAGCCAATTCCCAATCGAATTCTCAAGTCTATTTGCCTTAAAGTCCTTAATAGTTTTCCTAGATAGTCTAGTTATCTCGAGAGTAATCAACTCTAAAAACAGCCCTATAGGCACGTCAATGAAATGCCCGTTTATTATGTAGAAAACAGGGTCGAAAATCTTAGATGTCACATTGATCGTCCTTTACTATGTTAATAGATGCGCAAAGTCATGTCAGTGCGGCTATGTTTTGTGAAATCCCTCGCATTATCATGTTTTGCCATTTTCATTTGTGCTCATGTGGATCAAATTAGGTTTATCTACCTTGATTAAAAATGTTTGTAATGTTGCGTTCTACATATAGGATTTTTCTTTAAATTTTTGCAAGTCATTAGATCACCAAAAATTACTTATATTCTGTGTTAAGCATATTGAGTTAGAGGCTGACCACGAACCTACTAAAACCTCTTTGTTTGAGTCCCGTAAAGGACAAAGTAGGTCTCAATATCTTCTAGACATTTCAAGTTCATGTTACAAGCTTCGCATCGATGTGTTGCAAGTCACATTTGAACTTCATTTATTATGTGAAAATCATGCATCAATTCAGCAAATCATAACTGAAATTTGTCAAGTATTTTGTTCTTAGCAATAAGTCACCTTTTGAAATTATGTGACTTCTTTGCACTTCGATTTAGGGTTAAATGTATTAACCAAACCTTCTTCACATTCAATTTTATGTCTTATGCAAGTTTCACATTTTTTGTGCATTGTCTAGATGGTTTTATAAACTATTAATCATGTATTATGTTCTAATTTGCTTGTGGCTGATTTGCATGCCCTCACAATATCATTTTTCGACTATCAATTTGACCTCAATAGTGGGTTCGTTTTAATCTTTCCAATGACGCCGATTTTGCATGATTTGCACATCATTTGATCCATTTTCCATTTTTGTCAAGATATGATAGAAATCTGTCATAAAGTGAGATTCAAAACCCCTGTTTTTCCCTTGTCGAAGCTGACCTTGTGTCATTTTTCTATGATTTTCTTGATAAGGATTCTAAGATTGGGTCCTTAACAAAGTTTGTTCATCTTTCTTTTGTTCCCGCTGTGGTAAAATTTCATATTCTTTAGACTTTGTTTACTAGGTCAAATCACTACTAATGTGTTATGATACCCTGCTATTTTGCTGCATTTCTGATGTGGTATTGTGCATTCTTAAATTTTCATAAATTCCTATGTAGCTCATGTTAGAAAACTTTTGCCATGAAAGCTGTTCCCCATGATATGGTTGATGTTGTGTAATTTTCTTGGAACAAATTGTCCATAGGTTCCCTTCCAATTGCATTGATTTTTTTCACCCTAAACTATGATATTTTGTTGCAATTCGCTGCTGTGATTTTCTTCTAGAAATTTTTAGGACAACTTGCATGCTAAATTGAACTTACATGTATTCACGGACTTTAATCCTCACTTTTTGAACTTTATGTCTCGAAAAATAGAAAGTATTTTATCAGGCTTTTTAGACTCTTCTAATGTCATGAATCAGTCTGAAATTTCACTTTCTTATTGATTTGAGCATAATTTTTGTTTGAGTGATGCTCGTGCATAAAATTTCCAAGTTTTCATGTTGTCTTTCCAAATTTTTGAATTATGCTCTTGGTTTGACATCAATGTTATCTAAGGTTTGGAACATATTTAGGGCGTCTACAAAGCTTGATTGGAGTGTACATGATGCATCCAAGTTAGCCTTGATGATTAAATGTGTTCCATAGCTATGACACATCTTTGTCATCCTATTAGCATCTTTTCTCACAATTCACTATTAATTGTTCTTCAAATGACTTTTGAGCATCATTTGAACCTCAATAAATTTTGGTTTGTTTACCTTTCTTAAATGCTCGTGATTGTGTTTGGCACTTGTTGACTGAATAAGTGATCCAGTGTTAGCTCATTGAAATTGTCTGATTAATTGAGAACCAAGGCTCGAGGATATGCTTGCATGTTTATTTTCCGCTATGCATGTGCTTTTCTAGATGGATGCATAGGTGTGATGCATGATTCCGTGGGATATCGTTGGGATACATTTAGAACTTGTCTTAATGGCTTACAAGCGTTGATTGTCATGCAAGAATACAAATGGAACCAATGGTTGTAAGCCATAAAAATGAATTGGGGGTAGACTTCCTAGAGGGATTGTTGCATGAATTGCAAATGCCAACCACGAGGCTAATTTTGTTTAAATTGTGCATATTATCTTCATTCCAAGATTGTTCTTGATTTTCTTGTATTTGTTTTTTTTTTTGCTTTAAATGATTGTTTCTTTCTTATTGTATGTACCTACTCCTAATTTTAGATTATGATTAGAATAGGTCCTTGGAGGTGGAGGTCCTTTGAGACATGAAGATGATGGGCGGTCAATGTCCAATCCGACCCTATTTTGTATTCATTTGTCCCTGATATATGTTTTGGGTCATTTCATGTTGTATAAGCGCTCAACGAGTTGTAGATTTATTTCTTCCGTTTGATTTTCATTCATTCTTTAGGATTGCATGTTAGATTTACCGCTTTCCTAAACTATTCACTCGAAAGTGTTCACTTATCTCCTTGTCTTTAAATTTCAATTGTTTGCCTCGTTTACTCTTTTATAGAAATAGAATTGCATAAAATCAACCATCCACGCATGATCACTTAGGCGCACAAGACAAAATTTCTGGACGTTTTTGTTAATCCCGTCTATAATGATTGATGAATTAACAACTATCAATTGAACTTATTCTTTCATTTGAATTGGTATTTTTGCTTATCTTTGTATATTGAAACTTAGGGGAACAAAAATCAATTTCTAACCAGAAATTGATTTCTTCAATTTCTATTCCTTGGACAAGTTTTTGAGCAAAGAAACCCGTTTGATAATAACTCAAAATTGTTATTTATGGAACAGAAATTCCTTTAATAACATAATAAAATTTCTATTTCTAGGAATATAAATTGATTACATAACAACATAGGAAATCCTCAAATATTAAATAATAGTCGAAATAATAGTAATACATTACAAAAGTTGAAAATACAATTTCATAGATTTCTGCATATTATAGTCCCTTGCTATTTTATTGGCAATATTTTTCCTAAGCGTATTCATCTGGTTTCCCTCCTCGGTCACTATATCGTTTGCAAGCTCATATTGCGTAGGTTCAAACAAGTACTATGGATCTCCTATAGAGAAAAGTTCTTATCCATATTGTCCTGATCATGGATGTAATTATGGATGGCACAACATGCAATTACAATATGTGCTTGCTTTCAAATTACAAATGAGGGCATGTGCCTCAAAATGAAAAAAAAAATATGATTTTTAATGCCCCAAATGATCTTTTAATGACATTCCTTAGAGAATAATGCCTATAGTTGAACAATTCTCTTGCGCTTTGTTGGCCGTCTTGCTATACCCTTATAATCATTTAAACGATACCGTTCACTTTTAAAATGAGTTAAAAATCCTGGAGTTGCTGGATAACTAGAATCCACCACATAGTATTTGTCTACAACAAGGTATTCATACATTGATCATAATTTGGAACTATAAATATGATCGTAAAGAAAATTACTCCTTAAATGACAAGCAAATACCTAGTGGTAGCCGAGGAAATTCCAAGCGAGGAGTCTTCAATGCTACTGAAAGCACCTGACAATCGTTGGCAAAGCTTTCCCAACTAGCATATACAAAAGTAAACTTCATATCAAATGAACAAACGCATATCGCATTTTGAGTGTTGATGCCTTTCCTACCTCTAAATGGGATTTGCTTCAACACAGGTATAGAAGCATGAAAATGGGTGCCATCAATAGCGCCTATACAGCCCTGTCATTTTATCAAAGACTAGTATTAGACAAGATTATCAACAAAATTAAATTGATGGTGTAAGGGAATATATGAGAATTCTATCTTGAAGTAACGTTTATGATTAGGATCCATAATAATCTCTTGTGCGACAACATCAAAGGAATGTGGTATGATAACCTCTTTTACCAATTTGAAAACTGCTTGCAATACTTTAGTAAAGAATTTGCTGATAGTTTGTCTCGAACGTTGGAATTTTTCACATAAATCTCTATTTGAGTTCTTGTGACAAATCATAGATAAGAAAATCCCGATTTGTTAATCTACTCCAATATATCGACTATCTTCCAACCAATCTTTTTCCTTCATTAGATCACAAAGGTTGAGAAAGACATGTCTCTCCATTCTAAAAACTTCATATACTCTATCGGAACTCCCATAAAGAACCTCTTTTATCCAGTGCGGTCATGATAATAAGCTGTCCTTAATAGGTTCCATTGTGTGCATGGACATATCCACTGTAACGAGTGCCCAACCATGCTATAAGTATATTAAGACCAAAATCGTCAAAATCCTGCTCAATTGATTCAACTGATGATACTTGACAATTATACATGCTACTTTCATCCTCATCCATATTACCTATATCATCACACAAAATAAGAACATAAACCCATTAGATAAGGACTCCAATAGTAATAAACAATAGCAATAATGTCATCATAATTGCAACTTAAAAAAAAAAAACAAAGTCTCAAATACATAAGTCATAGAATGAAATTAAGCTAAATATAAATCTATAGCATGTTTCTTAACAACTACTTAAAGAGATTCAAGAAGTTGACGTCTCCTTTCAGGTAGAGAGACGATGAAAGCCTCTCTCCAAGCGGCATTAATGCATGCCTGGTTCATAGCTTTATTGTAAAGTTTTTGCTCCAAATCAGGCATGCCATTTAGAATGACAGCCACAGCTCTTATGGAGTAGAGGTCTACAGGAGGTGGGGCTTGTGAGGTTATGGAGCCACTTGTTGATTAGGCAACCTAAATTTGACCATTTCTTGAATTGCTTTGTAGGTGCCACTAACATAATAGTTGTTACTCTTTCTTCTCCTCTTGGAATTTGGAGTCTTATTTAACTTGTTTTCATGAACTGGGGTGGTAGTCGCATCAAATGTAAAGACTCATTCATCAACATAGTGTTCATTAGATTCTCCGGATCACCTATCGTAGCACCACCACCATTATTGCCACTAACACCATTGTCTTCTCCCTTCGACACTACTAAGTCTTCTACATTTCCCGCTGCATACTCCCCAGTAACATATGTATCACCAAACACAATACAAAGATCTGGATACTAAGGAAACCCATCATTCTTGAATTTAGCCCATTCACTATTATCCAGCAAATTTCATAGTAATGACATATATCAACAATATAATTGAAACTTACATCCACAATAAGAACAAATGGACCCAAGTAAAGTGATACTTTGATGTGAGAATCCCATACACTTGGATCCTCCACAACAACCGTTTTGTTTACATTATCTCATCCAAATCCAAATTGTGAAAGAAGCTGCTTAAAACTACTATATTGCCTCTTTAGTTTGTTTACCCCGTTCTTCAACTGAATTACATTAAATTGGAGTTTTGTTTGTTTATTGAACTCGGCATGTATGTTATTCTACTCTACTTTGTTGTAGGTATAGGTGGGACGATTTCCCTTTTTCACCTCTTATACCAACAAACTTATAAACAAATTGGTCAAAGGCCGAGTCCACTTTGCTATAAATGCTTCTTTGTGGGGTGCCATTTAACCTTAACTAATTGAATATTCAATGAACCATATAAGATGATGTACCAATTCAAGAACAAAAGCTTTGATGTCGAGATCATATTAATGTAATGTTTTATGATTGTTAATAAAACAAAATGCATGAAGAAAATTGAAAGAAAACATCACCATATCAAATTATACAAGCAAGCATATATTGCTCTAAGATGCTCGATAGTCCATAAAAACCCAATATTCTTTGCAGACTCATGTTAACAACAGCTGCAATATGATTGTTGCATACCATCCCTTAGATCCTCCACTTCTACTGACAATAATCAACAATAAAAGCATTTTCACTAAAACACCTCAACTATATATGAAGCATCGATTTTATTAGAAACTATCATTCCGGAAACTGCAAAAATCCATCCTACCAAGCAAATATTTAAAGCAAATTAGATGATCCATCAAGTCATGGACTACTTATAAGATAAAAGAAATAATGCAGGCTCAAAGGCCTTGTTCTTATATTAAATTATATATAAGAATTCAGCATAGTGAACAAAGAGGATCTGAGAATCCCATTCTCATTATCCATATGAATTTGTGATTAACAAGCACATCATGAAGGCATATCTCTAGATGGCTTAATGCTTCGGGAGTTCCATATCAAAGATGTAACTTAAGCGGAGCAACCTAAGTTTGACAGCTATAATTTTTCAATCTCAACTAAGTAAATATTTCAATGACAACATCTAGATATGCATATGAAACTCACATTTTTAAAGAAAAATATGGTTCAAAGCTTCGAATGAAAATTAATGTCCAAGCCCTATAGTTGCTTCTAACAAATCAATCCCAGCTATTGTTTGTTCGTAAAATTGTCAAATTACGTTAAATGGCTCTAGATGAGCAAAGTATCAAATTGATAGCGCAGAGACCTAACTAATAAAAGGGGCTGCTAGACTAGTTAGCCACAAAGTATCCACCATATTCATCTACCCTTCTTGCTATACACTCGAAACTTCAACTGTTCAAAGCTAGCGCAGCTCCTCACTAAATCATTAATAAATTGTGATAAGCATTTTAGAGAATAAATTTAAGAAAGGAGAGGTATCAAAACAATTGCTCCATGAAATATATCAAAATCAATTGTTCTCAACACTTGTGTACTTTTGAAAAAGGAACTATTACATCTCATTTTGGAAAAAAAAAAAACTCCCAAAACCCTCCATACGTAACAAATAACAATTAATTTCTCGGGGCATCAAACCCAAGTTTTGCATAACATTCTTAAGCTAAGCAATAGACATATTAGTAAAATTCAATCCATCAACCAGCTCCCGATTAGACAATATGATTCGGATAAAAAGAAAATCACATTGCCACGATGCTGCAAACAATTCAATCGAACCAAGGCGAGATCTTTCACCAGCTCTCTCTCTCCTCTCTCTAAACTGATTTCTCCCCGCCTACAAAGGAAGGAAATAAAGTATTCTATGACAAAGATTTGTATTTCCTAATGTATTCTTCGGCAATTGCATAGACCTTAAAGTGACGAAAGAAGGTGAACACAACTAGCCAAAAACAAGAAAAGAAATTCACGACTCTTTTC